>CM029015.1:115120968-115500968 GCA_016801055.1 Panax notoginseng | reverse complement strand
TGACTCTGTTGGGGACTCTAGTAAAAGGGCTTAAGATGCTAATCAAACTTTCAAAAAACAAAACTTTTATCTGCTTATGTGTGAATACTATTTTTACATTGGATGGATGTGTATTAATGCTTTATTTACTGCACTTTAGTGCTTCAAACTATATTTGCCTGTGATATTAGTGCTTCACACATGTCATCATTTCCATAAAGTAAGATGCGATGTATGTGAATGTATGTTGTGTGATTTCTCTACTAGGAGGTAAACCTGTCAGTGTTTGATTACTGAACTCAAGGGAGAATACTCCCACGAGGTTCAGGAAAGGCATCACCCAAATTTTCTCCAGTTAAAAGATCGGATTAACTTCCTATCTAGTAAATTGCGATGATCTGGGCACCTTCATGCCAAAAAGCCGCAAGAGTAGTCTAAGATAGGTCTGCCTTTGATAAACCAAATGCGAAGGGAAGTCTCTTCATACCTTCTCATTTTAATTACATATAATTTTAATTCCATGTCAGTCTCAATGTAATGGAAAATATAAAGAATATATGTAAATATGCATTCCTTTTTCATATCAAGACATGTCATGATATCCTGTCATCAAAACGACTGACGTCTGTTTTGTAGGAGAATATTAAAACACTCCTAAAAGAATAGACATATTGCATATCATACATCATCTCCACGTTTTCCCAGACTAAACTATATAGTCTTTTTGTAGGGAAATGATCGATCCCGTTACCCGTTCAAAGTCCAAAAAGGCACTAAGCCCACAGTCAGACATGGCTACAAGTGCCCAGCCTGATCCTAATCCTGTTTCCCACAAGGAGTTCGAAGGATTAAGGAATTAAATAACAGTGTTGGCTGTTCTTCCGAAAGAATTAAATAAAATAACTCAGTGTCCACAAATACCCATTCAAAGTTAATCCTCTGCACAAGGAGGAATCCAGGGTATGGACAGAGAAGTCCCAGTACCTAAGTCTCAGACTGAGAAGTCCAACAAAACTCTTGGAATCACCCATCTTAAAGAAGATCAAGACATCGGTGATATTCAGAAAAGGTTCAACAAATGTAAGAAATCATTCAGTCCATTAAAAGGATTGGAACGCATGGAAGCGTTACCTATTTAGACCTTTGCATCTTCCCCGATGTTCATTATCGTGAAAAATTCAAAGCTCCCAACTTCGAGAAATATGATGGATTGGGAGATCCCTACTGTAAGACCCCAACTTTTAATGAATAAAGATTTAATTTTCTCTAAATATTATTTTGAATAATAAGGTGTGATTTGATATAATGCTATAGTTATGGGTGATATGTGCAAATTTTGCAAAGTAAGCAAGTTGTCATAAAATATTCGTTTGGTCGGGGAATATTCTTTTTATAGGGGAATATTCATACGATGACACAATTATTGGTGGACCCCAAAATGAAATGACTGTCAGATATAGAAAGCGACAGAACTAACCTTTTTATAAAAATAACGGCAAAACTTTTACCGTTAACTATTAAAATACCCGATGATAAAAGTATAGTAATACTCGTGCTTGCACAGTATCACACGGTATTATATAGTATCTCTGATTATTGATACTTACGTAAGAAGTCACTCAGTTCATTTAATAATTGCTACAGTAGTTGTTGTAAGAACCCGAATTTTTAGAAATTATTAAAATAAGAATTTAATGAATAAAATTCTTAAAGCATGAGATGAGTTCGAATAAGAATATATAAATGTGTTACGAGGTATGTGGTATTGTGTTATATAGGGTAATATGAGCTATGTAATGAGTGATGTTGTGTTTAATAAATATATATCATTATTAGATATTTATTACAAATTGTAGAGATGGATTAGTAAAGAAGATGGATAGAAATTTATCTATTTATTATGTGAAATTATTTTATCGTAGTAAGTTGGTGACATTAAATATCTTTGATAATCACCAATTTCTTGAGTATTTATACGAGTACGTATCAAGTCTAATGTGGTGCGATCGTACCCTTTAATGGTGCATATATAGGAGCTGGGCTAAACGATTCCTTCATAGAGAGGAGGTATATACGGATTAGTAACCGATCTAACTCACTGTGAAAACAGTGTAGACGAGACGGAAACTAATTTGTTAGTTGTTTGTGGGAAACCACTCAGTGTACTATATTGAATACTATTAAAGGCTCGATGCGTGCTAGGTTTAGACTGGTATATATGTACATTGTTGACGAGAGTAGATAATCGATATACCTTTAAAGTGGTTGGAGAATTATTGAGTAATTTTAGATACCGCGAGAAGTGAAGAATAAATGAATGTATGTATGTGTTATATTCAAGTTCTGTGTTATTGGTATTATAAATGAGATTTTATAGTGAGAGGAATAGAGTTTTAGAACTCGAAGTGTGATTCTTAAATTGTTAAGGAAGATAGTAACCAATGGTATTGTAACGCCCCCAAATTCAGGTACTTGAAACCCGAACTCGGTGCTTTACGATACCATTTCTATGAGTGGAATAATACTAATACTAATAATAATAATAATAATAATAATATGAATATCAAACTTATCTTACATTTATCATAGTCTAATCCCAAGTACGCAACCTTTACTATAATTCTTTACATGATATATAATACATATCATTGTCTTAATACAGTTTAACTATTACAAAAGATACCATTAAACATATTTTGTTTGCTTTCCTTTTCACTTGTTCTTGTCTGAACCTTCAGGTTGATCACGCCTAGCTGAAAATATTTAAATTTAAAGCAAGAATGAGCATTTGAGTGCCCAGCAAGTAATAACAATTATAAATATAATTAGCTGAAAAAATTAAATGTTTTCTTTGTACATCACTTCTTCAACAAATCTACAGTTGGGAAGTAAACTGAATCAATAATAATAACATAACAATTCTATCTCAAATTTTTGAAACTATGTCATGACTATATATGGGGTTTAGTTGACATATTATGAACATTGTTTTCAATTTTCGAATAGGTTTAGCAGAACTTCATCCGCACACCGTCATAACTTACGGGTGCGAGGGTGTACATCCCATGGGCCCTGTATTGATCAATACTACATTGCAAGAACGATGTGATCGTTCACTCTGTCCACCTTGGGCGCATAAAATTTTTCCCTTGATCGGGATGTTCATACTAGTCTGGAATTCGAACAAATTTTTTTTGATTATATATGGTTATATGGTTATATAACCATATATAACCATATATAGAAATTAACGAACAGAATATATATATCTGAATAACCATATACTAACATGTTGATAAACAATGATCGGATATAGAATATATCACAATAGGGTTAATAATATAGCATAATAATAATATAATTCTGAAACTTCTTACTCATGTCCATTGCATAAAGAAAATGCAAAGGTAAGATACTTGCCTGGTCTGCTACTTAAAATACGCAACTTAGTTTTATCTTTTATATCACAACCTATCATTCATAAAATCATTTTACTGATTAGAACAATATACTATAACACATAGCACTGCTTATTGCAGTCAGCACGTAACCTAATCACATTGTCACACATATTCAACAGTCATTGAATCACAAACAGACACATATACAGACAACTTATACTAGTCCAGATCAATTTTTGAAACTTGTCGGTGTACCGACGGCTTTATCGAGTAATTATCGAGTCTAAGACTCTATCTTGTAGTTCAATATCTGTAAGTATCAATCATATTATTTTTAAATGACTTATAATAATTTTTTAAACATTTATTATAATTTATCACGAATTTTCAAATACCAAAATCATTATTAAATGATTTAAATATTAAATAATTCTATTATCATTAATATTTAATTAATGTAAAACTATTAATGAAACCATTGCCAAAATATTAAAGTTATTTATAATAACTTAAAATATTTTTAAAGTATTAATATTAACCTTAAATGATTTTTAAAAGAATTAAAATCATTTTTAAATAATTACCATTAATATTAAAATATTACTGCATTATCTATCAAAATATTAAAAGTTATTAATTATAACTAAAAATATTTTTAATTCATTTATATCCTTTTTAAATGATAAAATTATTTTTAAATTCTTTATTTAATATAATTATTAAATAAACTTAATATCAATAATTAATATCATTAATATTAAATTATTAATGAAATTATCCCTTAAATATTAATAGTTACTTTTTATAACTTAAAATATCTTTAAACACCTTATTTTCATTTAAAATAATTTCTCTACTATAAAAATCATTTTTAAACTAATTTATTTAATTTGAGTATTAAATAAATCTAGTATCATTAATATTAAAGAATTAAAATCATTTTTAAATAATTACCATTAATATTAAAATATTACTGCATTATCTATCATAATATTAAAAGTTATTAATTATAAATAAAAATATTTTTAATTCATTTATATCCTTTTTAAATGATAAAATCATTTTTAAATTCTTTATTTAATATAATTATTAAATAAACTTAATATCAATAATTAATATCATTAATATTAAATTATTAATGAAATTATCCCTTAAATATTAATAGTTACTTTTTATAACTTAAAATATCTTTAAACACCTTATTTTCATTTAAAATGATTTCTCTACTATAAAAATCATTTTTAAACTAATTTATTTAATTTGAGTATTAAATAAATATAATATCATTAATATTAAAATATTAATATTTTTTAAGACAAAATATCAAAAGTTATATTTTATAACTAAAAATATTTTTATAACCTTTATATAATTTTTAAATCATTAATTCTATTTTCATCATTTATTTAATACATTTAGTAAATAACTTAAATATCATTAATATTAATTTATTAATGAAATTTCATCATAAAAATATTAAAAGTCATTAAAAATAACTTAAAATATTTTCTTATATCATAATATAATTTTAAATGATTTTTCTTACATTAAAATCATTTTTAAATAATCAAGTCAAACCTTGTCAGAAAAACGTCTCATGAAGAAATATGGGTTTTCCAGATCTGAGACAAAACAGCTGGTCAACTCTACTTTGACCAGCCATATCTTTTATTATATGCATGATCTAAGTGTTATAGAGGCATAATCATATAGACTATATGTCAGTCTACGAATGGAATACAACAACATGACCAAATCATCAAAAATCAGCGAGATCGGAAGCTTTGAAGACCTTGTCAGAGACACCTGGGAAATCTGGGCTGCCTAGATTTTCAATTTTCGTGGTCGGTCAACTGACTTTGACCACGATTATCTTACAACCTGTGCATGATCTGGTCCTACTAAAAGTTCCAGAACATAGATCTCGCAACATACAACAAGAGCTAACATCTAAACAACAAAAAAACTTAACAACCAAAGATCTATGGGGTCTGACATTTGACTGTCAGACTCAAAAACAACATTTTCTAGATTTTGAAAATTTCAAATTCGTGCACTTAGATGTTATTGATCCATCAACTACCATCCCAGATCAACTATATGGACTCCAAACAACATGTTTAACATAAAAAACTAACATCTAACATGTAGATCAAAGTCAGATTTTCTAGGGTTAGTTTATACCTTCTTTGAAATTTTTTTGATTGTAGCTTCTGATTTTTAATGTGGTTGCTCGTGGGGCTGGTCTTGGGGGCTGGTCTAGCACCATATTTCGTGGGTCTAGTGCTTGAGAGAGTTAGGTTGGGTGTTTGAACAAAAATAGAAAAAATGTGGCTTTCTTTCTCTCTTGAATTTATATATACATAGATACAATGCATGTTGCTGAGTTAATAGGCTGATTTGCTGGATTTTTTTAGGTTATGCAAAGTCAAAAGTTGGTGAACAACTAAAGGTTTTGGCAAGATTTGCAAGTTAGTCCATTAAAGAATGTAAAAGGGTATTTTGGTCATAGGTCTTATGATTTTAATGGCACAAAGGTAATCTTGACAAACTCTTAGGGTTTGACCCTTAGGGTTTAACCCTAAGGTTTAGCACATTAAATTTATAGAATTTCTAATTTAGGGTTTGTAAAAAAAATAAAATAAAATTTTAGTTTCAAAAATTATAAATTAGGGTTTTCTAAAATAGTTTAGGTTTCTAATTACCTTAACTTGAAATTAAGTTTATTAGCTCGCTAATTAGCATTTAAGGCTTAAAATTAGCAATTAGGGTTACTAATTAATAATTAGGATTATAAATTTGCGATTAGGGTTTTCTAACACTCAGGGTTCACCAATATTATTTAGGGTTTAAAAATAATTAGTGTTTTCCCTAATTAATATTACATTCAACAATACATATCATTATTTATATAACATAGCTACCTAACAGTTTCGAACTCATAATTGAGTTTCAAATTAGGGTTTCTAAATTTTGAAATTAGGTTTTCTAATTGTGTAATTAGGGTTCTTAATTAATTAGGTTTTCTAAGTATAATTAGGGCTTTACCTAATTATTTTAAATTCTGTAATACACGACATAATTCACATAAAACAGTTACAACACAGTCTTGAATCTCCCATCTGAATTTCAAAATAGGTTGAAATAAATTAATGCTAGGATTTTGACATTAAATACCATAATTGACCAACCATTATCTATACACACATACAGTACCTAATTATAGCACTAAAAAATTAAAATATAATTAATATTATAATAAATATCATTAATCACATAACATAACTACTAGACATATTTTAAAGTCTCATTTGACTTCAAACTAGGGTTTATCAGTAACATTAAAATTGCTCCATCAAAACTGATCCTCACATAGCATACCTAATTATAACACTGACAAATAATAATATAATATTATTATTTTCATTCCTTGATCAAAATCTAAAATTAGGGTTTTGGATTCCATATCTGATTTTAGTTGTCATATATAACATTAATAATTAAGTTAAAAATAAATAACTTAATTAATCTGAAATAAATTCATATAATAAAATAAAATAATTATTATAATAATTCTATAATCCTTTCATATATTATTTAAATAATATAATAATCATGTTCTCATTGAAAATAAGTAATAAAAACATTTTTTCTATAAAATTAATTATTATAAGAATATAATTTATAATGATCAATAATTCTAAAATAAAATTATTTACAAACATTCATTTAATAAATATATTTTTATTTATTACAATAATTACACAAGCTTTATCCTGAATAAATCCTCATCCTTAAAATTTTAAAAAAAATTTATACGTAAAATTTTTGATTTAATTATATAGAAAATATTGAGTTATTACATTCACCCTCCCTTATAAAGATTCCGTCCCCGGAATCACCGTTTTAAAACATATACATACCAGGGTACATAGCATACATAATCATTACAAGTAGATCTCGATTAAAATTGATCGAACTGTTCTTTAAATATTCAGCAAAAAGCTTATCTATTTTATTAAACAGAAATTTGATTTTTAAGAGAACTCAAATTCCTCTTTCAAAATACTTTATAAAATAATTTATTATATATAAGAAAATAATATATAAGAAAATAAAATTGGTTTGAGTAATACCTGGAGTTGCATCCCCGTCTGCTAAAGTTTTTTGAATAGTCATGTTGAAGACGCTTGCAGTTGATTTCGTTGGTTTGTTTGTTGATGTTGGTCCTGTTGTTGCCAATGTCCTGCCGCCTTTTCCCATATTCGCATTCCTTGCCTCCCTTCTCCTTCTTGGACAGTCTTTCACCTTATACTCCATTGATCCACACTTAAAACACCTATCGTAAAATCTTGGATTGAGACAGTTAGGAGAGATATGTCCCCCCTTGCCCACATTTATAGCACACGAACTTTCTTTTTAAACACACTCCCGACCTAATTCCGGTATTATCGAAATTATCTCCTTTCATCGCATAGGTGGCAAACGCGTTCTTTTGTCCCTCCGTTACCCTAACTATCACAACCGCGTCAACAGGGTTAGCTGATCTTCTAAATCCTGGTAATACGATTGCCTTGAAATCTTTGACGTTTGCCGATCGATTATTTGGTTAGTTTCCGCCTGCTGGTATTCCATCCTGCATATATTGAGCGATTATATTCGTAAAATTTTGTATCGAGTCTGGTTGTCCTCCAGCTTTGCTGACCGATTCTTCTGTCCTTTGGTTTCGTTTTTGTCTTGGCAGCATTATCATAAATTATTCTTTATTAACTTACATTCTAAGCCTTATCATATACGTTTAACATATAACGCCAAATTTTCTACTCAAATAATCATATATTCAAAATATTAGATTTTTAAAAATTTGGTTCACTGTATTAACCAGTGTTCAGATAAATAATTACTATCTTTATACCAACTTATTTCATTAATCCAATTTAGATTCATATTCATAACACTTGACATACCATAGCACATACTGCTTTACACTTCTGCTATCCCTTTGTGACTCAAAAGTCAGGATTTATTACCATAACTTATATAAAAGTTAAGAATATTATATTACACATACATACTTTTCATATACACTACATAGAATCATACCTATTCAAGTAATACTAACACTACTTATTTCTTACGCCTCCACTAAGGATCAATGGCTTAGTATTTGTCTATTCCCATTATCCTCAATAATTCATTCACACCTAACTATACCTAGTTCGTCCAACATACCGTACATTATGAGTTTAAGAACTCACCACAAACATATGAGTTTAAGAACTCGACATTGACCACATATTCTTTAATTATACTTTTCCTATCAGTTATACTATCGTTTCTGGGTCCGGTACTATACTTTTCAAAATAACCACCTCATTGAGGTAGCTTTCAACGTGAGCCTTTATTTTAGCTATTGGCTTTGATTTTGGCTCGGTTATGGAGATCTGCTCTCTTTTTACCATCTAAGGGTATTCTAATTCTTTTCAATCTGACATCTACACACTTAAATTATTCTGATTATCACAAAGTATATACACACAACCAATAATAGTTTTATATAAGTTGTCTTTTATTTTGTTTGACGATGAATTTATTCAATTCATCTCCTTATAAACTCTATATGAG
This sequence comes from Panax notoginseng, assembly GCA_016801055.1. Classification (NCBI taxonomy): domain Eukaryota; kingdom Viridiplantae; phylum Streptophyta; class Magnoliopsida; order Apiales; family Araliaceae; genus Panax; species Panax notoginseng. Next base: position 115,491,963 of record CM029015.1, on the reverse strand, counting down.
TTATTTGTATTTTCAACGTTTCCCTCTATTCCCAGGTTATAGCCTAAGGTCTAACCCACCTAAGGTTTCTAACCCTAAAGCTCTAATACCACGATGTAACGCCCCCAAATTCAGGTACTTAAAACCCGAACTCGGTGCGTTACGATACCATTTCTATGAGTGGAATAGTACTAATAATAATAACAATAATATGAATATCAAACTTATCTTACACTTATCAGAGTCTAATCCCAAGTACGCAACCTTTACTATAATTCTTTACATGATAGATAATACATATCATTGTCTTAATACAGTTTAACTATTACAAAAGATACCATTAAACATATTCTGTTTGCTTTCCTTTTCACTTGTTCTTGTTTAAACCTTCAGGTTGATCACGCCTAGCTAAACACATTTAAATTTAAAGCAAGAATGAACATTTTGGTGCCTAGCAAGTAATAACAATTATAAATATAATTAGCTGAAAGAATTAAATGTTTTCTTCGTACATCACTTCTTCAACAAATCTATAGTTGTGAAGTAAACTGAACCGATAATAATAACATAACAATTCTATCTCAAATTTTTGAAATTACGTAATGACTATATATGGGGTTTAGTTGACATACTATGAACGTTGTTTTCAATTTTTGAATAGGTTTAGCAGAACTTCATCCGCACACCGTCATAACTTACGGGTGCGAGGGTGTACATCCTATGGGCCCTGTATTGATAAATACTACATTGCAAGAACGATGTGATCGTTCACTCTGTCCGCCTTGGGCGCATAAAAGTTTTCCTTGATCGGGATGTTCATGCTAGTCTGGAATCTGAACCAAAATAATTTGATTGGATACAAAGAAGTTTTATCATATTCAACGATATTTCTAAATCTGTGTCTAGCTGGTCAAATAGCTTTGATGGCTTATATATATATATATATATATATATATATATATATATATATATATATATATATATATATATATATATCAACATGTGCTTAAATACAATGATTATCCAAGTGGGGACACTTGTATAACCATATATAGAAATTAACGAGCAGAATATATATATCTGAATTACCATATAGTAACATGTTGATAAACAATGATCGAATATAGAATATATCACAATAGGGTTAATAATATAGCATAATAATAATATAATTCTGAAACTTCTTACTCATGTCCATTGCATAAAGGAAATGCAAAGGTAAGATACTTGCCTGGTCTGCTGCTTATAATACGCAACCTAGTTTTATCTTTTATATCACAACCTATCATTCATAAAATTATTTTACTGATTAGAATAACATACTATAACACATAGCACTGCTTATTGCAGTTAGCACGTAACCTAATCACATTGTCACACATATTCAACAGTCATTGAATCACAAACAAACACATATACGGACAACATATACTAGTCCAGATTAATTTTTGAAACATGTAGGTGTACCGACGACTTTATCGAGTAATTATCTAGTCTAAGACTCTATCTTGTAGTTCAATATCAGTAAGTATCAGTCATATTATTTTTAAATGACTTATAATAATTTTTTAAATATTTATTATAATTTATCATGAATTGTCAAACGCCGAAATCATTATTAAATGATTTAAATATTAAATAATTCCATTGTCATTAATATTTAATTAATATAAAACTATTAATGAAACCATTGCCAAAATATTAAAGTTATTTATAAGAACTTAAAATATTTTTAAAGTATTAATATTACCCTTAAAATTTTTTTAAAAGAATTAAAATTATTTTTAAATAATTACCATTAATATTAAAATATTACTGCATTATCTATCAAAATATTAAAAGTCATTAATCATAACTTAAAATATTTTTAATTAATTTGTATCCTTTTTAAATGGTAAAATCCTTTTTAAATTCTTTATTTAATATAATTATTAAATAAACTTAATATCAATAATTAATATTATTAATATTAAATTATTAATGAAATTATCCCTTAAATATTAAAAGTTACTTTTTATAACTTAAAATATCTTTAAACACCTTATTTTCATTTAAAATGATTTTTTTAATATAATAATTATTTTTAAACTAATTTATTTAATCTGAGTATTAAATAAATCTAATATAATTAATATTATAATATTAATATTTTTTTTTGGCAAAATATCAAAAGTAATATTTTATAACTTAAAATATTTTTATAACCTTTATATAATTTTTATATCATTAATTCTATTTTTCATCATTTATTTAATACATTTATTAATAACTTAAATATCATTAATATTAATTTATTAATGAAATTTCATCACAAAAATATTAAAAGTCATTAAAAATAACTTAAAATATTTTCTTATATCATAATATAATTTTAAATGATTTTTTATACTTTAAAATCATTTTTAAATAATTTATTTAATATTATAATTAAATAAATTAAATACCTTTAATATTCCAAAAATTTTAAATATTTATGAAATATATTCAAAATAATTAAAAACTAATTTTTGGATTTTAAAATAATTTTTAATAATTTATTTTGTATTTTTTAATAATTAAAACTAATTTTTTTATTTATTTAATAAAAATAATTAATTTCAGAAATTATCTGTCGCTAAAGGACCCTATAACGACGAAACTGTTGCTATAGGTGTTCTTGAGCTGCCCAGAAATTCTTCGACAGTGTGCATGGTGCCTAGTTTGACCAATTATAAAATCCAATCCAAAGTGTTTTTGGGATAGAAATCGATTAGATATTGTAGTACTCATGTAATATTTCAAGTTCATAACAATTTCGAGGTCAGATCCTAACACGTGATCAAGATCTAAGCTCTGCAAAACTTATCAGACATTGTTCTTCAATTTATGGGTTTTCCAGAATTGAAGAACATTTCATGCTACCACTTTTGAGGCTCCGTAACATTGATCCTAAGGCTTGTTTGTGTGATATAAATGTTCATAATGGAAGTAGAGATGTCAAGGAACAACTTGGTGTCATCAGATCATTCTAATAACAACAAAAGCACAAGATATAATCAAGTCAAACCTTGTCAGAAAAACGTCTCATGAAGAAATTTGGGTTTTCCAGATTTGAGACAAAACAGCTGGTCAACTTTACTTTGACCAGCCATATCTTTTATTATATGCATGATCTAAGTGTTATAGAGGCTTAATCATATAGACTATATGTCAGTCTACGAATGGAATACAACAACATAGCCAAATCATCAAAAATCAGCGAGATCAGAAGCTTTGAAAACCTTGTCAGAGACACCTGGGAAATCTGGGCTGCCTAGATTTTCAGTTTTCGTGGTCGGTCAACTGACTTTGACCACGATTATCTTACAACTTGTGCATGATCTGGTCCTACTAAAAGTTCCATAACACATATCTCGCAGCATACAACAAGAGCAAACATTTAAACAACAAAAAAACTTAACAACCAAAGATCTATGGGGTCTGACATTTGACTGTCAGACCCAAAAATAACATTTTCCAGATTTTAAAAATTTCAAATTCGTGCACTTAGATGTTATTGATCCATAAACTACCAACTCAGATAAACTATATGGACTCCAAATAACATGTTTAACATACAAAAACTAACATCTAACATGCAGATCAAAGTCAAATTTTTTAGGGTTAGTTTGTACCATCTTTGAAAATTTTTGATTGTAGCTTCTGATTTTTAATGTGGTTGTTCAAGGGGCTGGTCTTGGGGACTGATCTAGCACCATATTTCGTGGGTCTTGTGCTTGAGAGAGTTAGGTTGGGTGTTTGAACAAAAATGGACAAAATGTGGCTTTCTCTCTCTCTTGAATTTATATATACATAGATACAATGCATGTTGCTGAGTTAATAGGCTGATTTGCTGGATTTTTTAGGTTATGCAAAGTCAAAAGTTGGTGAACAACTAAAGGTTTTGGCAAGATTTGCAAGTTAGCCCATTAAAGAATGTAAAAGGGTATTTTGGTCATAGGCCTTATGATTTTAATGACACAAAGGTAATCTTGACAAACCCTTAGGGTTTGACCCTTAGGGTTTAACCCTAAGGTTTAGCACATTAAATTTATAGAATTTCTAATTTAGGGTTTGTAAAAAAAATAAAATAAAATTTTAGTTTCAAAAATTATAAATTAGGGTTTTCTAAAATAGTTTAGGTTTCTAATTACCTTAACTTGAAATTAAGTTTATTAGCTCGCTAATTAGCATTTAAGGCTTAAAATTAGCAATTAGGGTTACTAATTAATAATTAGGATTATAAATTTGTGATTAGGGTTTTCTAACACTTAGGGTTCACCAATATTATTTAGGGTTTAAAAATAATTAGGGTTTTCCCTAAATAATATTACATTAACAATACATATCATTATTTATATAACACAGCTACCTAATAGTTTCGAACTCATAATTGATTTTCAAATTAGGATTTCTAAATTTTGAAATTAGGTTTTCTAATTGAGTAATTAAGGTTCTTAATTAATTAGGTTTTCTAAGTATAATTAGGGTTTACCTAATTATTTTAAATTCTGTAATACACGACATAATTCACATAACACAGTTACAACATAGTCTTGAATCTCCCATCTGAATTTCAAAATAGGGTGAAATAAATTAATGCTAGGGTTTTGACATTAAACACCATAATTGACCAACCATTATCCATACACACATACAGTACCTATTTATAGCACTGAAAAATTAAAATATAATTAATATTATAATAAATATCATTAATCACATAACGTAACTACTAGACATATTTTAAAGTCTCATTTGACTTCAAACTAGGGTTTATCAGTAACATTAATATTGTTCCATCAAAACTGATCCTCACATAGCATACCTAATTATAACACTGACAAATAATAATATAATATTATTATTCTCATTCCTTGATCAAAATCTAAAATTAGGGTTTTGGATTCCATATCTGATTTTAACTGTCATATATAACATTAATAATTAAGTTAAAAATAAATAACTTAATTAATCTGAAAATAATTCATATAACAAAATAAAATAATTATTATAATAGTTCTATAATCCTTTCATATATTATTTAAATAATATAATAATCATGTTCTCATTAAAAATAATTAACAAAAACATTTTTACTGTAAAATTAATTATTATAAGAATATAATTTATAATGATCAATAATTCTAAAATAAAATTATTTGCAAACATTTATGTAATAAATATATTTTTATTTATTACAATAATTACACAAGTTTTATCTTGAACAAATCCTCATCCTTAAAATTTTTAAAAAAATTTATACTTAAAATTTCTGATTTAATTATATAGAAAATATCGGGTTATTACGGGTATGAAACCAAAGGTGTGATTAATGTGAGACGAGATAACGCTTAAGTGAGTGTGTAAAGTATTTAGAAGCATAGGTTTCATTTCTGCTGGTGCAGAACTTGTTTGCCTCTGATTTTGGTATGGCGCAGTTGCGCCATTACTATGCCTATGACCAGCGCAGCTGCGCCGGTCTGTAAAATCAGTTTTTGGAATTTAAAGTTTAAGAAATGGGTATTAAGGACTCATAAGGATAATAAAAATCTTAAGTGATGGTTAAGTTGTCCATGAATGGATTTGAATAAGAATTAATTAATTAGCCCGGATAAAATATTGGTTAATTAAGCGATATTATAGAATATTATATTCTATTAATTAGAGGAATGCATAATAATTTAGCTCAATTAAAATATTAATGTGGGTATAATCATTAGATAATATTACTATGAGTAATATAGAAAATGTGAGCAGTAGTAATATATAATGCCTATGACATAAGAATACGTGAAGTGTGATGTTTAATTGGGACTAATGATATAAGGTATCAAGTAGTACAATAAAATCATAAGTGATTTTAATACAGAAATAATAGAATATCTGTGTATTCTAGAAACTGGGAAGGAAATAAATGTTTAGATAAACATTAATATTAAATAATGTTATAATGTGGTTTTGTGAGTAGTAAAAATAATTATGGAAAATACCCGGACAATAATGTCTAACTGCGTTATTTTATTGCGTGTATTTACTGTACATGGATTATATGCATGTTGCATAATATCTACTACCTTAAAATATTAAATCATATTGTGACATTAAGTTATAACTAATTTATGGTTGAGATGTGTATAAAATATAACATAAGAGTAGTAATGGGTATGAGTGTTGCAAAGATACTGAGATAATTGGCTTGTCCCAAATTTAGTGTCCCATTTGCTCCCTATTTCTCCTTCATATGTAGAACATAAAGGCTAAGGCCTGTGTTCTTCTTTTTCTTCCAAGCTCCTTCTAGCTTATGATTATGGGGGGGTGGTGCTTATGATGATGATCTCCAACAACCATTTTCCAACTCTCTCTTAACCTTCATACAGTCCTTCAATTCATGGGTTTAATTTAGTGGGAGATGACAATGTCTGTGTATTAGTTTTTCTATATATATGGACTCTCCTTCTCCAATTGCTATTGCTGAGAATTCTATTGAGAGTGAGGTTGAGAGCATACAAGTGTTATAGGAAATTGGGAGATCATTAGGAGCAAGTTCCTTCATATTGCAGAGGTATAACCCCATTCATTACTTTCCCAATTCATTCTCTGTCAAAAATAAGTTTGATTTCTTGAGTGTCAAAATTTTGATTTGGTGGAGTTATATGTTAAAAAGGATTGGGTAATGTTCATATAGTTGTTATATAATGATATAAGCATGTTTAAACGGATATATGACTGTTTAGAATCAATTTCGTGAGTAATTTTTGTTGTTGGACTGAAGTTCTGCCAAAGCAGACTACTTCTGCTCCTGAACCAGACATGGCGCAGCTGCGCCCTAATTGAACTAGGGTGCAGAGCAGCTGCGCCGTCCTCTGAGTTCAGTTGAGCCTTCTGATTTAAGAATCTGCTAAGTGTGATCAGTTGTTATAGCTTAAACCAACATGCAAGCATGTGTAACATGTATATATAAGTATAATAACCTAATGTGAGCGGGTTTTACTAGATTAGCATACGTGATTAATGAAAGTGTAAAGTTTAAAATGGATTCAGAACTTTAGAGATGAACTTGATAGGTATGAATGCCATATCTATATACTGACTTAGTAAGTACGCTAGTATGGTTTAGAGATGCATGAATAACCCGTTAACTCGTGTTTATGTGATTCGTAAGGAAGCATGAACATATTGAACTTATTAGTAAGTTTTTAATGAAAATACGAACTTTGATGAGATTTATGTTCTGCGAGTTCTGATATTAGTAGTCTATATACATGATGGATTTAAGATGTAAATGAGCATGATATGAGGTTTATAGTGTCTTACCATGATCAAACTTATTAGGCTTTGTGTTAGAGAAGTTTTTCAAGAAAAAGCTTAGCATAGTGAACTAACATGCATGACTACTACAGATTTAACCTCTGACCTTCCGAGCATGATAACATGACTTGACTACATATGTTTAGAGCTTTGAAGTTGTCTTGTATGTGTTGAATGGTATGGTTCAAGTCTATAATGGTTTTAAAAGTAAACTTGAACATATTTTTAAAATCTAGTTGCATCACATGGATATCTAGATTCTAAAGGATGTATAAGTCATGCTATGTCTATAATATCGTTAGATATGATTTATATGTGCTATATTGCATCAGTAATGAAAAATGATTTCAAGGGCAACCTCGAGCATATTCTTGAACTTAGGTTGCATTATATGAGTATTTAGATTTTAAAGGCTCGAGATGCCATGTTATGTTTCATTATGTCACTAAACATAAGTCTTATATGTTAAACATAATGGAAGTAAACCAAGCATAAGGGTAAAGCATGTTTTAAAGTGTTAAACAATGCTAGCTATGAGTAAAAGATATGAATATGTACAAGCATGTGTAGTAAAGATTATGTGACCTCTTTATGAGAACATAAGGCTAATTAGTACACCTAGGGATTTCATAACCCTATTTGGTTTTAATTCGTGGAAATCCTAAACTAAAGTCTCTATCATATAAGATTGAACTTGAGTGGTTATACAAGTATGTAAAGACCTCTAGCGTGTATGCATGTCGAGTGTAAGTTTCTAAGTGTATTAAAGTATGGACTAAAAATAGGAAGTGCAAATCTCAGTCCTGGTCTGGCCAGGGGATAGCGTAGCTGCGCCGTCCCTAAGCTTAGACAGGGCGCAACTGTGCCGTGCTGCAGTCTTGAATGATTTCTATTTTTGAACTGATGTTTGACGCATGCCTATATAACTTCTTTAACTTGTAATATATGATCAACATGCTATGTATTATGTAGGAAGCATGCTAGGTGATAGAGATGAATGATAGTTAGGGCTTTCAAAAGTTAAGTCCAAAGGGATGTTTTCAAGATATTAAGCAATGATGCGTTGTTTGGATTTGTAATGTCTTACAAACTGAATTGTTATAGGTGATGTTGTATGAAGTTACGACTAAGTTAGAAGTTATGTGTACGTTTGAACTTACCTATACGAGTTTTAAATATGTCGATCACGTAGAGAGTCAAGTGTGTGATAGATATATACGGATGTTGATGTCATGTTCGAATGGTTAACGTATACCTATACGGACCTAGCTATTCCGAGAATGTGATGAGGAAGTGAAATGTAGGTTTTATGAACCTAGTTAGGAAGCAATGTAACATTGTTATTACTTTGAGAATGCATGAAATATATTACTAATGGATATGAATCCATAATTATATAACTGTGTAGGAATACACTAAGTGCAGATAAGCTTTAAGCAGTTAAGTCGTAGTTGATAAACTATGAATCAGGCAAGTCTTTCAGTTCCTATTTGATATATGAATTTGATAACTGTTAGTTGAGCTATATTATGCTATGCAAATGTTGATGTATATGTATGAAATGCATATGAGATATGTATGAAATGTGAAAGTGGATCTTTGATGATATGCTTGTGGTATAAACCTATATGTCTGTTATATGAGAAATAACATGCGTAGTAAATATTAATGGATTATGAATGCATGTGCTGAGTATACTATTATATGCTATATGCTGCATGAAAACTGTTACAATTGCTAGGCTGTAGAGCTCACCCTTGCAAATAACCAATTTTACAGGTTAAGGATACACGGTAAAGGTTACGTGCTACTTGATTGATAAAGTTTAATCACATCAAAGGAGATTGATTTGTTTAATTAAATATATAGTCTTGAACCATGTTTAGGTTCTAGTAGATATACTTGATAGTAGTTTACTACGTGTAATACATGTTAAGTTGTAAAGTTGTATTAGGCGATTTATACGAAAATTAAATAAAGTGAATCATAGAATAATTTGATTCAGGGATTTGTAATTGATTCGAGTTAAGATATCAATAAAAGATTTATTTCAAAGGAGATTGAAAAAGTTTAAATTATTCCGCATATTTATATATCATCGAATGTGATGTAATACAGGAATAGTAAATGACCAAGTTGTGAAACTTATAAAAGTTTGGGGTCATTGTGCAGATCCTAGAATTTGAATGAATTTATATTCAAAATTGTAATAAGTGAGGTTATATTCATTAAGTTATGAATAAAGGATATTAATGGTTGAATAATAGTAGTATCGTGGTGGACCGGATCCGAAGTTTGAATGGACCCGGATTTGGGGGCGTCAAAGTTGTTGTATAGTATCTCATATTATTGATTCAATTATTATCATAGTATCATCTATACAATATTTTATATTATTAAATTAATAATTGAGACGACACAGTTTTTCATATTATTATTTGTATTATTGACAATGTCTAGAAAGTTCTGTCGAGGAAAGGGGTTAGGTTATTTAATTGCGTGCCAATAAGGAGAAGTCCTTATCGGAAAGCCACCTCTTTCCTGGGAATGATCTGGTTGTCAATATTGTGAGTTTATTGGTTATCTATTCATCATGCAAAAATTGGTTATTTTCGTAAGGTCGTTAGTTTTTATATTCTTAACCAACTTATTATACGAATTCAAGAAACCAAACCACTAAAGTTAATCACTGTCATATCAAGCCATAAAGCCATTCGTTTATTAAAAAACGGATGTCAAGCTTTCTTAACCCATGTCACGGATTTAAACAAAAATACGTTAAATTTGAATGATATTTCTATTATTAATAAATTTCTTGATGTATTCCCCGAAGAACTTCTTGGCCTACCCCTAGAACGTGAAATTAAATTTTTTATTAACCTTAAACTAGGTACAAAACCCATTTTCAAAATCCCATATCGAATGGCTCCTATTGAACTTCAAGAGTTAAAAACCCAACTGCAGGAACTGTTAGACATCGGTTTCATTTATCCTAGTACATCTCCTTGGGGTCCTCCTGTTTTATTCTTAAAGAAGAAAGATGAGAGTATGCGACTTTACATTGGCTATCGAGAGTTAAATCATGTCACCATCAAAAATAGGTACCCTTTACCTCGCATTGATGACATGTTTGATCAGTTACAAGGTGCTAAATTCTTTTCAAAGATCGATCTTCGTTCCGAATATCATCAGCTAATGATTAAAATTGATGACATTCCAAAGACTGTTTTTAAAACTCGATACGGGCATTACGAATTCCTAGTCATGTCTTTTGAATTGACCAATGCTCATGTTGCCTTCATGGATATGATGAATCGAGTATTCAAGGAATATCTGGATCATTTCGTGGTTGTCTTTATTGATGACATCCTAATATACTCCAAAACCCTTAGATATTTCTTCACCCAAAATAAACTTAACATGCGCCAAGACGTTGGCTTGAGCTGTTGAAAGATTACGACCATACCATTCAATACCATCCTAAAAAGTGAACGTGGTAACTGACACGTTGAGTAGAAGATCATATGCGGGTACGAGTGCGATATTGTTAACATAAAGACTCATTTCGTATGACTTACAAAGGATGGAGATAGAGTTAAAGACTCTAGGGACCCACGTGATGATGTCAAATATATAAGTAGAACCGACTTTAATCGATAAAGTTAAAGTTGCTCAAGCTACAGACCCGGTGTTAATGAATATGAAGAAGAAGGTGTTATTCAAAAAGAAAGAATCAACAAAGAGAGGAAATCTCAACCCTCGATTCATTGGTCCATTTAAAATCCTCGGCCGAGTAGGAACTGTGGCCTATAGACTCGCCTTACCACCAAGTATGTCTCATGTTCATAACGTTTTTCACATATCTATGTTACGTAAATATATGGAAGACCCGAACCACATTATTGAATTAGAACCAGCCGAGATAGTAGAAGATTTAACGTATGAAGATGTACTTGTTAAAATCTTGGATAAGAAGGAACATATTCTACGTTCAAAGGTTATACCTCAAGTCAAAGTTTTATGGAGAAACCATGACATTGAGAAAATAACCTGGGAGTTAGAATCTGAAATGAAAACAAGGTATCCTCACCTCTACGACATACCAGGTACATACATCAATTTCGAGGACAAAATTTCATAGGAACGAGAAGTTGTAAGACCCCAACTTTTTATGAATAAATATTTAATTTTCTCTAAATATTATTTTGAATAATAAGGTGTGATTTGATATAATGCTATAATTATGGGTGATATGTGTAAATTTTGCAAAGTAAGCAAGTTGTCATAAAATATTCGTGTGGTGGGGGAATATTCTTTTTGTCGGGGAATAGTTGTACGACGGCACAATCATTGGTGGACCCCACAACGGAATGACTGTCGGATATAAAAAGCGACAAAAATAACTTTTTTATAAAAATAACGGCAAAACTTTTACCGTTAACTATTGAAATACCCGGTGATAAAAGTACAGTAATATGCATGGTTGCACAGTAGCACATAGTATTGTACAGTATCTCTGATTATTGATGCTTACGTAAGAAGTCACTCAGTTCATTTAATAATTGCCACAATAGTTGTTGCATAGTATCTCATATTATTGATTCAATTATTGTCACAGTATCATCTGCATAATATTTTATATTATTAAATTAATAATTGAGACGACACAATTATTAATATTATTATTTGTATTATTGATAATGTCTAGAAAATTCTATCGAGAAAAGGGGTTAGGTTATTTAATTACGCGCCAATAAGGAGAAGTCGTTATCGGAAAGCCCCCTCTTTCTTAGGAATGATCTGGTTGTCAATATTTTGAGTTATAATATTAATGATGAATAATTGTTGAAAGATTAAAAATGTGTTTATTGAAGATAAGTGATTTGTAGTATATATTTATTCAATTTTTGTTATAAATAGAGGGGTTGGTCATGAAGTATTTGTTACAAGTTTGACTTATTACATGGACCCCCACTTACTCAATTTTCAAAATTACCAGTAGAAAGTTATCTCAGTTTTGTTTATTATTATTATAATAGTAATAAAACATAAAACTTTTTATATAAAACAAAATGCTTTTTATATTATATATAAAGTTATTCGTTTTATTAGATTATAAATAGAATATATTATATTTTATATAAAGTTTTCGTTTTATTAGAATATTTTATTGCACACTAATGAATAGTAAAAATCAGATTTTTCGTCGAATTTGCGCCCGTGAATTTTTCTTCTGTTCACTTGTGATTATATTCAAATAGTGCCCTGCCATTCTCTTATAAATAGAATGCTAAGTTAAAAAATGAAAATCACACCAGAATTAGAGAATTCTTCTTCTATAATATTGTGCGTATTTCTTTCTAGTATAAGAATACTTTGAGTGTTGCTAATAGTGAAAATTTTCCTCAAAAATATCTCTGCTATACCAGTCAGATTTAGTCTCCTACTAAGGTAAATGATATTATTTTTTTTGTAAGGGATATTATTTTCGTTCAATATTCGTAAGGAATATTATTTTCTTCCATACTTTATAGTATATAAGTGATATTATTTCGTTTCATATTCCTAAATCTACACTTATTTTGATAAGTATTGCTTCTATAATCCTTGAAATTAGTAGAATATCCTTAAATTTTGCATCATCTAGTATCGTTTCATTGAAATATTGGTATGAACTTTTTTATTAAATTTTAATATTTTCATTTAGGATACTATTCATGGGTACTATTAATATGGCACTATTCACAACAAAATTTAATTTTCTTTTCTATCCAAATTATTTTTGATACATGAATATCATTCTTGAATTTTACTCCACAATTAGTTATCATGTTGACAATTTAGATATTCTTGAACTCTGGATCAAATGAATTATAAATCTCTAAAATTTATCCTTGATCTCACTTGATCGATTCCTTATATCATTATCATCATTATCATGCTTATATTGTGGTGAAGGTCATCTTTGGCCCGTAGTGCATAGATGGACTGTTGATTTGTATGATTATGACTAGGAATTGTGTATTGGTATAATCATGACATGTAATGTTACAGACAAATGATGAGGTAAAAGTACTCTTTGGCCCGTAGTGCATAGATGGACAGTTGTTTGGCATGATCATGACCACTGGTGATACAAATAAATATCCTTGGCCCGTAGTGCATGAATAATTTGTTGATTTGAATCATTTATTAATTGTTATTACATGGATAAAATATTGATGATGGACTTTTAAATCATTGAAGATAGTAGACTTTACGCTCTACTTGACTCTTCTAATGGATTTCTTATTCCGCTGCAGTTGTTGATCTAAAACTTGTTGTCTATTGTATTCTATCAGATTTTCCCTATTGAGGACTAAGGATAATTTGTTCTATATTATCCTAGTCATAATATTCTTTACTGGGCTAGTTGAGCTCACCCTTTTCTTTCATTGTTCTCTTCAGGAAATGAAAATATAGCTGGGACTATTCGGGAATGGAGTGATGATCCAAGATGGTTGATATAGTAGTCCTCACTATGCTATAAAATAATGTGATAATAATTGTAATGGGGACTTTATTTGAGTTTGGATATTGCCTATGAGACAATATTTGTATTAAAACTCACAGCTTATGTTTTGTCGTGTTTTACACGACAGTTAATAATTGTATAAATGAAGTATACCATGTATTTGGCGACTCAGATTGGGTTGTATGGACCTATTTTGGGGGCGTCACACCTACACTCACTTAAAAGTGTTTACTGGAGAACTCAGATCCTATGCTGAAAATGAAAAGCTGAGAATGTAGCTGTTTCAAAAGAGTCTAATTGGAAAAGCTAGAGTATGGTACACCAGATTGGATAACTCCAAAATCCACAGCTGGGAGGAACTAGCCCATGCTTTCCTCAATTAAAAAAGTTTTCAAACTCAAATGGCTCCAGACAAGTATTAGATTACCAAAGTCAAGAAGCAACCCAATGAGTCATTCAGAGAGTATGCCCAAAGATGGAGGCGTCTGGCTGCTCAAGTAATCCCATCCATGACAAAGACTGAGATGGTGATGACCTTCATATATATATTCAAGAAGCTCCATTTTATGAGAGGGACCTAGCAGGTATTGGAAAACCATTCTCAGAAATGATCAAGCACTGAGAAATGGCAGAGATGGGGTTAAAATCTGGGAAGATTCAAGACCTCACTGCTTTAAAAGCCGTAGCTGAGCATATCCAATATGGAAGTTATGGGAACAACCCCCGGAGGGTCCATAAGAAGAAAGAAGAGGATGTCTCCTTGATACTATAAGGACAAACTCAAAAAGGTAATCAAAACTTGCCTATTCAAAGGTCCCCTTTTTAAGCAAAATCCTCAAATTATCTCTTGACAAAGATTGGAGAATTCAGGCGTTCAAGAGTTTTCACACCCTTATGGGACTCACTAGAAAACATTTTCAAACTTCTAACAGCTCAGAAGAAAATCACTCATTTCCTTCCACTAACCAATCCAAGTGGAAAGGGCTTTAATACAAGCAAGAAGTGTGCCTACCATTCTAGAGCTCCGGGCTACGATGCCCAAGATTGTTGGGCCCTTAAGTACAAGATCCATGATTTAATAGACAGTGGTGAGATCGTGGTGACAAAGCCTGAGAAACCACATGTTCAAGATAACCCTCTCCCTCAACACTAGGAAAAGGATGTTAACATGATCAATAGAGGCAGTGGAGAGAGTTCCAATTACCTCAAATACGTGGGTGGTTCTCCCCAAACTAGCAAAGATAAATTCGATAAGTGGGATTATTCAGAGTTCCAGTTCATGATAGAATGAGAGTTGAAGTCTATTGATGAACATGTCAATTAACTATCAGAACTGGTGTTACATCAGCACCAAGTCACACGATAGTTGTTCAGTCTGGAGCATACGAGTCTCCTTTCCCTAATCATAAAGAATCCACCACGGACCCAAGAGAATGAAACCTTGGAGGAAAAGCTTGCAAGAAAAGATTTAATGCTACCTGGGTCTGTTAATACCACTCCAATACTCGTGGTCACAACACTGAAGGATGCTGGATACTCCGTCATCTTATCCAAAATATGATTGACAACGGCGACCTGCAAATGGAAGACGTTGACACTGTATTACCTGAGAGTGGGAAAATATTTCCTCCAGGAGCGCAAAGATGGAGGGAAATCATAGCAATTATATCCTCTAAGGGAGACCTGGCTACAACACCCCGTACAATTTAAATAATTAAGCTCATAGGAGTTGAAAACCCTTAGAAGGTGGCTGTACTGGAACCACTGGTATTGCCATTCAGGCTGATGTATCCTATCACCAGCCTGAAGAAAGTCCCATGGAACTATAGGGAGGTTGAAGGACTAACATCAAATACAACCGCTGCAGTATCGAAGGAAAATCCGCTATATCTCCCTCAACGAGTGATGAAGCCAGTCATCAGATCTAAGGGGAAAGTGCCCAAGGAGAAAATCAAAGAATTCCTCCACAAGATGGGACATAATGAAGCCAAGGTGGTGCGAAGCTTGAAAGAAGCACCTCAACAGATATCTATTCCGGACTTGGTATTCTCTTCTGAAGATCATCAGAAGGTCTTAATGAAGATATTGGAAGAAGCCCACCTTCCAAAGACGGTGGATGTTGAAAAGTTACATCATCTAGTAGACCACATTTTCAACAGCAATGTGATATCTTTCACTGATGATGATATACCCCCCGAGGGGGCGGGTCATTGCAAGCTACTCTACATAGCAGTGATGTCTTCTGAATATGTGGTCGGAGGCGTGCTAATAAATGAAGGATCATCCCTAAACATCTGCCCATATGCCACATTAGAAATGATAAAGATTAATCCCAACCGGATCTGAAGCAGCCACATAGTCATCAGAGCCTTCGATGGGTCTCGGCGAGATGCTGTAGGAGAGGTTAAATTTCCAGTGGAAAGCGGTCCATATATCTTCTACATATCCTTTCAAGTGCTCAAAATCACTACAGGATATAATTTACTGTTGGGAAGACCTTGGATTCATATGGCAGGAGCATCCACTCTTCATCAACAGCTCAAGTATATCATCAATAATAATCTGGTCACTATCAATGCTGAACCAGAGTTTTCTGTCCAAAGTGATATGCCTCTAATCAGTTTCAATGAAGAAGTTGAGCCTGTCAATTTCCAAGCCCTTGAGGTGAGCAACAATTACTATCAACCCATTGAGGCTCCAACTTTGAAACCCAGAGTTTCCGCCGAGGTAATGTCGGCAAGTCAAGAGATGATATCCTTGGGTTTCTAACCAGGACAAGGGTTATGAAAGAATCAGCAAGGAATTAAATGCCCAATTCAAATTCGCAGCCGGATAGGGAAGGTCGGATTAGGCTATTCCTCTGGGTCAAGTCACATGAACTCGCACAAGCATACACTGGTTCCTTCATCAACAATGTTATTGCCTAAACCTACAGATATAGATTCTGTACGGCCTTTAAGGAAAATTCCTGTCTCTGTGGCGGGTATGCTATTTCCTAAGCCCGGACTGGCTTATGGGAAAGAAGTCCTAATTCCAGACCTAGATATTGAGGAAAGGAATCAAAGGCGCAAACAAGATATAAAGAGACGGTTATCAAAGATGTACGTTCTGGTACATACAGAGGGTATAAATGATGATATCCCAGATGATGACTGTCCAGATGTCATGGTCATTATCCAAAAGGAGGAGGATGGTAACCGCCCCTTCATTACAGCTGTCCCTCAGGACTTGACCCTAGGCAATTCGAGCAGCACTCCTTGCATTTGCTGAAAAGGGTAAAAAGGGCAAAAAATCCCTCTGCCCTATAGATATCATTAACTGCTTACTTTTGTTGCATAGTATTAGTAGTTACTTTTGTCATGCCATGCTAACACTTTGTAGGATTAGACAATTTCATATATTAAGTGAAAACATTTTGTTTCATTACTCCAGAGTTAGATTTGACTAAACTTGCTGATGGGATGCCAATTCTTTCCAATGACTGCAACTTTGATGTAAAGTTGGACTCTGACTTGATGGAGATTGAGCAAGAGGACTATGAGGTGCCTGAGGAGATCAAAGAATGGGTCGAAGATAAACCCAAATCAAACCTTAATCAAACCACCTCCTTTAACCTCGAAACCTCAGAAAACCCCAAACAAATCCAGATTGGTATGGACCTTACCTCAAGTTAAAGGAATGATATGGTTTCTTTGTTAACCCAATTCTAGGATGTGTTTGCATGGTCTCAGAAAGACATGATCGGTTTGTTAATTGATATCATCATTCATCACTTGCCCATTAAAGAGGGATTTAAGCTAGTCAAACAGAAGCTTAGGCGATTGAAACCTGCGTGGAGTTTGAAAGTCAAGGAAGAAATTATGAAAAAATTCAAAGCCGGCATCATCATGGTATCAACATACTCTGAGTGGCTATCCAACATAGTTCCCGTACCTAAACCCGGAGGGAAGGTGCGAGTATGCGTGGATTATAGAGATTTAAACAAAGCTTATCTCAAAGACAACTTCCTGGTACCATTTATCCACATACTCATAGACAATATGGCTCAGTATGGCATGTTCTCCTTTGTTGACTGCTTTGTTGGGTACTATAAAATCATGGTTGCTAAAGAGGACCAGGTGTAACGACCCCAAAATCTATACAATTTAAATCCCAACTTCGGTCGTTAACCATACATTCAACCTCTAAATAATACATAATTATTCGATGTTAAACTTAATAAAATTACAGAATAATTAAAACTTTTATACATTTCCTTCTTTCTTGCCCTGAATCGCAACCTTTACACTACATATCTTTGCTTCAATATTATATCATGAATCGTTACAACAAAATGACTATACAAAGCCTTACATCATAACTACATATCCATATACATTGGATAGCTCAACTTACAATTCAACAATATGTTACGTTCAAAATATGAAATACATTTCTCATAAAACATAAGTAATCTTCATGTATATAGATCTCTATAACTCACATAGCACGTATCTTTACCTTAAAATCTTAACCTGTAAAAGTGGTTATTTGCAAGAGTAAGCTCGACAGCCCAACAAAGTCTAACAGTTTTCATGCATCACATAGCACATAATAACATGCTCGACATACATCTAATTAAAGTAACATGGCATACATGCTTTTAATTCACATAACAAATATAAAGATTGAGTTCCTTACTCAATCATCATTACTTAGCCAAAACAATGCAGTCATATATTGACTTTAACATTTCATGATTTTAACATGCATAACATATCATGCAATTTAAAACAGTTCATCAAGTCCACGTAGAAAATAGGAACCGAAAGACTTGCCTTGATCGTTGTTTACCAATAACAGTTTAACAGTTTACAGCTATCTGCACTTCACGTGCCCTACGCAATTATATAATCATACACATCAAATATTAGTCACATAACAATACATAGTAATTGTAATATAAACTCTATGTCTCATAATCTTTCCTATTAATAAATACACAATGTTCAACTTAATTGTGTTAACTTTCAACTTATATCTCACTGTATTTCATATTCGCAGTTCATTCAAGTGCTTAAGTCTTGCTAGGACTACTTATTAGCTTTATATTAAATCCACTCCATACCTTATAATATTCATTTCAATTGAATTGAAACACTTTTTAAGTTCATTAGCACTTGGCACGACGTTTCGACGTACATTCGTCACACACCCGATTTGCCTCTCTTGTGTATGCTTACTATGCTTCTATAACTCATCTAATATATTATTTATTAATTTTAAGCATCATTATATTTACTATTATTCATGTTTTGTAACTTAGGACATCATCTTTTATGGTCTGGAGCACTACACATGCATATGTGCATGCCCGACACCCTTCGATTGCCTCTGAAAACACAACAGTCCTAAATATGACCATTTTGACCCATCCTAATGACCTCAAATTGAAAAGCTTAAAGAAAGAAAGTTGTAGGCCTACTCGTCCTCGTTCCGGTTCATCTTGAATCACCTCAATCGGAGTTCGTATGAGGAAGTTATGGCTATTTTACTACAGGAGGTCAAAACTGTCCATATATATATATATATATATATATATGGAATGATTTTAATTTATGATATGAATGTTTTATTTATTGATACATATGGTGATATGTATAATAATAAATGGGATTGATTATGGACTATTGACCAATGTGATTGGATTTTGTTTGGTTTGATGCTTGAATGAATGAGTTTTATTAAATGGGGTCTGCGTACCTCGTATTTTCTGGTTTTTTTCTTGATGTAAATTCCATCTCTCTCCTATGTACTTCCCCTTGACTGTTGATCAAGATTTCTATTTAAATTAAATAGTTTAATTGTAATAGGATTAGTTAGAATTTTTTCGAAGAACCGGAGATCAAGGAGCAAGGAGCGCTTGAAGACCCTTTAATGGAGCCCGAGTTTAAATGTAATAGTTATATTTAAATATTAATTCTTGCACCCCCTAGGGTTTGACCTTTTGGTTCACTTGGTGGCTTTAGTGAACCAAACTAGAATAAAAGTCTATAATCACTCCATATAGAATATAGTATTCTATGTATGCATGCTAGTATTATATATATATATATATATATATATATATATATATATATATATATATATATATATATATATATATTATGCAAACATGTTTCGCATGTTTAATAATATGACGCGTATTTTATATATATATGTGCATATGCGCTAAACAAGATGAGACAATTAATAACAAACTCCTCAAAAAAATTATATTAAGTCCTAAGCGTTCAAAGATATTTGGAATATCGAACATCAACTTCTAGCATGATAAAATTAATAGAGTATTAAATATTTAATATGAGTTTGTTGTGTCACCACAAGGCAAGTATTAAGTATTTAAGATGTTAATTTATCACATTTGATGCTTATAAAGAAAATTGAACAATATTTTTTTGTTGTGTCACCACAAGGACAATATTTTTTTTTTGAATATATGGAAGTGCTTGGTTGGACTTAACTTAGATAATTTTGATTCGGATGTGCCATCACTTGATCAAAATAATCCAAGAGGCAAAACATAAGGAGTTACATGATGATGTAATTAACAAAGAGTTGTCTACCTATTTATTTATATATAGTTTGCTGTGTCATCACAAGGCTATATATATCTGAAATGGGATCCTTATTCTCACTAGCAAAAACTTTAATTAGATTTTGCCGAACTATATAGGTGAGGGTAATATAGTTTGAAGAAAATAGTGAGAAATACCAATATAAAATAAGACCTAATTTATTTTGGTAAAATAAATTAATTAAATGAATGTTTGCTAAAGTGTTGTTTTTTCACATGCAAAAATTTAAAAATGTCACATTTACTAATTTCACTACGTAGCATACTTGATGCTAACAAACTGACCGGACCGAATTACACGGATTGGTAAGGAATCTGAGAATTGTTCTTACTGTTGAAAAGATTTCTAATGTCCTAAATTCGTTCGTACCTGCAAAAGTTGCAGAGACAGCCTCTGAGGAAGAGATTCCTACTTTTAAAAGTGGTAAAATGATGCATCTGTGGCTCAATGCATCATGCTCGCATCCATGAGTAACGATCTTCAGCATCAACATGAAACCATGGATGCTTCTACTATGCTGCTGCACCTGCAAGAGCTGTATGGTGAGCAATGTAGGATGGCTAGATATGAAATATCTAAGGAGATCTTCCGATCTCGGATGACTGAGGGCACTACTGTTGAGACTCATGTCCTAAATATGATTAATTTGATTGAACGTCTTGGACATCTTGGGTTCCTCATGGATGGGGAGTTGAGTCAAGATTTAATCTTTCAGTCACTCCCTGACACATTCTCACAATTTGTTGTGAAATTTTCACATGAATAAGTTGGACGTCAGCTTGCCTGAGTTACTTAACATGTTGAAAACTGCTGAAGGTTACTTCCCATCCAAGAAGAACCATGTCTTATTGGTGGATGATTCTTCCAAGAAAAGGAAGAGACCCAAGGTATCTTCTGAAAAGAAGAAATCCAAGAAGGCTAAGGGAAAGGTGAACGTGAATGATCAAAAGAAACCTGATCCAGCTAGCAAAGGAATTTGCTTCCATTGCAACAAGCCAGGTCATTAGAAGAGCAACTGCAAGGATTATCTTGCGGAACAAAAGTAGAAGAAGCTTGGTGAAGCTTCGAATCATAATCAAGGTTTGTTTATGATTGAAATTAATTTTTCTGAAAGTCAATCTTCTACTTGGGTATTGGATACCGGCTGTGGTTCTCACATATATAATAATATGCATGGACTGATCAGAATTAGAAAGTTGAACAAGGATGAGGTCGTTCTACGAGTGGAAAATGGAGCAAAGGTTGTTGCATTAGCTGTAGGGACTTATTGTTTAGCACTGCCTATGGGCAAGTTCATTAATTTAAATAATTGTTATTTTGTTCCGAATATCATTAGAATAAAGAACAATAGTTATTCTATTTATAATAATAATGTTTTATATGGTGTTGGTAATTTGTGAAATGGACTTTATATACTTGACTTGTATGAAAATATACTTCAAATTGAACAAACTAATAAAAGGAAAAGAGATGATGTTAATTATACCTATATGCGGCACTGTAGACTTGGTCATATTAATGAAACAAGATTATCGAAGTTGCATATAGATGGGCTCCTAGAGCTATCGAATTATGAATCATATCCAGCTTGTGAATCTTGTTTCATGGGAAAAATGACTAAATCTCCTTTTAGTGGAAAAGGAGAAAGAGTTATAGAGTTGTTAGCATTGGTACACACAGATGTATGTGGACCTATGACAACAAATGCACGAGGAGGGTATTCTTATTTTATTACATTAACTGACGATCACTCAAGATTTGGATATGTGTATTTAATGAAATACAAATCTGAATCATTTGAAAAGTTCAAAGAGTTCATAAGTGAAGTAGAGAAACAAACTGGCAAAAGTATTAAGATTCTTCGATCAGATCGAGGTGGTGAATACTTAAGCGGTGAGTTTCTTAATTGTTTCAAAGAAAATGGTATAATCTCACAATGGACTCTACCAGGGACGCCACAACTGAATGGTGTATCTAAAAGGAGAAATTGAAAATTATTGGACATGGTTCGATCCATGATGAGCTTTATCGACCTTCCAATTTCCTTCTAGGGATATGCTCTAGAATCGGTTGCATACCTACTTAACCAGGTACCTACCAAATCCGTCCCTAAGACCCTATATGAATTATGGACAGGGAGGAAACCAAATCTTAAGCATGTTAAGACTTGGGGTTGTCCAGCTTATGTCAAAAAGTTTAAAAACGATAAGTTGCAGACTAGATCTGACAAGTGTAGATTTGTGGGATACCTTAAAGAAATATCAGGGTATTATTTCTATCATCCAACTGATCAAAAGGTGTTTGTTGCGAAATATGCTACCATCTTGGAAAAGGAGTTTATCCTTAAAGGGGTCAGTGGGAGTAAGATATATCTTGAAGAAGTTCAAGAACCTCAAAATACTATGGATCAAAGTCAGGTACTTAACCAAATGGAAGAACCTATTGTAACACACCCTATTTGTAAGTCTGGAAGAGTACCGAAGATATCTGATAAGTATGGATTCATCATAGAGGATGACGATGAGGTATGTATCATAGATGATGATGGTCTATTAAATTACAAATATGCTATCAGTAGTAAAGACTCAGAGAAGTGGCAAGAAGCCATGAATTCCGAGATGGACTCCATGGATGAAAACCAAGTATGCACTTTGGTTTCACCACCTGAAGGCATTAAGCCTATTGGGTGTAAATGGGTCTTTAAAAGAAAGACTGGAGTAGACGGTAAGGAAGAGACCTATAAGGCCCGACTGGCCGCAAAAGTTTTCAAACAAAGACAAGGAGCTGACTATGACGAAACCTTCTCACCAGTAGCGATGCTCAAGTCCATTCAAATTTTACTTACGATTGCAGCTTACCATGACTACGAAATCTGGCAGATGGCTGTGAAAACGACCTTCCTCAATGGGAAACTTGAGGAGGATGTGTATATGACACAGCCAGAGGGATTTGTTTCAAAGGTCGGAACAAATTAAGTTTGTAAGCTACAACGACCAATATATGGACTGAAGCAAGCTTCTTGTAGGTGGAACATCCGTTTTGATGAGCGAATCAAAGAGTTTGATTTTATCAAAAATGAGGATGAACCATGTGTGTACAAGAAGGTTAGTGGGAGTGCTATTTCATTCCTTGTATTATATGCTGATGATATATTACTGATAGGGAATGATATTCCTATGCTACAATCGATTAAAATCTGGTTTTCTAAACACTTCTCCATGAAGGACTTGGGTGAAACATCTTATATTTTTGGGGTAAATATTTATAGAGTTAGATCTAAAAGGATGCTTGGCTTATCCCAAGGAACATACGTTGAGTCGATGCTAAAGAAGTTTAGCATGGAAGATTCCAAAAGAGGTCTCATGCCGATGAGCCATGGAATACATCTCTCTAAGAAACAGGTCCCAAAGACACCTGAGGAGAGAGACCGTATAAGTAAGATTTCTTATGCTTCTGCAATAGGATCTATCATGTACGGTATGATATGTACTAGACCGGATGTTGCTCATGCACTTAGTGTAACAAGCAGATATCAGTGGAATCTAGGAGAAGAACACTGTAAGGCAGTGAAAAATATCCTAAAGTACTTAAGAAGAACTAAGGATGCGTTTCTTGTCTACGGTGGGTTTGAATTGAAACAAGAGGGCTTTACAGACTCAAGTTTTCAAACGGACCAAGATGACAGTAAATCTATTTCGGGGTATGTGTTTACCTTAAACGGTGACGTAGTGAGTTGGAAGCATTCCAAACAGTAAATAGTTGCTGATTCAGTGATAGAAGCAGTGTACATAGCTACAAGTGAAGCTACAAAGGAGGCTATTTGGATGAAGAAGTTCATTACCAAACTTGGTGTGGTTCCTAATATTACAGGACTAGTACCTTTATTCTGTGACAACACCGGAGCTGTTGCACATGCTAAGGAACCCAGGTCTCATCAAAAATCTAAACATATGTTGCGGCGTTTTCATTTGATTAGAGAAATCATTGAAAGAGCAGATGTCACCCTAGAGCGTGTGGATTCTCAAGACAATATTGCAGATCCATTTACTAAAGCGTTAACACAACAACAGTTCGATCGTCAGTTAGAGAAGATAGGTATGAGATACTACGGTGATTGGCTTTAATACAAGTGGGAGATTGAAAGTAGTATGTATACAAGCCAATCATGTATGATGAGAAAGCATATACTTTGTAATCAATCTTATTAATTTATTAATAAATGAATTATTGATTAAAGTCATTTATTATCTACATGGTGTTGTTTTAATAATATGTGATAAATCCATAGTTTTAAGTAATGCTTTTAGAATCATGATGAGATCATGCTATTGAGATCTAAATTCTTAGATAGCTTAAAACTAAAATGTTCTCAATCGATGGATAACTAAAAAGGGGATTAGAGAATCCGGATAGATTGATACATACGCAGCTTATTCATTGGATAAGAATTATTGATCTCATGATCATTTGTGTGGAGACACTAAAGCAAGTATGTAGGTGCTTATTGGAGAATAAGTTCACTGAACGTGACTCGCTAAGGAATACCTAATGGAGTTTTACTTGTCTATCAACAGGAATTCATGTAGTGATATTAGTACAAATGATCCTTAGACTTGAGATCATCATAGTATCTTATGTATAATGAATTACATTTTGACTTATTCCTTAAGACCCTTAGGGTATATCAAAGGGTATGCTTGGGTGTAATAAGTTATATATGGAGATAATGAATGATCAATATAGAATCTACCACTTCTAGTAAATGAAGAGAACTGTCCTATGTGATTCGATAAATGACAACCAAGGAATTCTTGGCCAAGGTGAAATGAAATTAGAAAGTTTTTCTAATTTGCATTTATTCGGAGTTGTGCATTTAGGAATCAAAATACATATAATTAAATAAAATAAGACTTAACAGTAATTTCATGTCATATATTTAATTGGGACATTGTATGGTGGAAGGATTGAATTGTATAGTAACTATTTTCTCAAAGGTTCTTTTATGATTACTGTTGAAATCTATATTATCTGAAAGTCGTTGATCGCTAGGGAGGCTTATCCCTATTATAAAATAAATATTATTTATTTAAATAAATTAATAGTTTAATTTATTTATTTAAATAAGATTAGAAATATTCTAATTGATTTATTCACAACCGGTTTAATATAGAGAACCTAAAGGGTCACACCATAAAAGGAAGAATAATTATTTAAGAAGTTAATGACATAATCGTAATAATATGTTAAGTATATTTAATTTAATCTATGGTGATAGAATAAATTAAATAGCTTTATATTTATTATTTAATATTTAAAAAATATTAAATATAAATTAATAAGAGGAGTCTTATTAATATTATTACAATTATTATTATTTTAATTTCTAAAAGAGTTTAGGAATTAATTTTAATATAAGTACTCTCATTTATTCCTAATAGGATTAGGAGGCAAAATTAATTAAATGAGTTTAATTAATTATCCCTAATAAGATTAGAGATCCTATTTAATTAAAGGAGTTTAATTAAATAATACCTTATTGTAATTAAATATTGTTACCTGATATCTTTATAAAAGGAGTCTTATATCATATATCAAAGATATGTGATTTCGATTGTTGCAGAGTATGCCCCCTTTTTCTACAGAGATAAAAAACTAGGGTTTTAGCCAATACACCCTTCTTCTTGAATATTCTTTTTCCTTGGTGGATCACCTCTAGAGGCTATACACTTGGATGGCTAACATTGATCAAAGGAAGGAATCTACCAAGAGATTTAAGGAGATCACAGAGAAGTAGGAGTTGAACTCGTACCTGTGGAAGTTAGTATCTACAAGGGTATGATTCCATAACTTCTTATTATTTATTTTAATTAATAATATGTATAAAGGATGATCCGGGTAATTGGTTTGTGAAAAATTTTAAAATATGATTTTTCCATGCTTTTGCTAATTTTGCGATTTGATTGCCTCCATGAGTCTTACAAACCTTACACTCTACTAGTCAACAAGATCTTAAGAACATGGCAATACTGGTTCTCTCTCAAAGCTGATTGTGATGATCACGTTAGGAGATGTTATCAATGACAACCTCATGGGAGTGCTATCCATGCCCTTCCAAGGGAACTCCACAATATGAGTTCACCCTGGCCCTTCTCAATGTGGGGAATGAATGTGATCGGGCCAATCGAGCCCAAAGCCATCAATGGTCATCGATTTATTTTCATTATGTCGACTACTTCACCAAGTAGGTAGAAACAACCTCTTTCCCCAGAGTTACCAAATAGGTGATCATTGGTTTCATTAGAAATAATGTCATTTGTCGATATAGATAACCGGAGGTGATTGTATCAAACAATGCCAAAAAACTCAACAACCAAATGATGGATGAATTATGTGGTAAAGTCCACATCAAGCATCTCAACTCTGTCATCTATCGTCCAAAGATGAATGGTGCTGTTGAAGCGGCTAATAAGAACATAAAAATGATCATGCAAAAGATGTCCGCCAATCACAAAGGATGGCCTGAATTGTTGCCTCTGACTCTATTAGCCTACAGAATGTTAAGGCACACTTCCATTGGGGCAATCCCCTATTCAATAACCTATGGCATGGAGGCAGTACTCCCTACAGAGGCAGAAATGGAATCCCTGAGTGTTGATAGATGCTCAAATGGAGGAAGATCAATAGTTACAAGATCGGTACCACCAATTATCTCTGATCGATGAAAGGCGGGCCACAACCACTTTCTATGGTCAATTATATCAATAGAGGATCGCTCGATCCTACAACATTGAAAGTCCAGCTATAGCAGTTCAAAGAAAATGACTTGGTCTTGAAAAAGGTCCTTGACAACCAATATCAATCTAAAGGAAAAATCTCAAACTGGGAAGGCCCGTTCATTGTCAAGGAGGTATTGACAAGAGGAGCCCTCAAATCGCAAGAAATGGATGGCAAAGAATTTCCTCAGCTCATCAACTCAGACACTGTAAAAAGGTATTATGTCTGAAGTTACCTACAAATCAGCATCCTGGTTCTGGATCATCAATCCATTAGTCAATTCAGGTTTTTAGAACCTTTCTAACCACATCAGTTTGTCCTAAAGGACGAATTACGCAGACCTAATCTCCCTATACACAGGAGTACATAGGCAGCCATTTATGGTCCGATCTAACCTTTGCAAAAAAAAAATAAACAAAACCCTTTCACCACATACAACTTTCAACCTTTTCATGCTAGGTTGGAACTACGCATACTTGATCTCCCCCATACACGGGAGTACGTAGGCAGCCATTTATGGTCTGGTATAACCTTTGCAAAAACAAAAAAAACAAAAAAAAATAAACACCCTTCAACTTTGTCAACCTTTCAAACCTTTTTACGCTAGGTTTGAACTACGCATACCTGATCTCCCCTCATTAATGGGAGTACGTAGTCAACCATTCGTGGTGCAGTCTCACCCCTATGAAAACAAAAGTAAGTATTTAATGATATGTACAGATCAGGGCAGAGGGATTTTCTACCCTTTTTACCCTTTTCAAAAAATACAAGGAGTGCTGCTCCAATTGCCTAGGGTCAAGTCTTGGTGAACAGCTATAATGAAGGGGCAGTTGTCATCCTCCTCCTCTTGGATAATGACCATCACTGAGTTCACATCAGGGTTATGGTTTTTCTTTGACCGGTTCTCCTTAGCCCTATTGATGTGAGGGATCAGGATCTGATCTTCTGAGCAGTCATCATATGGGATATCCTCGTTCATACCCTCGGTATGTACCAGGAAGTACATCTTTGATAACAATCTCTTTATATCTTGTTTGCGCCTTTGATTCCTTTCCTCAATGTCTGGGTTTGGAATTAGGACTTCTTTCCAACTAACCAGTCTGGGTTTAGGAAATAGCATACCCGCCACGAAAATAGGAATTTTCTTTAGAAGTCGTACAGAATCTGCATCCGTAGGATTAGGCAATGGAATTGTAAATGATGGAACTGATGTATGCTTGTTCGGGTTCCTGTGACTTGATCCAGAGGAATAGCCTAATCTAGCCTTCCCTATCGAACTGGGAATTTGAATTGGGCTTTTGATTCCTTGCTGATTTTTTCCTAACCCTTGTCCAGGTTGGAAACCCAAGAATATCATTTGTTGACTGGCTGATATTACTTTGGCGGAAACTCTGGGTTTCAAAGTTGGAGCCCCAATAGGTTGATAGTGAGTGATGCTCACCTCAAGGGCTTGGAAGCTGACAGGCTCAACTCTGTCATTGAAATTGATTAAAGGCATATCACTTTAGACATGGACAAGATACTCTGGTTCTGCATTGACAGTGACCAGATTACCATTGATGATATACTTGACTTGTTGATGAAGAGTGGATGGGACGGCTCCCGCCATATGAATCTAAGGTCTTCCTAATAGTAAATTATACCTTGTAGTGATTTTGAGTACTTGAAAGGATATGTAGAAGATATATGGACCGATTTGCACTAGCAATTTAATCTCTGCTACAAAATCTCGTCGAGATCCATCGAAGGCTCTTATGACTATGTGGCTGCTTCAGATCCGATTATGATTGATTTTCATTCTCTCCAATGTGGCATAAGGGAAGATGTTTAGGTAAGATCCTTCATCTATTAGCACACCTTTGACCACATATCTGAAAGACATCACTGCTATGTGTAGTGGCATGAAATGACCTATCCCTTCTAGGGGTATGTCATCTTCAGTGAAAGATATCACATTGTTATTAAAAATGTGATCTACCAGATGATAAAACTTTTCAACATCCTCCGTCTTTGGCAGGTGGGCTTCTTCTAATATCTTCATTAAGACCTTTTGATGATCTTCAGAAGAGAGTACTAAGTCTAGAATTGATATCTGTTGAGGTGCTTCTTTCAAGCTTTGCACCACCTTGGCTTCATTATGTCCCATCTTGCGGAGGAATTCATAGATTTTCTCCTTGGGAACTTTCTCCTTAGATTTGATGACTGGCTTCATCACTCGTTGAGGGATACCGCAACAGTTGTATTTAATGTTGATCCTTCAACCTCCCCATAGTTCCATGGGACTTTATTTAGGCTGGTGATAGGATACATCGGCATGAATGGAAATACCAGTGGTTCCAGTGCAACCACCTTCAAAGGGTTTTCAACTCCTTTAAGCTTAATTTCTTGAATTGTAAAGGGTGTTGCACACAAGTCTCCCTCAGAGGATATGAATGTTATGACTTCCTTCCATCTTTGCGCTCTTGGAGGAAATATCTTCCCACTCTCAAGCAATACGGTGTCATTGTCTGCCATTTATAGGTCACTACTGTCAATCATATTTTAGATGAAATGACGAAGTGCCCAGCAGCTTTCAATGATGTGACCACGAGTATTGGAGTGGTATTGACAGACCCTAGTAGCATCAAATCTCTTTCGACGTGGATTAACTGAGGGTAGCAGTGTTGTGATTTTTCCCTCATTGATCAGCATCTACAAGATTTTTTCCATCGGTTGGCCCAAGTGGGTAAACTCCCTTTGGTTAGCATAGTCCCGACGGGCTTGGGATCTTGCTTTTCTTGCAAGCTTTTCCTCCAAGGTTTCATTCTCTTGGGATTATGTTTGATTTTTGGTGATAAGTGAGAGGAGACTTGCATGCCCCTGACTGAACAACTGCCATGTGACTTGGTGTTGATGTATCACAAGTTCTGCCAGTTGATTGACCTGTTCATTGATAGACTTCAACCCCCGTTCTATCATAAACTGAAACTCTGAATAATCCCACTTATTGGAATTATCTTTATTGGTTTGGGGAGAACCACCCACGTATCTGAGGTAATTGGAACTTTATCCACTGCCTCTATTGATCGTGTTGACATCCTCTTCCTTGTGTTGAGGGAGAGGGTTATCTTGAACATGTGGTTGCTCAAACTTTGTTACCATGATCTCACCACTGTTTATTAAATCCTGGATCTTTTGCTTGAGGGCCCAACAATCTTGGGTGTCATGACCCAGAGCTTTAGAATGGTAAGCACACTTCTTGCTTGTATTGAAACCCTTTCCACTTGGATTGGCTGGTGGAAGGAGTTGGGAATTTTCTTCTGCATTGTCAGAAGTTTGAAAATGTTTTCCAATGAGTCCCCTAAGGGTGTGAACACTCTTGGACGTCTGACTTCTCCACTTTTTGGCAATGGAGGATTTGAGGATTGTACTTGAAAAGGGGAATAGTTTTTCCTTTGAATAGGTAAATTTTGATTGGCTCTTTGAGTTTGTCCTTGCAGTACCAAGGAGACATCCTCTTCATTCTTCTTATGAACCCTTTGGGGGTTCTTCCCATAATTTCCAGCTTGGATATGCTCAGCCACGACTTTTAAAGCATCATGTCTTGATATGAAAAAGGAATGCATATTTACATATTCCTTTATATTTTCCATTACATTGAGATTTACATGGAATTGAATTTACATGTAATTGAAAGGGGAATGTATGAAGAGACTTCCCTTCGCATTTGGTTTATCAGAGGTTGACCTATCTTAGGCTACTCTTGCGACTTTTCGGCATGAAGGTCCCCAGATCGTCGCAATTTATTGGATGGGAAGTTAATTTGATCTTTCAATTTGATCGAATCTGGGTGGTGCCTTTTTTGAGACTCGTGGGATTAGTCTCCCTTGAGTCCAATAATTAAACACTGACGGGTTTTCCTCCTGGTAGAGAAATCACACAACATACATTCACATACATCGCGTCTCACCGTATGAAAATGATGACATGTGCGAAGCGCTAATATCACATGTAGATATGGTGCGAAGCACTAAAGTGCAGTAAATAAAGCATTAATAGACATCCATTCAATGTAAATGCAGTATTCACACATAAATAGATAAAAAGTTTTTGAAAAGGTTGAACATCGGCTTAAGCCCTCTTACTGGAGTCCCCAATAGAGTCGCCACATGTTGATGTCGGGAAAATTTGTGTCCCTTTTTGTACTTGCCCTTTCGTGTTCGCATTTGGTTGAGTTTTGTCTGAAAAGGCAAGTTTGAAAAGGTCTGACATGTGAATGTCGACGATTTGACATTTAGAGTCGCCAGTTGATAGATTTGAAATGGTTATACCACCTCAACCGATTTTAAAAAGGTTTAGACAAAGGACCAATGGTTGGACATTGTTTAACTGGCCTTGGAAACTGAGATTTATTGAGTTCGGTGGCTTGATTAAGCGGGGGGATGATGTTAGGCACTCCCCGAATTCCATGAAAACACGGTTACCACAACTTTTCAATTACATTATTTATCTACATGTGTGTGTATGTATATTGGGCATATGTGCAATTATCTGGAAGTTGTGCTATGCCTCGTTTGCACCTATATAAAAAGGGTGTGACTTGTATAAAAGTTCAATTTTAGGCAAGATATATCATTTTAGGGTTTAACTTATGTCCCTTTCTGTGCTTGCCCTTTTGTGTTCACATTTGGTTGAGTTTTGTCTGAAAAGGCGAGTTTGAAAAGGTCCGACATGTGAATGTCGACTATTTGACATTTAGAGTCGCCAGTTGATAGATTTGAAATGGTTTAGACAAAGGCCCAATGGTTGGACACTATTTAACTGGCCTTGGAAACTGTGATTCATTGAGTCCGGTGCCTTGATTAAGCGAGGGGAAGGTGTTAGGCACCCCCCAAATTCTGTGAAAACACGCTTACCACAACTTTTCAATTACCTTATTTATTTGCATGTGTGTATATGTGTATTGGGCTTATGTGAAATTATCTAGAAGTTGTGCTATGCCTCGTTTGCACCTATATACAAAGGGTTTGACTTGTATAAAAGTTCAATTTTAGGCAAGATATAGCAGTGATGTTTTGGAAAACAGGTTTTCAAACCCTTATGCTCCATAGTAATTGAGGCCTTTGATACTTCCATTTTATTCTGTATTCGGCTTGATTACTTTATTTTCGAGATGCGAAGCATCTTCGAGAAAATAAGATACATAGCAGTGCCGAACTCCTTATGGGCATGAGAGTCATCCAAGGATATCCAGACACCGTAGATAATTTATAAGCTGGCTGCAGCTGAGAAATGTCCATCGTGGGAACCGAATCTAGATTCACAAGCTAAATCTTCGATCTCATGGCTCCTAGGCTCACATTATAGATTTATATGTACAAAAGCTTGAAAGAGAAGTAGATTTAAATAAATCTAAACCATTCTAGCTTCAACGGTTCCAGTTTAGTCACTTTTGAACTGGTTAAAGTTAGAGATAGCTAGATTTAGATAAATCTAGTCCACAAATTGGAAGATTAAATTTCTACATTGCGAAAGCAGTTAAAGCATATATATATATATATATATATATATATATATATATATATATATATATATATATATTAAAGTAGTAGAAAACTTAAAAATCTGAAAAATCTTACAGTGGGCTGCCAAGAAGACTTCAGATAGCTTTTGGGGCCTGAAAACTCGATTTTCACTGGATAAATTTCAGTCTGTTGTAGAGCACGAGCTTACAAGTGTTTAGAAAGAAGAATCACGCAGTTTGGAGCATTCTAGAAGAGGTTAAGGGCTGAAATGGACAAAGTTTTCTCTTCTTTTTTTTATTTTTTTTAATGAGATGATAGGGGCTTATATTTATAGACGAAGTGGCCGCGGGTCAACCCGCGGTAGCCACGAGTCTACCTGCGGTTGCCCAGGCTACCCCGGGCTTTGCCAGTCCCGTCGTCTCGAAGTACGTGCACTCGAGCTACGCATTGTCTGCTCAAACCTCCATAACTTTTGATCCGGGCATCCGATGGAGGCGTGCTGTACCTTTTCGAAAAGCCGTTGTCGAGAGCTACACAATGACATGGGATTAGAAACTATTCAAATTCGGGAATATGGGTCCATGACCAGATCTCCAAGTTTTTGTTGTCTATCCGTTGAGCTGTCTTGTGCATTTGTCAATCGGGATTTGAGCTATGGTTCTTGTGGGACATCTTGTGGTGCAGTTTGAGTTGAACTATGTTGAGACAACGTTCATGTGATGTTGAGATGGAAAAATAACTATTTTTCCCCTCCCGGGGTTATCTCTGGTTTTGGTGCAGTTGTAGCAGTCTTTTTTCAGGGCTATCTCCGAGATTGACCTGCTGTTAACTCAGACTATCCTCAGGGATATCTCTGAGACTGGCTTCACCTCCCGGGGTTGATTTTAGGGCTAGAAATGGATCTCCCAGGGTTATCTTCGGGGTTAGAAATTGATCTCCCGGGGTTATCTCTGGGGTTTGAACTGGATCTCCCAGGGTTATCATCGGGGTTGGAAACTGGATCTCCCGGGGTTATCTTCGGGGTTGGAACTGGATCTCTTGTTCTAAATTACTATCACTGCGTAGCATATTAGATGCTAAATTAACCGGACCGTATTAAACGGATTGGTTAAGGAATTTGAGAATAGTTTTCACGGCTGAAAAGCTATCTTATGTCCTTAATACGCCTATCCCTATAATGGTTGTAGACAATGCCTCTGGGGAAGAGATTGTTACTTTTAGAAAGTGGCAAGATGATGCACAGTTGGTTCAATGCATCATGCTCGCATCTATGAGTAACGAACTTCAACGTCAGCATGAAACTATGGATGCTCCTAATATACTCATGTACGTCAAGTAGTTGATGGTGAGGAAAGTAGGACTGATAGATATTAGATATCTAAGGAGCTCTTCCGATCTAGAATGACCGATGACACTATAATACAGACAAAAGTCCTTAACATGATCAATTTGATTGAACAATTAGGACAACAAGTTTTGTCATGGATGGAGAGTTAAGCTAAGATTTGATCTTTTAGTTACTTTAGACTCCTTCTCATAATTTTTGTGAATTTTTCATATGAACTAGCTAAAGATCAGCCTCACAGATTTGGTTAGCATGTTAAAAAATATTGAGAGTCACTTTCCAACCAAGAAAGACCAAGTCTTACTGATAGGGGCCAAAGGATCTCCTAAAAAGAAGAACGATTCATAGAAGGTAAATAGAAAGGCAAAAACAAAAGATAATAAGAACAAAACTGATACGGATAACAAAGGAGTTTGCTTCCATTGCAATAAGCCTAGACACTGGTAAGGAAACTACGAGAAGCATCTTGTAGACGCTAACTAGAAGAAGCTTAGTGAAGCTTCGATTATAATACAATTTTGTTCATGAATGAAATAAATTGTTCTTTAAGTCAAGGTTCTACCTAGGTATTGGATACCAGCTTTGGTTCTCATAAATATAGATTTATGAAGGAACCAAGCAGAAGTAGAAAGCTAAACAAAGATAAGTAATCCTATATATGGGAAATGAAGCAAAGGCTGCTGTATTAGCCATAGAAACTTATAGTTTAGCAATGCCTACGGGCAAATCAATTAAGTCAATAAGTTGTTATTGTATTCTCATCCTCGTTAGAAACATTATTTTCATTTTGTTGTTGGACAATGAAATCTTTGGTATTATAATTAAGAACAATTGTTGTTCTATTTATAATAATAATATTTTGTATAGAACTGAAATATTACTTAATGGATTTTGTATACTTGACTTATGTGAAAATAATTTTGCATATTGAAAAAATTAGTATAAGAAAATGAGATGATTATTCAAAGAGTTGAATGTGTGTATTTGCTAAAATACAAGTGTGAATTATTTAAAAGGTTCAAAGAATTCAGAAGTGAAACAAATTGGCAAAGTATTAGGATTCTTTGATTAGATCAAGGAATAAATACTTGTGCAATGAGTTTCGAGATCATCTCAAATTGTTTTCTCAAAATGGACGCCTTCTGATACGCAATAATTGATTGATGTATCTGAAAGAAAAAATCATACCTTATTGGACATGGTGCGGTCCATAATAATTTTACTGACATTCCAGTATCCTTCCGGGGTCATGCCCTAGAAATGGTTGCATATCTACGAAAAGGTAACCTCAAAATTTGACTCTATAAGAGTTATGGACAGGGAGGATTCATAATCTTAAGTATATTAAGATAAGGGGTTGTCCAGCTTATGTGAAAAGGTTTCAAAGGATAAGCTTGGGACAAGATTTGATAAGTACAGATTTGTGGGATATCCTAAAGTAAGTTTAGGGTACATATTCTATAATCCTACTTAGCAAAAGGTGTTTGTTGCGAAATATGCTGCCTTCTAATATAAAGATGTTTATCATTGAAAGGGCTAGTGGGAGGATAATACATCTTGAAGAGTTCAAGAATCACAAAACAATAAGTCAAATAAAAGGAACTTGTAGATAAACCAATTATACCACAACCGAATCGTAAATCTGGAATAGTACCGAAGATACCTGGGAGGTATGGATTCATCATAGATGATGATGATGAGGTACGCATCATAGAAGATGATGATATAGTTACATACGATGAAGTAAGAGTTATAGACACTTAGTGAAATGGATTAAAGCAAGCTTCTCAAATGTGGAACATACGTTTTGATGAGACAATCAACAGAGTTTGATTTTATCAAAAACAAGAATCAACCTAGTGTGTACAAAAGGTTCAGTGGGAGCGTCATGACATTCCTAGTATTATATATTGATATACTACGAATAAGCAATGACAAATGCTAGAATCAGTAAAGATAAAGTTATCAAAACATTCTCCCATGAATGATTTGGGAAGAGTATCGTAATTGGGGATACAAATCTATTTACATAGATTTGAAAGGATGCTCGACTTAACCCAAGGAACATATATTCATTTGATGCTAAAGTCATTTAGCATGGTAAATTCCAAGAGATGTCTTATGTTGATGAGCCATGGAGTGTATCTCTCTTAATAGTCCCCATAGACTCCTGAAAAGAGAGATCGCATGAGTGACAATCATGTATACAATGAAATATATGAGAGCTAATGTTGATCATTCATATTTTGGAGAAGATCACTATAAGACAGTGAAAAACATCTTAAAGTAATTAACTGGCACTAAGGATGTTATAAAAATTTATGGTGGGTATAAATTAAAACTAGAGGGCTTAACAGACTCAAGTTTTTTCAGACAGACCAAGACGACAAAAATCCACTTTAAGGTAAAGGGTTACCTTGAATAGTGGTGCAGTGAATTGGAAAGGTTTTAAACAGCAAAAAGTTGTTGGTTTAGTGATAAAGATAAAGTATATAGCTATAAATGAGGTTGCAAGTTGATTGTTTGGATGAAAAGTTCATTACAGAACTAGGAATAGTTCCTAAGTCTTATCTTGGATCAAAACATATGTTGTGGCACTTTCATTTGGTTATAGGAATCATTGAAAGATGGGAAATCACTATAGAGATAGTGGACTCTCAAGACTAACATTACATATCCATTAACTAAAGCTTATCCAACAGCAGGATAATCGTCACTTAGAGAGGAAGGGTATGAGATACCATGGCGATTAGCTTTAGTGCAAGTGGGAGATTGAATGTAGTATGCACACAAGCCAATCATGTTTGATGATAAAGCATATACTTTGTAACAATCTTATTCATTTATTAATAAAAAGTATTAATTTATTAAAGGCTTTTAATTATCTACATGATGGTGCTTTATAATATGTGATAAACCCATAGTTTTAAGCAATGCTTTTAGAATAATGATGATGATCATTCTAATGAGATCTAAATTCTTAGAATGTTTAAAACTAAAATAGTTCCCAATCGTTGGATTACTAAATTGGGGATTATTGAATCCGAATAGATTAGTACATACGTTGCTTGCTCATTGGATGAGGATGATTGATCTCATGATCATTTGTGTGGAGACACTAAAGCAAGTATGTAGGTACTTATTGGAGAATAAGTACACTGAACGTGACTCCCTAAGGAATAGCTAATGGAGTTTTACTTACCTGTCAATAGGAATTCCTATAGTGATAGTAGTACAAGTGATCCTTGGACTTGAGATCATCATAGTATCTTGTGTATGATGAGTTATACTTTGACTTATTCCTTTAGACCCTTAGGGTATATCAAAGGGTATGCTTGGGTATAATAAGTCGTACATGGAGATAATGTATGATCAATAAAGAATCTACCGCTTCTAGTAAAAGAAGAAAAATGTCCTATGTGATTCGATAAATGACAATCCAGTAGTCCTTGGCCAAGGAAGAATAAAATTAGAAATAAGTTTCTAATTTGTATTATTTGGTGTTTTGCATTTAAGAGTCGAAATACATATAATTAAATAAAATAAGACTTGTCAATAATTTCATGTCTTATATTTAATTCGGATATTATATGGTGGAAGGATTGAATTGTACGGTAACTATTTACTCAAATGTTCTTTTATGATTAATGTTGAAATCTATATTATCTGGAAAGTCGTTAATCGCTAGGGAGGCTTATCCCTATTGTAGAACAACTATTATTTATTTAAATAAATAAATAGTTTAATTTATTTATTTAAATAAGACTAGAATTGTTCTAATTGATTTATTCACAATCGGTTTAATATGGAGAACCTAAAGGGTCACACCATAAAAGGAAGAATAATTATTTAAGAAGTTAATGGCATAATTGTAATAATAAGTTAAGTATATTTAATTTAATCTATGGTGATAGAATAAATTAAATAGCTTAATATTTATTATTTAATATTTTGAAAATATTAAAAATAAATTAATAAGAGGAGTCTTATTATTATTATTATTATTATTATTATTTAATTCCTAAAGGAGTTTGAGAATTAATTAATAAAAGTACTCTCATATATCCTAATAAGATTAGGAGCCTAATTAATTAAAGTAGTTTAATTAATTAAAATAAAATCCAATTCCTTAATTGTTAAGGAGGGTTGCCCACATCTATAAATAAGAGGAGTCTTATTATGGGTGAGGTTGGTTGACACTTTCACAAAACACGTTAATACGTAATTCCAATAGTTGGGAGAGTACACCCCTTTCTATGAGAGATAGAAAAATTAGGGTTTTGCCAAACACCCATCTTCTTGAATCTTTCTTCTTCCTTGATGGATCACCTCTAGAGACCAAACACTTGGGTGGCTAACATTGATCAAAGGAAGGAACCAAACCCGGCGAATTCAAGTTGAACGCGAAAAGGATTGGAGGTGAACTTGTACATGAGGAAGCTCGAATCTTCAAGGGTATGATTCTTGTTCTTCATATTTTCATTTAATTAATAATTATGCATAAAGGATGATCCGGGTATATGGTTTGTAAAATTTTAAACTATGATTTTTCCATGCTTCCGCTTATTTTGTGCAATTTGATTGCGTTCATGAATATTACAAACCTAACAATAAACGCTCCAAACGTAAGTCTAGACTTAATCGAGGTATAACTAGATAATGTTAGTCCATATATAAATATATGTATATACAAACTGAAATGAAATCACGGGCTGAAGTCTGGGTATACACACACAACACGACTCTCAACGTGAAGAATGGTGTGTGAAAAGATGAAGAGAAAGGCTTTAAAGTGTGTAAGAAGGCTTATAGTGGACTGCCAAAGAAGACTTCAATAACTTAAAAGGGATAAACACTCGGCTCCCGCCGGCAGAAAAGTAGCTATACATAAGCTTACAAGTGTTTAAAATGAGAAAGCACTCAGTTTAGGGTGTGTACAGAGCAAATTTGACAGGGCTTCCTCGCCTTTTTCTCTTCTAAAATGGCCACCCCAAGCCCTTTATTTATAGAGGGGGGGGGGGGGAGTCGCAGGTGTGACGAACGAGAATTTTGTAATTTAATTTTAATATTTATTGAATTAAATAAATATTTTCGATGATTTAATTATTAGATTTAATAATTAATTGATGCAATTGTGGTAGATTAATTTAATTATATGTGTTGCAATTATTAAATTAATGTATAGAATTTTTATTATTCAAGTATGTGATTATGTGAGCTTATTGAATTAAATGAAATATTTAATTAAGCATGATGTTATTTAATTAATGTAATTAT
Organism: Panax notoginseng; assembly: GCA_016801055.1. Classification (NCBI taxonomy): domain Eukaryota; kingdom Viridiplantae; phylum Streptophyta; class Magnoliopsida; order Apiales; family Araliaceae; genus Panax; species Panax notoginseng. The sequence continues at coordinate 115,452,624 of CM029015.1, read as the reverse complement.
TAATTAGAGATTTAATAAATTGTCATTATTTATTAATGAGATATTTAATTATGTGACTGTGAATTTATGGGAAATTATTATATTTTATTTAAAGTAAATTAAATAAAATATTAGATTTATTTTATAAATAGTGTGACATCAATTAAACTATATAATAAAAGGTTTTATTAAAATAAAGAGTTTTGAACTTAGTTACTAAACAAACACGGCCTTAGAGGAAGTTATGGCTAGTTAACCCATGACGGGCAACTGACCATGATGCGCTCAGTTATCTGATTATTTTATACGTCGCTTTCTTTTCTTTCATTATTTTCTTCTAAGTCTAATATTAAGCAGAGAAAGATACAGAGAGAGAGAGAGAGTTGAGGAAATTAGAGTAAAGTGTGGGAGAAACACTGTGATTGAGATAGGGATGAAGTTGTTATCTTTATATTCTACAATCAGGGTAATCTCCTCCTTCCCAAATTTATAATTTACGTCTTTTATTTTTCATAGAAATATGGCTTTCAAAATCTCTGTTATGTCTCTTTAATTGAGAAATTATGTTGTTATATGGATATATGTAATAATACAAGTAGCGTAACATGTTTTATATATATATATATATATATATATATATATATATATATATATATATATATATATATATATATGCATGATTCCATATCCTAAGTTTCGTAATATGATGACTTGCTATTCCAAAATAAATTACAGGGTTTGGGTTTGGCCTTAAGGCCTTATACGTGATTTTAGTATGTCAAACATAAAGGTTTTCATAAAATTTACACTTTTATTTGATTATGCATGTTGATATGAAGAGACCAAGCCTTAAACGAACGGATTCAGTGTTATAACGAATCCGTAGTATTAAATTATATGATTTTGTTCATTAACTTCAAGAACATCAAGAACAGTCCCATTTTACATGATTTAAATCTGTTATTAAGTGTTTAGATGGGTTAAAATAACTCTATAGAGGTTGGGTAATGATTATATGTGAATATTAACATGTGAGTATGTTAAATTAGTGAGTTTAATGACCATGAAATGTGGAATTCGCCGAACTCTGTGTTCTTCGCGAACTGGGAAACAGAATCTGGGGTCTCGCGCCGCGGCGCCAACTCTAGAACTGAAGTCCCGCGCCGCAGCGCCACCGTGCCACAGCGCCAAGACTCGAGCCACGGCGCCACAGTGCCACAGGGCCAAGTGTCCGGCTGCAGTGCCACTGCGCCACAGCGCGAAGATCACGTGTATCAGTGGCGCCACAGCGCCACCTCCAGAAAATTCAGAAATGAGATTTTTAAAATATTAAAGTCTAACAAGTGTTAGTGAATTGATGTGATGATCATGTAAACATGTTAGAAGAATAATGTGATGATAAAATAGATGTTTAACATGTAAATAACATAATTACATATGGATTAAATTATTGAACACATAATTAGATTATTATTCATGAAGTGATATTATGTGACAGTAAATGTGATAATTTGACTAAGTATAATCAATAATTAAGGTAGACAAAGAGAATGAGCTTATGATGATTAGTTAAGTTATAATTAACTGGTATTGTCTAAGTGAATGGTATGTAGGATTTAATTCAAAGAACGTGCTTAGTTAAAGTGTAATCTACGCACGAGGCAAGTTTCCTAAACTTAAACTCTTAAATTTGAGCAGCTTCCCTAACCCTTCTTGTCATTATTGTTTAAGCGTATTATTTACCTTGAATAAACCATCGTTACTATTATTCAAGTTCAAATGATTAATTAAAGATTGATTGTTTCTTCAAATTATGATTTAGTTATACAATAATTGTTCTATTGTATACTTCTTGAGATTATTATTTCAAATTAAATATCATTATTGTTGAACCTTATTAGACTAGTGAAACCTGAATGATTCAACTAGTCCATAGTTGATGAGCGTTCTAAATTTCAAAACCCTTGATGAATTATCCAAACCAAACTTCCTTTGGTGCGGACTCGAATGTCAAACTGAGATGAACAACCCTGTATAGGGGATTATTTACGCTTTAGCGTTAAGATATTGTGCACAGTATGGTACTAAGGGCTGATCCCCCTAAGTACGAGAAGAAGGTCCATAGTCTTATGACTGTTAAAGGTTTCAAGTATAACCCTTGTTAACCTAGGACATAGTTCAAGGTCTTATGACCCTCAGAATCCTTTTGATTCTTGTTATTCACTCCTGATTCAAAAGTTGAGATTTTATTCAGATGTCTTTGATTTATTCGCATGTTATTATACTATTATTTCATTTTTATACTTGTGGGCATTTTTGCTCACTCTTGCTTAAATAATAACATTGCAGTTAAGAACGAAAGAACTGATGAACCTTCCACTAGTAAAGGCAAGGGCAAAGTTAGCAAGTGACGAAGACTTGTTGTTTTATTCGACGATGTATTGTTTAAGACTTGAGTTAATGTTATGGTTTAAGACTTATTTGTTTATGATTCCGCATAGATGTTTAAGGTTAGTTTAACCTGAGATTGTATTATTATTATTCAGATGTTGTAACCCTTAAGAAAAGATTTTAATTCTATCTATTGCATGGTTTGCATTTGTTATTGGTAGATAGATAGATGATATTTGTATCATGAACACCGAATCCTGTAGAAATGGAAGTACCGGATTTGGGGGTGTCACGGGTTGGTATCAGAGCTGTAGGTTATGAACCTTAGGTGGGGGAACAACCTTAGGTAGTAGCCTTATAGAAAGAAGATAGTAAAGGAAAACTTTTATCGAGTTTTAAGAAATGAATTTTTGGTAATTCATTGAAGATAATAAAATACATTATGTGTTTATGTGTTAATTTATGTGCTCGTTAGTACGACTTAGTAACTAAAACTTAAAATTTTGTTGTCAGGATGACGAATGTTGGAGAATCTAGTCAAGCTGAGGAGGAAGAACCCCGATTACCTATAGTACCTACAGAGGAGGAGCCCCGAGACATACATGTTATTAGGGAACAGTTAGTTCAGAGGGAGTCATCTCCATTGATCACCGTTGTTGGTCAGGAGCATGAGCCCGAGACTGATCCTGAGGAGGAGTTTGATGAGGAAGAGGAAGAAGAGGAGTTACCACGGTACACCGTTGATGCAGAGATGTATGACACGTTATACGACCGTAACGTGGAATTACAAGACGAGGTTCAGGAATTGACTGAGTGAGCGACTGTTCAGCAGTCTACTTTAGAGGAGAAGGAGAGGGAGATTTCGACTCTTCACTCACGATTGGGAAATGTGGAATGGGATTTGGTCCATGAGAAGGGTCAAACCGAAGATAAGATCGATGAGATAGAGAAGCTGAAAAAGGAACTGAAAGAAACTTTCGGAAGACTGAAAATAGCAGAGGAAGGATGGGTAAGAGAATCACGTCGAGCTTATCGTGCAGAAGATGATAGTCGTGCAAAGAAGGCAAGGATTGAAGAGACATACTCCACACTTAATCATGCAATGGAGGAGGCTTAGGAACGAGTTTTGAGATACCCCATCCAGTTCGAAGGACTTTCGTCGTATATGCTGGATCGCAGAACGATGTCTCGTATCATGGATGAGGAGCGTGGCAAGGCTATTCAGCTCCTTGATAGACATGATTAGAATCTGTTTAATTATGTGAAAGACTTAATTAGTTTTTATATGTAAATTCCAATGTGTTTATGAACGAAGGACTATGTTAATATTTTAAATCCCGTTGATTCTTTATTCCAGGATAGTTGATGTAAATAGCAGTTATGCTATAGTTTGATGTTAAAACTTTGAGTTGAGTTAAATATATTAAGTTGTTTGAGATGATGTGTTAAATTATTGAGTAATGCCTTAACTATTTAGAGAAATAAATAAAGTTCTAATAAGCTTTAATTTTATCAGAAATATGCCGCCAAGGAGAAGACAACAACGTCAACCGGCTCAGGAAGAGTCAAACAATAATAACAATAACGCCAACGCTAATACTGTTCAGCAGTTGGTGAACTTACTGACGGGAGCAATGAACAATCAACCTCAAGCTCCACCAAACACAACGTTTAAAGACTTCAAGGCTGTGGGACCGCCAGAGTTCAAAGGTTCCAGGAACCCAATCGAGGCTCAAACGTGGGTCATGGAAATGGAGAAAATATTCGACGTTGCTAGGGCTAGAGAAGACCAGAAGACCGCTTTCGCAACATTTATGCTGAAGTCTGAGGCTAGCTACTGGTGGCAAGAAAATAAAGTGCGAGGAGGTGAAGGTGTAATTACGTGGGAGAGATTTAAAGAAATGTTTTTCGAAATGTACTTCCCAACTAGTTCGCAGAATTAAATGGAAATTCAATTTCTGGAACTGAAGCAAGGAAACATGAGCGTACCTGAATACGTGGCTAAATTCGATGAGTTGGCAAGGTTTGCCCCGTATCAAGTACACACTGACGAAATAAAGGCCAGAAGATTAGAACAAGGACTAAAGCCTTGGGTTTACAGTAAGGTGTCAATGTTTCAGATAAACACATTTGCCGGAGTACTGGAAAAGGCCATCCTAGCTGAAGGTGGGAGCGATGCGGTGACCAAGTACAATCAAGAGCAGAAGAAGAAGAAGAGTGAAGGTGAAGGAAATAACAAGACTGGTGGGAGTAACACTGAGGGTAGTCATAATCAGAAGAGGAAGTGGACGGATAACTCGTCAGCTGGAAGTCAACAAGGAGGGCAGAAGAAGAAAATTGAAGTGTGCTCAAACTGTGGAAAAGCTCATCTGGGAGTTTGCATGAAAGGGAAGCGAGTGTGCTACAATTGTGGTCAGGAAGGCCATATAGCACCAAACTGTCCAAACCCAAAGAAGGGTGCTTGTTTTAACTGTGGTTCTAAGGATCATCTAGCAAGAGATTGCCCCAAGAAGGGTTTAGGAGGAGCAGTGCAAGGAGGTAACCGTGGAAATAGCAACGGAAATACCTTAACCATCACCGGACCAACCGCAACTAACCGACTGACCGCTAGAACTTTCAATATGACAGTGCAGGACGTAATCCAGTCTCGTGAGGTGGTGTCAGGTATCATTCCGATCAATGAAATTAATGCTTATGTTTTATTTAATTCGGGTGCTACTTGTTCCTTTATATCCGAAGACTTTGCTAATAGTTTAGATTTGCTTATGGATGAGTTGGAATATCCCATGAATATAGAAATTGCGAATAGAGAGATAATTCCTGTTAAGTACGTGTTTAAGAACTGTAGGGTGGATATTAAGGGTAATATCATAAACGTAGATCTTATCCCTATTCGGCTTGGGGAATTTGATGTTATTTTGGGTATGGATTGGTTATCCAATTGTGGGGCGGTAATTAACTGCCAGAAGAAACGTATTAACCTTATGACTCCGTCAAAGGTTGTGTTTTATGGTAGCAAGTCGCCTAGACAAGCGAGTTGTCTGACGATGATGCAGGCCAGGAGGTTGTTAAGACAAGGCTGTATAGGATATCAAGCTTACATAGTCGACAGTCGAAAAGAGAATCTGAAGGTAGAAGAAATACCGATTTTGACGGACTTCGTCGACGTATTTCCAGACGATTTGCCAGGACTTCCACCAGATAGAGAGGTAGATTTCGTGATCGATTTGGCGCCCGGAACCGCTCCAATATCGAAGGCACCATACCGTATGGCACCAGTAGAGATGAAAGAACTAATAGTCCAATTACAAGAATTACTGGACAAAAAGTATATTCAACCGAGCGTATCGCCGTGGGGAGCGCCGGTGTTGTTTGTGAAAAAGAGGGACGGATCGATGTGGCTCTGCATTGACTACAGAGAACTGAACAAGGTCGCGATTAAGAATAGATATCCATTACCAAGAATTGACGATCTATTTGATCAATTAAAGGGAGCAAGATACTTTTCCAAGATAGACTTGAGGAGTGGTTATCACCAACTGAAGGTGAGGCCAGAGGATGTACCGAAGACAGCGTTCAGAATGCGATACAGTCACTACAAATTTTTAGTAATGTTGTTTGGTCTAACGAATACTCCTGCATCATTTATGGGACTAATGAATGGTGTGTTCAAGCCGTTTTTGGACAAATTCGTGGTGATATTTATAGACGATATTCTGGTATATTCCAAAACCAAAGAAGAACACGAAGAACATTTGAAGTTAACGTTGGAAGTATTGAGAAGGGAGAAGTTGTACGCTAAATTTTTGAAATGCGAATTCTAGATCGAGCAAGTACAATTTCTTGGTCACGTGATCGATAAAAACGGAATTTCGGTAGATCCATCCAAAGTAGAAGCCGTGATTAACTGGGATCAGCCGAGAACGCCGTCAGAAGTAAGAAGTTTTCTTGGATTGGCAGGATATTATAGAAGATTCATTCAAAAATTTTCCAAGATCGCAACTCCGTTAACGAATTTAACTCGAAAAGCTGTGAAATTTGTTTGGACAGAGAAGTGTGAGGAGAGCTTTCAAGAATTAAAGAAAAGGTTGAGTACGACACCTGTGTTATCTCTTCCGGATGATACATGCAATTTTGTTGTTTTTAGTGATGCGTCGCATAAAGGACTTGGATGTGTGCTAATGCAAAATGATAAAGTCATTGCGTATGCATCACGACAGTTGAAGGATTACGAGAAGGGATATCCGACCCATGATTTGGAGTTAGCTACAGTTGTTTTTGCTATAAAAATTTGGAGGCACTATCTATTCGGGGAGAAGTGTGAAATATATACAGACCACAAGAGTCTGAAATATATTTTTACACAGAAGGATTTGAATATGCGTCTGAGAAGATGGTTGAAATTAATCAAGGATTACGGCTGTGAGATTTTATACCACCCGGGTAAGGCGAATGTAGTTGCCGATGCCTTAAGCAGAAAGGGTCGTGAAAAATTGATGATGTTGACTGCTCAGGAGGAGCTAATCAAAGAAATGGAGAAACTGGAGTTGAAAGTGAAGTATCCAATGGAGATTGATGAGAAGCTATTTCAGATGCAATTTGGTATAACTTTACTAGATAAAGTGAAGGAGGCTCAGCTTCAGGATGATGAATGCAAAAAGGTGGCAAAGAAGATATCCGAAGGGACCGAACCGAGATTTAAGATGGATAAGGAAGGAATACTGAGATTTGAGAGTATAATTTGGGTACCGCCAGTACAAGAGATTAAGGAAGTTATTTTAAGTGATGCTTATAGTTCACGATATTCGATTCACCCTGGTAGTACCAAAATGTTCCAAGATCTTCGAAAACATTTTTGGTGGCCGAATTTGAAGCGTGATGTTATACAATGTGTTGCCAAGTGTCTGACCTGTCAGAAAGTGAAAGCGGAACATCAGAGACCGAGTGGATTGCTACAACCGTTAGAGATCCCAGAGTAGAAATGGGAACATATTACAATGGACTTCGTGGTTGGCCTTCCGACGACTCAAAAAGGCTACGACGCAGTATGGGTTATCGTTGACCGACTGACGAAATCTGCACACTTCCTTCCAATCAAAATAAGATTCAACTTAGATCAGTTGGCCAGGATATACGTAAAAGAGATTGTTTTGAGGCACGGAGTTCAGGTATCAATTGTTTTAGATAGGGATCCGCACTTCACATCAAATTTTTGGAAACGTCTTCAGGAATGCATGGGTACGCAATTGCGAATGAGTACAACTTACCACCCTCAAATAGACGGACAGAGTGAGAGAACGATTCGGACATTAGAAGATATGCTAAGAGCCTGTGTGATGGATTTTAAAGGAAATTGGGATGATCACCTACCATTAGTAGAGTTCGGCTACAACAACAGTTACCACGCTAGCATAGGCATGCCTCCTTACGAAGCGTTATACGGTAGAAAGTGCAGAACTCCGCTTTACTGGGATGAAGTTGGCGAAAGACAATTGTTAGGGCCATAATTGGTACACCAGACAGCAGAAATAGTCAAAGTAATCCGAGCACGACTGGTAGCGGCTCAAGACCAACAGAAGAAATACGCTGATCCACATTGTAAAACTATCGAGTTTGAATCAGGTAGTTATGTTTTCTTGAAGGTCTGTCCTTGGAAAGGGAAGATCAGGTTCGGAAATAAAAGAAAATTGAGCCCAAGATTCATTGGACCCTTTGAAGTACTGAGAAGAATCGGAGAAGTTGCGTATGAGGTAGCCTTACCTCCAGCACTCGAGAATATCCATAACGTCTTCCATGTTTCTGTGTTGCGACCCTACAAGCCTGATTACAAGCATGTAATTGAATATGAACCCCTACATTTTGAGAAAGACTTATCTTACGAAGAAATTCCTGTTCAAATTGTCGACCGAAAATAACAAGTTCTGAGAAATAAAGTTATACCTTCAGTTAAGGTAATTTGGAGAAACCACAATGCTGAAGAAGCTACATGGGAACTGGAAGAGAATATGATGAAGAATTATCCTCATTTATTTACTTAATTATTTGTAAGCGATTCTGGGGACAGAATCTTTGTAAAGGGGGAAAATGTATCGGGTCGAAATTTATTGAGTCGTGATTCTGGGAACAAAATCCTATTAAGGGGGGAAAGATGTGACGAACGAGAATTTTGTAATTTAATTTTAATATTTATTGAATTAAATAAATATTTTTGATGATTTAATTATTAGATTTAATAATTAATTGATACAATTGTGGTAGATTAATTTAATTATATGTGTTGCAATTATTAAATTAATGTAGAGAATTTTTATTATTCAAGTATGTGATTATGTGAGCTTATTGAATTAAATGAAATATTTAATTAAACATGATGTTATTTAATTAATGTAATTATTAATTAGAGATTTAATAAATTGTCATTATTTACTAATGAGATATTTAATTATGTGACTATGTGAATTTATGAGAAATTATTATATTTTATTTAAAGTAAATTAAATAAAATATTAGATTTATTTTATAAAGAGTGTGACATCAATTAAACTATATAATAAAAGGTTTTATTAAAATAAAGATTTTTGAACTTAGTTACTAAACAAACACGACCTTAGAGGAAGTTATGGCCAGTTAACCCATGATGGGCAACTGACCATGATGCGCTCAGTTATCTGATTATTTTATACGTCGTTTTCTTTTCTTTCATTATTTTCTTCTAAGTCTAATATTAAGCAGAGAAAGATACAGAGAGAGAGTTGAGGAAATTAGAGTAAAGTGTGGGAGAAACACTGTGATTGAGATAGGGAGGAAGTTATTATCTTTATATTCTACAATCCGGGTAATCTCCTCCTTCCCAAATTTATAATTTACGTCTTTTATTTTTCATAGAAATATGGCTTTCAAAATCTCTGTTATGTCTCTGTAATTGAGAAATTATGTTGTTATATGGATATATGTAATAATACAAGTAGCGTAACATGTTTTATATATATATTGCATGATTCCATATCCTAAGTTTTGTAATCTGATGACTTGCTATTCCAAAATAAATTACAGGGTTTGGGTTTGGCCTTAAGGCCTTATACGTGATTTTAGTATGTCAAACATAAAGGTTTTCGTAAAATTTACACTTTTATTTGATTATGCATGTTGATATGAAGAGACCAAGCCTTAAACGAATGGATTCGGTGTTATAACGAATCCTTAGTATTAAATTATATGATTTTGTTCATTAACTTCAAGAACATCAAGAACAGTCCTATTTTACATGATTTAAATATGTTATTAAGTGTTTAGATGGGTTAAAATAACTTTATAGAGGTTGGGTAATGATTATATGTGAATATTAACATGTGGGGTATGTTAAATTAGTGAGTTTAGTGACCATGAAATGTGGAATTCGCCGAACTCTGTGTTCTTCGCGAACTGGGAAACAGAATCTGGGGTCTCGCGCCGCGGCGCCAACTCTAGAACTGAAGTCTCGTGCCGCAGCGCCACCGTGCCACAACGCCAAGACTCGAGCCACAGCGCCACAGCGCCACAGTGCCACAGCGTCAAGTGTCCGGCTGTAGTGCCACCGCGCCGCAGCGCGAATGACACGTGTATCAGTGGCGCCGCAGCGCCACCTCCAGAAAATTCAGAAATGAGATTTTTAAAATATTAAAGTCTAACAAATGTTAGTGGATTGATGTGATGATCATGTAAACATGTGAGAAGAATAATGTGATGATAAAATAGATGTTTAACATGTAAATAACATAATTACATATGGATTAAATTATTGAACACATAATTAGATTATTATTCATGAAGTGATATTATGTGACAGTAAATGTGATAATTTGACTAAGTATAATCAATAATTAAGGTAGACAAAGAGAATGAGCTTATGATGATTAGTTAAGTTATAATTAACTGGTATTGTCTATGTGAATGGTATGTAGGATTTAATTCAAAGAACGTGCTTAGTTAAAGTGTAATCTACGCACGAGGCAAGTTTCCTAAACTTAAACTCTTAAATTTGAGCAGCTTCCCTAACCCTTCTTGTCATTATTGTTCAAGCATATTATTTACCTTGAATAAACTATCATTACCATTATTCAAGTTCAAATGATTTATTAAAGATTGATTGTCTCTTCAAATTATGATTTAGTTATACAATAATTGTTCTATTGTATACTTCTTGAGATTATTATTTCAAATTAAATATCATTATTGTTGAACCTTATTAGATTAGTGAAACCTGAATGATTCAACTAGTCCATAGTTGATGAGCGTTCTAAATTTCAGAACCCTTGATGAATTATCCAAACCAAACTTCCTTTGGTGCGGACTTGAATGTCAAACTGAGATGAACAACCCTGTATAGGGGATTATTTACGCTTTAGCGTTAAGATATTGTGCACAATATAGTACTAAGGGCTGATCCCCCTAAGTACGAGGAGAAGGTCCATAGTCTTATGACTGTTAAAGGTTTCAAGTATAACTCTTGTTAACCTAGGATATAGTTCAAGGTCTTATGACCCTCAGAATCCTTTTGATTCTTGTTATTCACTCTTGATTCAAAAGTTGAGATTTTATTCAGATGTCTTTGATTTATTCGCATGTTATTATACTGTTATTTCATTTTTATACTTGTGGGCATTTGTGTTCACTCTTGCTTAAATAATAATATTGCAGTTAAGAACGAAAGAACTGATGAACCTTCCACTAGTAAAGGTAAGGGCAAAGTTAGTAAGTGACGAAGACTTGTTGTTTTATTCGACGATGTATTGTTTAAGACTTGAGTTAATGTTATGGTTTAACACTTATTTTTTTATGATTCCGCACAGATATTTAAGGTTAGTTTAACCTGGGATTGTATTATTATTATTCAGATGTTGTAACCCTTAAGGGGAGATTTTAATTCAATCTATTGCATGGTTTGCATTTGTTATGGGTAGATAGATAAATGATATTTGTATCGTGAACACCGAATCTTGTGGAAATGGAAGTACCAGATTTGGGGGTGTCACAGCAGGTGTACCTGCGGCTAGCCGTAGATGCACCTGCAGCTGCCCGGGGTGCCCCGGGCTCCGCGGATCCCGCTGTAACGACCCCAAAATTCATGCAATTTAACTATCGACTTCGGTTGTTAACAATACATTCAACCTCTGATTTTAAATCATTAAACGATAATGCAACCACTAGAAATTGCAGAATAATTAAAATTTTCTATTACAAACTATTCTCGTTCCCAAAAATTTCAACCTTTACATCTAACTGTCTCAGAATCATTTTAATACTACAAGAGTTTACATCGCAAAACGATATTATAATTCAACATTAATACATTATTCGGAACTTTAAACATGGTTCAAAAATTAATAACTCAGCCAAAGTATATAAATCTTCAAGTATCACATCTGATTCATATCTTTCAAGTAGCACATAGCTTTATCTTAAATCTTTAACCTGCAAAAGTGGTTATTTGCAAGGTTGAGCTCGACAGCCCAGCAAAATCTAACTGTTTTCATGTATCACATAGCACATAATAACATGCTCGATATACATCTTATAAATATTGGACTAACATAACATACATGTTGTAGTTCATATAACAAGTATAAAGATTGAGTTCCTTACTCAATCAACATTCATTACTCAATCAACGTAGTCATAAATTGACTTTAACATTTCATACTTTCAACATTAATATAACACACCATGTTATTTGTAATAAAGACTTCAAATAGTTCATCATCAAATTCACATAGCAAATAGGAACTAAAAGACTTGCATTGATCATTGTTTACCAATAATATTTTAACAGCTTACAGTTATCTGCACTTCACGTGCCCTACACAATTAAATAATCATACACATCAACTATTAGTCATATATCAACGCATAGTAGTTGTAATGTAAACTTTACTCTATATCTCATAAGTCCGATGACATCCAACTTTGGATATGCTATAAACATCATATTAACCTATTTCTAAAAGTTATTAGACACCCATTTCGAATAAGATAGACATTCCAAAATAGTGTTCAAAAAGGGGCGTTCAAAACTGTTTTTCATTCTTTCCCAACTTTACCCTCTTTCACTAAAATAGTCATAACTTTTCCATTTCAAAATATTTTTAAGAAATTATTAAGCCCACGCGAAGCTAACTTCCGGAACTACAACTTTTATTCTTTGACCTTTTCCAAATTCTAAACACAGAATTCCATAAAACTTAGTTCAAGGTGACTGCCCCGAGTTGGTTAGACAGTTTTGACGTGACTACTTTGAATGGTCATAACGCTTTGCTTCGAAGTCGGAATTAGTCCGTTCTAGAGTCTATGGAAAGCTTATTCAGTGTACTATAACATACCAAAAGCTTAGAATTTTCTAAACAATCTAGCTAACCCCGAATTTTTATTTTTGGATCAGCAGTCCACTAGTTTTTCGGACTTCTCATTTTGACATCCAAAACTCGTCTCGACTCGTTCCAACCCAACTTTCTTTACAAATAAGTCTTATTTAACATAATTAGACTCGTCTAAGGTCTCGGTTCCATATCTCTAATTACAATTATTAGAACTCATTTACATAATAAATTCCAAGCCAAAATAAACATAGTAAACAAACTAGTTTACTAACAAAACTAACTAAACTTCCAAAATTTAAACTTTAACTAACAAACTAAATACAATATTTAAAATAATAACATTACCAAAAATTAAATAAGAAACATACCCAAAAATACGAGTTTCACAAACTGAATACGCACTTCCAAGCCAAAATTTAACTAAGGAGGTCTTTATAAAAAGTCCTCCCACAATAAAGCCTTTCTCAAAATTGGAGGCCTTATTGTTGGTGAATGAAACAAAGGATCAATCCATTCTATTTATAGATTTAGAAAGGGTAAAGTTCTCAATTTAGTTGATGTGGGACTTGGTTTATACTAATTTTTCCTATTTTTAACATGTTAAGTGTATTCATTCATTACGAATTTGTTTTTTAACCAATTCGATCCGTTTAAGTTGCATTGTTTTCGTTTTATAGAGGAGAACAACAATCATCCATCAATTTAAAATTTTCATCACGAATTCATCATCAACTTTAGTCCCAAAGTACACTAAAATACACATTACAATCAAAACCCAAATTCCTCTTCTTTAGTATAAATACATGAATTTGATTACTGAATTTTTTTTTTCTAGATGACCATTATCAAATTATAAATATCTAATAACATATATAACATCGTAACCCACAAACTCATTAACAAAAACTCCAATTTTAAAAGAAACTCAAGAACACATAAACTATAAATATAAACTAGATTATATACCTTTAATTCCTTAAGAAATAAAATTAACCTTATCAGTAAAATTATAATTTCTATTCAACCATTATAATCATAACATTATTTAACAAATTCTCACTCCTCTACTTTAATTATTTAATTAAATTAGAATATCACAATTATACTTGCGTAATAAAATACATATAAATCACATCTATTTATCACACTTAAATAAACTATCCCATAACAATTTTCATTAAATATTTATTTAATACTATAAATATTCATTTTATTCCATAAAATTTCCAACTAAAATATTTAATGTACTTAATAAATATTTTACTCGTATTATGCTAACTTTTACATTTTTCATGCAATATATTACCTTCTCACTTTATTAAATCCATTATACTTGTATTAATTCACTATTTTAATTAAGTGAATTATTCACACTATGTATGAAACCTAACTCATAATAATTTTCATTGCCCACAAGGCATAACAATTAAAATTATATTATCTTATAATATAATTTTAACTTAATTAAATTAACTAATATTATTTAATTTCTTTAATAGTTTAATTAACTATTAAATCTCATTTTCTCCAATATATGAATATATAATTTTCTTCACACCAAATCACATAATTCAAAATATATACACCTCTTAATAAGAATTTTAATTATTAAATTCTTATTTTAATAACTTATGAAAATTTGGGTTGTCACACCCACCGTCTTGAAGTACTTGCATGCGTGCAACGTAATGTCCGCTCGAACTTTTAGAACTTCAATCCAGGAATCTGATCGAGGTGTATATGACCTTTTTTGGCATGTTGTTGTCGAGGGATACACAATGACATGGAATTAGAGGTTGTACAAAGTCGGGAATATGGGACCATGCCCTATCTCTTCAAGCTTCAAACTCTATCCGATGTGCTGTCTTGTGCAGTAGTCACTTGGGATTGGCGCTCCTTGGTTCTTGTAGGACATTACTGTGTAGAATGTATGTATGTTGTTGTTGAGACGGCGTGATTGTGGCATTGGGATGGCAAAATAACGGTCTTGCCCTTCACCGGGGTAATCTCTGGTTTGAGCTGTGTTAGCGATCGTTGCTCAGGGTTATTTCTGAAATTGGACTGCTGCAGGTGTTGACTGTCCTCAGGGTTATATCTGAGATGTGCCTGACTTCTTGGGGTTATCTCCGGGCTTGTGGAATGAGTGCCTCGGGGCTTTTGTCGAGTGTTCTGAAGCTATTTGCATGTATTTGAAACAAACATTTCCAGGGTTATCTCCATAACTGCAACTGCAACTACATGTCTCAGGATTATCTTTGAGGTTGAAGCCGAAACTCCCGGTGTTGCTTTTGGGTTGAGGTTGAAACTTCCGGTGGTATTCGGGTCTGAGCTGGATGTCTCGGGGTTATCTTCGAGATGGTAATACTGAGTATCCCAGGGTTATCTCTGGGATTGAACTGAGCTGTCTTCCAGGGTTATCTCTGAAAGATAATTTTGCCCTCCTGCAATGTTAGTAACCGGTATATAAAAACTTTTGAGTGTCTACAGATGCCCCTCTTTATCATATTCATGCAATGCAATGGCAAGGGTAGGATAAAGAATCCTAAACACTTGAAATGCAACAAGATAAACATGATGACATGTACAACAACATGATGCAAATGTATGATTCATATGTTTTGTTGGATTGATCTCCAATATGATGGGAAGATTGCCGGTTCCCTATTGCTTTGACCGGGGATGTCAATAGATAAGCAGCCTGATGAACTGTCATGGACGTGCGATCCACAGCTACCAGGAATCTTTAGGATTGTTGACATTGGGGTCATCACCAAAGTCTTGAATCCTTGATACAGAATTTATACTGAAGATGTATCTCTCATGTATAAAAGATTCTGTAGGGATGTAGCTTTTGTTTGTTTGAGGATGTGTATAACGTATTCCATCATCGGTCTTCCCCGATGAGGATGATCCTTCCTGGTTTGTATCGCTAGGTCATATCAATGCTCTGTCGGAGTTACTGCCAATAATTTGTGTTGTCAGGATTGCCTGACCTTCGCTGACATGTATATCAACGAATAATATCCTTGTTGGGCAAACTGTCAAGGTTGCTTGACTTTCGTTGACTTGTGCATCAACAGAAAATGCATGACACCCCCATCGGGGAGAGCCTTATTTGAAAGTGTGTGATGCCCCCATTGGGGAATCTGCTTGATCTTCTCTGACGTGTGCATCAACGGAACATGCGTGACACCCCCGCCAGGGATGGGTGCTTCGCCACATGTAAACACGTGATACCCCCACCGGGGATGTGTGTTTTAGAACGCGTGATGCCCCCGCCGAGAAATCTGAAAGGATTAGGGTGACGACCCTGAATTGGAGGCATTGGACCTGCGTAAGGTATTACCGAATATGACTTGTAGCAGTTGAGATCATCGGTATAGTGTACCCTATGTTCGGGCGAACACCAATGAGTGATGTGTGGACCCACGATTCGGTCTGAGATAACCAGGATTTCAAGCTATTCTGCTCAATCATGTAGCATTTTTATTCCTGATTTGGCCTTTTCAGCTTGTGGGATCTCCTTTACAACTCGAACTGGACCAAGCCAGAGGGGTGGGACCCACGTAGGTGTGCCGTAGGTACACCAGTAGCAGCCACAGGTGGACCTACGGCCAACCATGGATGTCCTTAAATGGACTGGTTAATTTTGCAAGTCATTTTCAAGTCGCGTCGCGAAGGAAATCTAAGAGCTCTTCTTCAGATATACTGAGTTTAGACGTCTTTCTACAAATTCTGTCATCGTACAAGTGTTCTACACTGCCTTGGTAACGTATGCATGTCTTCATTTCCAGTTTTTATCTGTTGAAAAATGACTTTTTATATGAAATGTGTCTAAACACATTGTAGTGAATATGCATGCTCATATGACTTGATAAAAAATATTCAACATAGTAAATGTTAGTATTAAACCATGCTGAATATAATGATGTAAAAAAATTAACTTTTGAAACTGTCAATTTAATATATTCTTTTGGTATTTCTTATCCTATCTGGGGACAAATGAGCAAGAGGTAAGAATGCAAAGGAATCATGGTAATTAAACTACTCTTATGGATTGATGACTTTGACATTTAGATACATATAGTATGTATATGACTGTGGGCAGGTGTCCTCTAAATGGCCACCTAGTCATGCCTATGTGCATGTGGATAGTCCAATTTATAAAGGGGACTACAACAATTTTTTTTAAAAATATAGGCATTGAGTAGTCATGCATTTTTAACTCTACTTTAGATGTATGTTAAAGTAATTCATGCATGCATGTAGTTATAAAATGCATTTTTGAAAATAAAGCTCCAGGTTAAAAATGTTCACAACGTTTCTGAGGTGATTTAGAGACTTTTGTCCAGATATTATGGATCCAGATCAGCCGAGTAGTTCCCATAGGACCACTTCTGGTGTACGAAGAAGGGCTTCTGAAGTACCTCGACTCCGTTATATTAGACAGCCTCGTCATTTGGTGGAGGCGGTGATACGTCCAGTCCGGGTTGATGTGCTTAACGTTGATGACGAAGAGAAGGATGTTTCGATTGTGGACCCCGCTCCTGTTGCACATGTTTCCCGTAGGGATTTGCCAGGCATTCAGGTGGCGAACCCAGAGCTTCTAGGTGATTTGAGTCGACATCCTTCAGTTTACCTACACGCAAACGAGGTATAAATTTAGATCTTAATCTTCCTTCTTTACTATTGATGAGCAGTAAAGGATTTTGATGTCGATCTGCATTTCATGTAGGTTCCTGGCTTTACACAACCCAAAGGGAACTAGTTTAGCATTCACTCTATATACCAGGCTATGTATCCTGACTATAGAGTGATTGTGCATGACTGGGGATTTCACCACACCAGAGGATCAGTGGCATTTGGCCAGAGTGGATGTACCCGTGATGTGTATAGTGGCGTATATATACATGCCACGGTATATGGATGAGCTGGACATCAGTGTTATCATGGCGGTGAGAGCTCTAAAGGGGGGTCATACCATCATTCTGATGATTGTGGCGAAGACGTTGAGGTCGGCCACGTTTTGTAGAACCTACCCTGCAGGGGTATTCACAAGCAGTTCGGTCATGTTATACGTGTGGTTTATGTCACACTTGAGATCGATTGGCACTTTTCACTGACACGGGTACTACTTTACCCATGACATAGCTATGTCTTACTCCTTTCAGCTATCAAAGTGTACAGACGCTATGTCTTGGTCGGTCTTCTTGGCGGAGATCAGAGATCCGTTTGGCATCCTACTGTGCACAACGCTCAGCTCACCTTACAACTTTATTACTCATGCTTCGGGCATGGATTATCTCCCTCTGGCTGGTTTAAGGGGCATGACTACCTACCACCCACTGGCCGTGATGTCACAGTTTGACCAGTTCCAGGATTTCCATCCTTTTGATGGGGCGTTGGGTCAGCATTTAGCTTTTAGCCATCTATCAGTAGAGGACCGATCCCGAGTGTATGCATGTTGGGATCAGCGTGAGATAGCTACTTTTTCTGTTAGCCATCTGGGCTGTTCGTCAAAGTATTCTGTATGGATGGAAACAAAGACTTTATCGGCTGCGGAAATAACAACATCGCTAGGTATTAATTCAGATGGTGGAGAGCCTGTGGAGGACATTGATTCCCACACCGAGGATGACCCATTCCTTGGGTTGCCAGCAGCTCTTTTAGATTCTCTCAGTACTAGCACTGTCGTGATCTAGTATTTAGTACAGTACTTTGAGCAGAGTCTCCATCTGATGACCTTCGAGGGAGATTAATCTAGAGCCCAGTTATTGATAGCCTTTGATGGGAGAGACGCCGCTCTATTAGAAAGAGACGAGGCATTAGCACATAGAGATGCCACTGTTGTTGAGCGGGATGAGGCCAGATCAGCCAGAGACGTAGTGATAGTCGAAAGGAATAGCGCCATATCTGCCCGGGATGTAGCCGTCACAGATAATACCATAGTGAGGTCCCTCACCACTACAATAATTGCAGAGATGAGCGCGTACATTGATGAGCATAGAGTCACCATGCATATGGCTATAGATCTATTAGCTCGTGTGGATACCCTTGTACAGGAGACCATAGCTTTACCTCTTTCTTCGGAGAGAGATGCCATGCTGGGCTTGATAGCTCGCATATACACTAATTTGTAGATGGACTTGTATTTTCCTGCATAGACTAGCTTAGCCATTTTATCATGCACAGTTTATATTGTATATATTAAACATCATTATATATACCAGGGAAATATATTTTTGATCACTTCCCTTTTAGTTATGCCTTGTTGCTTGGTTGATATTTGCTTGTTTCTTCAGGGCTTGTGATCTTTATGTATTCTGAATTCTTCCTTGATGGATGGACATTGAAATATCATCGAATCTTTCAGAATGGATCGTTGATCTGTGTGTATTCCCTAGCATCTTTTTGGTGTCTTGGGACTGGTTTCTGTATGAAAATATGGAGAGGAATGTGTCTTTTCCTCTCTAAGATTGACCACACCACAAATGGTCACCAGTACTCCTATTTAGGAGGAGCCTAGTTAATTCTATCTCTTATGGATTGGTATTGCTCTTCGAGGAACAACCGCAGCTTAGATGGTCGACGAGTTTCCCGTTTACATGGGGAGGTCAGGTAATTCCATCCCTTTGGTCTGAAGCCGAATGAAATGTGGTGGATTGAAGTTTGATCCCAATACCAGATGACAAGTCTTTGTGTTTTGGTAGGGGGCTAGACCGAACCATAAATGACTGCCTACGTACTCCTATTGAAGAGGAGATCAGGTCTGCGTAGTTTGAACCTGGTTTAAGAGGTTCAACGGTGTATGTGGCAAAAAGGGTGTAGAAATGTTTTTGTTGTTTTTGTAATGAAAGGGTGTAGAAATATTTTTTTAATTTTTGTTTTATTTGGTTGCCTACGTACTCTCGGGTATTGGGGAGATCAGGTCGATGTAGTTTGCCCCTCAGGACGATTTGTAGCCGATGAAAAGTTTGATCCCATGTGTAGGATAAACTGCGGGGGGAAAGAAAGTTTGATCCTAAGTTCAAGATAAACTACATGTGTGAAAAAGTTTGATCCCATGTTTGGGACAAACTGCAAGTGTGAAAGGTTCAATCCCTAGTGGGATAACTGAAGTTATATGAAAAGTTTAAAAATGGAGTGAAGCCAGGCTGCTGTCTTGGAGAGTATGTTTCCCTGAGGGGCAAAGTATGAAAAAGAGTTGTATGTGGTGCAGGGTTAAAGAATCGGAATGACTGGTGATCTGATAATCGAAAACCAGGGTGTTTGCTTGATGGTAACCTTAGATATAGTACCGTTTCACGGTGTCCGAGTTGATGAGTTGCGAAAATTCATCACCGTCCATTTTCTGTAATATGAGAGCTCCTCCTGTCAGTACCTCCTTGACAACAAACGGGCCTTCCCAGTTTGGAGCGAATTTTCCCTTGGACTGATCTTGGTTGTCAATGATCTTCTTTAAAACCAAGTCATGTTATTTAAACTGCCGTAGCTGGACTTTTTTGTTGTAGGATCTGGCGATCCTTTGTTGATATAACTGACCATGAAAGATAGTCGCGGTTCGCCTTTTGTATATTAGAGACAATTGGTGATACCTGTCTTGTACCCACTGGCCTTCATCCAGCTGAGCGTCTATTAACACTCTGAGAGATTCCATTTCCACTTCTGCGGGTAGCACTGCTTCCATCTCATAGGTCAATGCGTAAGGGGTTGCCCCAGTGGAAGTGCGCATTGATATTCTGTAGGCTAACAAAGTCAGAGGCAATAAGTCAGGCCATCCCTTGTAGTTTGCAGACATCTTTTGCATGATCTTCTTGATGTTTTTGTTAGCCGCTTCACCATCACCATTCATCTTTGGACGGTAGATGACGGAGTTGAGATGTTTGATATGGAATTTGCTGCATAACTCCTCCATCATTTTATTGTTGAGGTTCTTAGCATTGTCTGACACAATTACCTCTGGTTGTCCATATTGACAGATGACATTATTTCTGATGAAAGAAATGATGACTTCTTTGGAAACCCTAAGGAAGGAGGCTGCTTCTACCCATTTGGTGAAGTAGCCGATCATGGTGAATATAAAGCGATGCCCATTACTAGCTTTGGGCTCTATGGACTCGATCACGTCCATTCCTCACATTGAGAAGGGCCAAGGCGAACTCATATTGTGGAGCTCCCTTAGAGGGGCGTGGATAGCATTCCCATGAATTTGGCACTGATAACATCTCTTGACGTGTTCCGCATAGTCAGCCTTCAGGATAAGCCAATAATGTCCTATTTTGAGGATCTTCTTAACAAGTAGGGGACCGCTCATGTGTGGGCTACATACTCCACCATGGACCTCATCTATGAGTCTCTTAGCTTGGTCCTTGTCCAGATATCTGAGGAGACCTAGTCCTGCATCTCTTTTGTAGAGTGCATGTAAAGCCCCCAAATTCAGATAATTAAAACCCAAACTCGCTGCCTCACGATACCATTTCTATGAGCAGAATAATACTAATAATATAGATACCAAATTAATTTACATATTTATCAGAGTCTAAATCCCAAGTACGTAACCTTTAATACATTCCTTACATAGCATGATAGATAAAATATATCATTGTCCTAATAATATCAAACTATTACATAGAATATCACAAATCTTATTCTGTTTTCTTTCCTTTTCCTTTGTTTCTGCATGATCCTTCTGGTTGTTCACACTTAGCTGAAAACATTTAAATTGAGCAAGGATGAGCATTTGAGTACCCAACAAGTAATAACAATTATAAATATTAGCTGAAAGGATTAAATGTTTTCTTTCTACTACCCTTCTACAACAAATCAATAGTTGTGAAGTAATCTGAACCGATAATAATAACATAACAACTCTCTATCAAATTTTTAAAACTACGTACTGACTATAAATAGGGTTAAGGTGATATACAATGAACATTGTTTTCAATTTTTGAATAGGTTTAGTAGAACTTCATCCGCATACCATCATAACTTACTGGCACGGTGGGTGATCAGCCGATTATGCCCTGTATTGATCAATACTACATGAAAGAACGATATTATCGTTCACTATGTCCGCCTTGGGCGTATAAAAGTTTTCCCATGTTCGGGATGTTCATACTTAGTCTGGAATCCGAACCAAAACAATTTGATTGGATACAAAAAGGTTTTATCATATTCAACGATATTTCTAAATTTGTGTCTAGCTGATCAAATAGCTTAGACGACTTTTACTTACTGTATACATACTGATAACAAATAGGTATATATATATATATATATATATATATATATATATATATATATATATATATATATATCAACATGTGATTAAATACAATGATTACCTAAGTGGGGACACTTGAATAACCATATTTAGAAATTAACGAACATATTATATATATCTGAATTACAATATAGTACCATGTTGATAATTAATGATCGAATATAACATATATAACAATAGGGTTAAGAATCTGTACAATAATAATATAATTCTAAAACTTTCTTACTCATGTCCATTGCATAAAAAAAATGCAAAGGTAGGATACTTGTCTGGTCTGCTGCTTACAATTTGCAACTTAATTCTATCTTTTGTATAAGAACCTTATCAGTAATAAGATCATTTTACTGATTAGAATAACATATCATAACACATAATACTGCTTATTACAATCAGCACATAACCTAATCACATTGACACACATGTTTAACAGTCATTGGATCACAAACAAACATTGATACAATCAAAATATCTAAATTCAGATCAATTTCTGAAACATGTCGGTGTACCGATGACTTTATCGGGTAATTATCGAGTCTAAGACTCTAACATGTAGTTCAATAACTGAAAATATCAGTCATACTATTTTTAAATGACTTATAATAATTTTTAATTAATTATTATAATTTATCATAAATTTTTAAACTCCAGAATCATTATTAAATGATTTAAATATTAAAAAAATTCTATTATCATTAATATTTAATTAATATTAAATTATTAATGAAACCATTGATAAAATATCAAAGTTATTTATAATAACTCAAAATATTTTTAAAACATTTATATTACCTTTAAATGATTTTTAAAATATTTAAAATCATTTTTAAATAATTACCGTTAATATTTAAATATTAATGTACTATTCCTCAAAATATTAAAAGTCATTAAGTATAACTTAAAATATTTTTAATTCATTTTTATCCTTTTTAAATGATTTTTAAATTAATATCATTAATATTAAATTATTAATGAAATTATCCTTTAAATATTAAAAGTTATATTTTATAACTTAAAATATTTTTAAATACTTTATTTTTATTTAAAATGATTTTTAATATAATAAAATCATTTTTAATTTATTTATTTAATTCATTTGTTAAATAACTAAATTATCATTAATATTAAGTTATTCATAAATTTCGTCACAAAATATTAAAAGTCATTAAAAATAACTTAAAATATTTTCTTATACCATAATATAATTTTAAATGATTTTTTATGTATTAAAATCATTTTTAAATAATTTATTTAATATTATGATTAAATAAATTAAATACCATTAATATTTTAAAAATATTAAATATTTATGAAATATACTTAAAATAATTAAAAAACTAATTTTCAGACCTTAAAATAATTTTTAATAATTTATTATGTATTTTTCATAATTAAAAACTATTTAATACTAATTATTTAATAAAAATATAATTTTTAGAAATTAAGTGTCGCTAAAGACTACCTATAGCGACAGAACCGTCGCTATAGGTGTCTTCGTCAAACCTAGAAATGTATAAATAGTCACCGAGTGAGCATGTTTGACCAAATATAACTGACAAATCTTAATGTTTGAGGGCATGTTTCTGGTCAGATCATGTAGTACAAATGCAACACTACAAGACCCAACAAGAAACATGATCAAACAACATCACAATAAGTAGATATAAGCCTTCAAAATGGTTATCAGAGCTGTTCTTAATTTTCTGGGTTACCCAGAAATGAAGAACAGTTCGGTCAGTCCACTTTGGGCTTCCATAACTTGTTGTTCTTGTAATGTTTATGTGATTTAAGACTTCCAGGTTGTAGCTAGCATGTAATACTATAGATCTATTACATAATATATATATAACAACCTTACAAACAACCGATCCAGTCCTGTCAAACTATGTCAGAAGACATGCTCATCGGTTTTCTGGGTTACCCAGAAAATAGATGTCATGGTCGTTCTGCCTGGTTTTACCAACCATTACTTTCAACATGCTTAATGTTTATATGATATAAAGATACTATAATGTAGTATAAACAACATACTACAACTTTGATACAAAATCAAGATCAGATTATCAAATCACTGTCAGATCCGTGCCCATAAAAATCCTGTCAGAGCTTCCTGGACACGTTCTGGGTTACCCAGATTTCGCATGGTCATGGCCGGTCAACATGGTTTGACCAGCCATAACTTGCAATCTAGATAAGATATAAGCCTGATTCCAGATCCAGATCTATGACCACATATCAAACTACAGATCTAAAACTTAAAACAAGAAAAATCATAAATAGAGAAAAATTTGTGGCCACTGACATTTGTTGTCAGACCACGATTTAAACTTTTTCCAGATTTTCAAAAACACTAGATCTAAGCCTATAGATGTTATGGATCTAACTTCTATCAACCCAGATCATCATTATACACTATAAACAACATATTTCAACACTAAATCATAACATCTGACATGCAGATCAAGATCAAATTTCTTGGTTAGGGTTTATACATTTATGAACAAATCTTTTATTCTAGCTTCTAATTTTATTTAGGGAATTCGTGGGGCTTGAATTGTGAGCTGATATACTAGTAAATTTTAGAGGTGTGAGCTTGAGAGAGTTTAGATGGGTGTTATGCACAAAATAAATTACCAAATGACATTTTCTCTCTCCCAATCTATATATATACTAAGCTAGATGCATTGTGTGGCTGATCTAGACTAATGTACTATAGGTTTTGTGTCACATGGCTTCTCTAGGGTTGGCCAACAACTCCTCCTAGACCAAATTCTACAAGTTGCCTTAAATAATATATTAGGGGTAATTTGGTCATTGGCCATATGAATTTAATGGCAAATATGTAATCCTTGCAAACCCTTATGGTTTAACCCTTAGGGTTCGACCCTAAGGTTTTTCAAAAATTGATTTTCTAAAATTTCATTTAGGGTTTAAAAATAAAATAAAACACAAATCTTATTCTGTTTGCTTTTCTTTTCCTTTGTTTCTGCATAATCCTTCTGGTTTTTCACACTTAGCTGAAAACATTTAAATTGAGCAAGGATGAGCATTTGAGTGCCCAACAAGTAATAACAATTATAAATATTAGTTGAAAGGATTAAATGTTTTCTTTCTACTACCCTTCTACAACAAATCAATAGTTGTGAAGTAATCTGAACCGATAATAATAACATAACAACTCTTTATCAAATTTTTAAAACTACGTATTGACTATAAATAGGGTTAAGGTGACATACAATGAACATTATTTTCAATTTTCGAATAGGTTTAGCAGAACTTCATCCGCAAACCGTCATAACTTACTGGCACGGGGGGTGATCAGCCCGTTATGCCCTGTATTGATCAATACTACACGAAAGAACGATATTATCGTTCACTATGTCTGCCTTGGGCGTATAAAAGTTTTCCCATGTTCGGGATGTTCATACTTAGTCTGGAATCCGAACCAAAATAATTTGATTGGATAAAAAAAGGTTTTATCATATTCAACGATATTTCTAAATTTGTGTCTAGCTGATCAAATAGCTTAGACGACTTTTACTTACTGTATACATACTGATAATAAGTAGGTACATATATATATATATATATATATATATATATATATATATATATATATATATATATATCAACATGTGATTAAATACAATGATTATCCAAGTGGGGACACTTGAATAACCATATTTAGAAATTAACAAACATAATATATATATATCTGAATTATAATATAGTATCATGTTGATAATTAATGATCGGATATAACATATATAACAATAGGGTTAATAATCTGTACAATAATAATATAATTCTAAAACTTTCTTACTCATATCCATTGCATAAAGAAAATGCAAAGGTAGGATACTTGTCTGGTCTGCTGCTTACAATTTGCAACTTAATTCTATCTTTTGTATAACAACTTATCAGTAATAAGATCATTTTACTGATTAGAATAACATATCATAACACATAATACTTCTTATTGCAATCAGCACATAACCTAATCACATTGACACACATGTTTAACAGTCATTGGATCACAAACAAATATTAATACAATCAAAATATCTAAATTCAGATCAATTTCTAAAACATGTCAGTGTACCGACGACTTTATCGGGTAATTATCGAGTCTAAGACTCTAACCTGTAGTTCAATAACTGAAAATATCAGTCATACTATTTTTAAATGACTTATAACAATTTTTAATTAATTATTATAATTTATCATAAATTTTTAAACTCCAGAATCATTATTAAATGATTTAAATATTAAACAATTTTATTATCATTAATATTTAATTAATATTAAAATATTAATAAAACCATTGCCAAAATATCAAAGTTATTTATAATAACTCAAACTATTTTTAAAACATTTATATTGCCTTTAAATTATTTTTAAAATATTTTAAATTATTTTTAAATAATTACAGTTAATATTTAAATATTAATGTACTATTCCTCAAAATATTAAAAGTCATTAAGTATAACTTAAAATATTTTTAACACATTTTTATCCTTTTTAAATGATTTTTAAATTAATAAAACTATTTATTTAATATAATTATTAAATAAATTTAATATCATTAATATTAAATTAATATCATTAATATTAAATTAATATCATTAATATTAAATTATTAATGAAATTATCCTTTAAATATTAAAAGTTATATTTTATAACTTAAAATATTTTTAAATACTTTATTTTTATTTAGAATGATTTTTAATATAATAAAATCATTTTTAATTTATTTTTTTAATTCATTTATTAAATAACTAAATTATCATTAATATTAATTTATTAATGAATTTTATCACAAAATATTAAAAGTCATTAAAAATAACTTAAAATATTTTCTTATACCATAATATAATTTTAAATGATTTTTCATGTATTAAAATCATTTTTAAATAATTTATTTTATATTATAATTAAATAAATTAAATACCATTAATATTTCAAAAATATTAAATATTTATGAAATATACTTAAAATAATTAAAAAATATTTTCATACCTTAAAATAATTTTTAATAATTTATTATGTATTTTTCATAATTAAAAACTATTTAATACTAAATATTGAATAAAAATATAATTTTTTAAAATTAAGTGTCGCTAAAGACTGCCTATAGCGACAGAACCGTCGCTATAGGTGTTCTTCGTTTTCTTCATCAAACCCAAAAATGCATAAACAGTCACTAAGTGAGCATGTTTGACCAAATATAACTAACAGATCTTAATGTTTGAGGGCATGTTTCTGGTCAGATCATGTAGTACAAATGCAACACTACAAGACCCAATATGAAACATGATCAAACAATATCACAATAAGTAGATATAAGCCTTCAAAATGGCTGTCAGAGTTGTTCTTCATTTTCTGGGTTACCCAGAAATGAAGAACAGTTCGGTCAGTCCACTTTGGGCTTCCATAACTTGTTGTTCTTGTAATGTTTATGTGATTTAAGATTTTCAGGTTGTAGCTAGCATGTAATATAACCGATCCAGTCCGGTCAAACCATGTTAGAAGACATGCTCATCGGTTTTCTGGGTTACCTAGAAAACAGATGTCATGGTCGTTCTGCCTGGTGTTACCAACCATTACTTTCAACATGCTTAATGCTTATGTGATATAAAGATACTATAATGTAGTATAAACAACATACTACAACTTAGATACAAAATCAAGAACAGATTATCAAACCACTGTCAGATCCGTGCCCATGAAAATCATGTCAGAGCTTCCTAGACACGTTCTGGGTTACACAGATTTCACATGGTCATGGCCGGTCAACGTGGTTTAACCAGCCATAAGTTGCAATCTAGACATGATATAAGCCTGATTCCAGATCCAGATCAAAGACCACATATCAAACTACAAATCTAAAACTTAAAACAAGAAAAATCATAAATAGAGAAAGATTTGTGGCCACTGACATTCGTTGTCTGACCACAGTTTAAACTTTCTCCAAATTTTTAAAAACACTAGATTTGAGCCTATAGATGTTATGGATCTAACATCTATCAACCCAGATCATCATTATACACTATAAACAACATGTTTCAACACTAAATCATAACATCTAACATGCAAATCAAAATCAAATTTCTTGCTTAGGGTTTATACCTTTATGAACAAATCTTTTATTCTAGCTTATGATTTTGTTTAAGGAATTCATGAGGCTTGAATTGTGAGCTGATATACTACTAAATTTTGGAGGTGTGAGCTTGAAAGAGTTTAGATGGGTGTTGTGCACAAAATAAATTACCAAATGACATTTTCTCTCTCCCAATCTATATATATACTAAGCTAGATGCATTGTATGGCTGATTTAGACTAATGTACTGGAGGTTTTGTGTCACATGGCTACTCTAGGGTTGGCCAACAACTCCTCCTAGACCAAATTCTACAAGTTACCTTAAATAATGCAAGAGGGGTAATTTGGTCATTGGCTATATGAATTTAATGGCAAATATGTAATCCTTGCAAACTCTTAGGGTTTGACCCTTAGGGTTTAACCCCAAGGTTTTCCAAAAATTAATTTTCTAGAATTTCATTTAGGGTTTAAAAATAAAAATAAAATAAAAATTAACTTTCTATTTTTTTTGAAAATTAGGGTTTCCTAATTATTTTTAATTTTCTAATTACATTATACATGAACATTAGGGTTTAATTATTTATTAATTATAATTAACCTTGCTAATTTAGCAATTATAGCTCTACTTTGATAATTAGGGTTACTAATTTTAAAAAAATTAGGACTTATAACTATTATTTAGGATTTTCAATATTAGGGTTTTTAATTACTAATTAGGGTTTTCCATAATTAGCATTAAAATCTACAATACATATCATGAACAACATAACACGATGGCTTGACAGATTTTAAAGTCTTAATTGATTTACTAACTAGGGTTTATAAAAATATTGCTAGGGTTTTCTTGATTAGCTAATTAGGATTTCTAACTATTAATTAGGGTTTACCTAATTAATTATAACATTATATAATACACAATATAAATCATATAACACAGTTATATAACAGTCTTGAATTTTCCATTTGAATTTTAAAATAGGGTGAAACAAATTAATGCTAGGATTTTGACATTATACACCATTATTGACCAACCATTATCAGTACGTACAATAAGTACATATTTATAGCACTGAAAAATCAAAATATAAATAATATTATATTATTATTCTCATGCCTTAATAAAAATTCAAATTAGAGTTTGGATTCTATATCTGATTTATTCTTCATATATAACATTATTAATTAAGTTAAAAATAATTATCTTAATTAATCTAACATAAATTCATGTAATAAATAAATACTTACTATAATAATTCTAAAAATCATTTTATATATTATTTAAATAATATATAATCATATTTTCATGGAAAATAATTAATAAAAATATTTCTACTACAAAATTAATTATTATAAGATTATACTTTATAATAATCAATAATTCAGAAATAAAATTATTTTTAATTATTCATGTAATAAATATATTTCTATTTATCACATAAATAGTTATGCTTTATCTTGTACAAATCCTCATCTTTAAAATAAAAAAAAATTTATACATAAAATTTCTGATTTAATTATATAGAAAATATCGGGTTGTTACATTCACCCTCCCTTATAAAGATTCTGTCTCCTGAATCACCGTTTTAAAACCTATACATACAAGGACACATAGCATACACAATCATTGCAAATAGATCGCAATCAACTTTAATAAAACTGATCTTTAACTTATTCACATAAAACTTGTCTATCTGATTAAACGAAAATTTAATTTCTAAAAGAACTCAAATTCCTCCCTCAAAATTCTTTTATAAAATAATTTACTATGTATAGAAAAATCATGCAAAAGAAAATAAAAGTTATAGGAATAATACCTGGAATTGCACGACCAGCTGCTATGGTATCCTGGACCGTCATTTTGTAGACTCTCGTAGTAGATTTTGTTGGCTTGCTTGATGACGTTGGCCCTGTGATTGCTAAAGTCTCGCTACCTTTGCCAGTAGTCACACTTCCTACCTCCATCCTTCTTTTCGGACAATCTTTTACCTTATGCTCAGTCGACCCGCATAGAAAACACCCACTGTTCATCCTTGGATTGGGGTAGTTGGGAGAGATATGGCCCTCCTGCCCGCACTTATAGCATACGAACTTTCCCTCTAGACACTCACCTGTATGGTTATTTTCACAATTCTCACACGGCACCACCTGCTTCTTCACGCCTTCTTGTTTTACCTGGACATTTCCAAAATAGCTCCCCTTCCTTTTGCTATTACCACTTCTACCTCCACTATTAATTTTCACCTTCCCTGCTCCTTCGACCTTACCTTTTGTTCTCCCTCTCCTTGTTCTACAGGCTCATGGCCTCACTCCATTCCTCCGCTATGATTGCCCTTTCCATGAGTGCTGCAAATATAGGGATCTGCAACACCGCCACCTTGTTATAGATCCAGGGTTTTAATCCCAACTCAAACCTTCTTGCTTTCCTAGCCTCCGTATCAACTTGATGCGGAGCGAACCTAGCCAACTCATTAGATTTTGCGGCGTATTTTGACACCGTCATATTCTCCTACTTCAACTCTAAAAATTTCACCTCCATCCTAGCCTGCATACTAGATGAAAAATAGTTTTCAAAAAATAAAGTTTTAAACCTATCCCAAGTAACTATTCCTTCTCTTACCCTCGCCTGATTTGCTTCCCACCAAAAGTTTGCCTCCCCCTTCATCATTTAGGTGGCAAAAGCTGTCTTTTGCCAGTCAACTACCCTAGCTATTACAAACGCCTTTTCAATCTCTTTAACCCAAGTTTGAGCTTCAATAAGGTCAGTTATACCTCTAAATTCTGGCGGTCCTACAACCTTAAAGTCTTTGAAGTTCGCCAGGCAATTATCTTGTTGGTTCCCTGCGACTGGCATTCCTTGTTGCATAGCTTGTGCTACCATATTTGCAAAGTGCTGCATCGGGTCTGCTTGTTGTTGTCCCTCAACGTTGTTGACAGATTCTTCTATCCTTTGGTTTCGAGTTTGACGTCTTGGCGGCATTATCTGATTAAGTAAAACCATAAATTATACTTTATTAACTTACATTCTAAACCTTATCGTATAAGTTTAATATATTAAACTTGTTTCATTACTCAAACACAGATTCATATTCATTTATCGAATAATTTATATAGCATAGTACATACTGCTTTAAATATTAGCTATGACTTTGTGACCATAAAAGTCGGGATTTACAACCTTGATTAATACAAAAGTTGGGAGCATTACATTACACAGACATACTTATCATATATATTATATTAAATATACTTACACAACAGAACTTATACTACCTATTTACTACGCCTTTTTCTTGGACAACCTTTCGCCTGATGACCTTCTATCCCACAGTTAAAACATGCAACTGGTTTACAATCGGGACAATACAGAGTGATATGTCCCTCATAGCTGCAAATGTAAGTTATCCAATAATAGCTTTGTATAAGTTATCTTTTATTTTGTTTGACGATGAATTTATCCAATTCATCTCCTTTTAAACTCTATATGAGTTATTTACATTTTCAACGTTTCTCTCTGTTCTAAGGTTATAGCCTAAGGTCTATCCCACCTAAGGTTTCTAACCCTAAGCTCTAATACCAACCTATAAAACCCCCAAATTCGGATACTTGAAACCTGAACTCGGTGCTTCATGATACTATTTCTATGAGCGAAATAATACTAATAATAATAACAATAATATAGATACTAACTTAATTTACATATTTATCAGAGTCTAAATCCCAAGTACATAACCTTTAATACATTCCTTACATAGCATGATAGATAAAATATATCATTGTCCTAATAATATCAAACTATTACATAGAATACCACAAAACTTATTCTGTTTACTTTCCTTTTCCTTTGTTTCTGCATGATCCTTCTGGTTGTTCACACTTAGCTGAAAATATTTAAACTAAGCAAGGATGAACATTTGAGTGCCCAGCAAGTAATAATAATTATATGTATTAGCTGAAAGGATTAAATATTTTCTTTGTACTACCCTTCTACAACAAATCAATAGTTGTGAAGTAATCTGAACCGATAATAATAACATAACAACTCTCTATCAAATTTTTGAAACTACGTACTGACTACAAATAGGGTTAAGGTGACATACTATGAACATTGTTTTTAATTTTCGAATAGGTTTTGTGAGACCCCAGATTTTATGAATAAATATTTAATTTTTCTCGAAATAATTTTTTTTATATTATGGTGTGGTTTTGATATAATAGTTATGGGTAGTATTTATAAATTTTGCAAAGTATGCAAGTTGTCATATTATATTCGATTGGTCGGGAAATATTCTTTTTATCGGAGAAT
The DNA here is from genome assembly GCA_016801055.1 of Panax notoginseng. Classification (NCBI taxonomy): domain Eukaryota; kingdom Viridiplantae; phylum Streptophyta; class Magnoliopsida; order Apiales; family Araliaceae; genus Panax; species Panax notoginseng. The sequence continues at coordinate 115,420,219 of CM029015.1, read as the reverse complement.
ATCCGTACGACGGTACAATCATTGGTGGACCCCACAACGAAATTATTATCGGATTGAGAAAACGACAAAAATACTTTATGAAAATAACGGCGGAAGTTTTACCGTTGATACTGTTGAACTACTCGGTAGTAAAAGTACAGTAATACGCGTTGTTGCATAGTAGCACACGGTATTGATTATTGATATTTATGTGAGAAGTCGCTCAGTTTGATTCAATTATTGTTGATTAATAATATGCATTATTTAGCGATAATGACGTTTTGTTTTATTCGTATTATTAACGTAATAAAACAGAAACATCTTTTTATATAAAACAGAATACTTTATTAAAGTTATTCTATAAATAGAATATATTATATTTTATTTAAAAGATTTTTCTTTAAATATGGACCGTCAGATTAAAGTAATCAATCTGGACCGTTCATGGATTAGTTACTATGCATTCTATTTTTCTATAAATAGCAGCTCATTCCTTCATTATTTCTTACGAATTCACTGAAGCTTTAGAGAGAGAAATTATAGAGAAACTATAGAAAAGTATTCTGCTACTTAACTACTTCCTTATTTCAGCTCGTCTTTAAAACGGTAAGGGGTGTTATTCTTTTTTATTCATGAAGAGAACTGTTGTTATTCCATTTCTTATTATTCTGTTGGAATAACCTGTATACGTGGATCTACCCTATACTTGGTGACATTCTTCTATTATTCTGTTGGAACATCCTGTCTGTGTGTTTTACACCGGACCTGGTTCCGTTTTTATTATTATCCTGTTGGAACATTCTGTCTGTGTGTTTTACACCGGACCTGGTTCCGTCTTTATTATTGTTCTGTCGGAATATCCTGTCTGCGTGTTTTACACCGGACCTGGTTCCATTATTTATTATTCTGTCGGAATATCCTGTCTGTGTGTTTTACACCGGACCTGGTTCCATTATTTATTATTCTGTCGGAATATCATGTCTGTGCGTTTACGCCGGACCTGGTTCTATTATTTATTATTCTGTTGGAATAACCTGTCTGTGCGGTCTATCGCATGCATGGTAATTTCTTTTGTTATTTCATTCTTTATTATACTCAGTTGGTTAAGTTTTGACTTCTATACTCCATGAAATTTGTGGAATATCCTTGATAATTGCGTTTCATCCAGTATCTTTTCATGAAAATATTCTTCTACGTATTCTTGAATTTTACTCCACAAAGCAGTATCATGTTGACAATTTGGACGTTGTTAATTCTTGGATAAATTAATTCTTGAACTTGTTTTATTGAATTCTTATATCATTGTCATCATCCTCATGTTTATAAAATGTTGAAAGTCATCTGTGGCCTGTAGTGCATAGATGGACTTGGTATGATTATGACCAGGAATTATTCGGTATAATCATGACCGTAATGTTACAAATGATGTGGTAAAAGTCATCATTGGCCCGTAGTGCATTGATGGACAGTTGTTGGCATGATCATAACCATTAATGAGTATACGAATATCCTTGGCCGTAGTGCAGGGGTGATTCGATGATGTGAATTATTTTATTAAGCTGAGTCTCAGCGATCATAGTGTTGAAAAACTTTTTAAATCATAAAAGATAGTAGAGTTTATTTTCTACTTGACTCTTTTAATGGATTGCTTGTTCCGCTGCAGTTAAACTTGATGTCTATTATATTTTATCAGTTTAACATTGTTGAAGGCTAATGATAATTTATTCTGCATTATCTTAGTCATAATATTTTTTACTGGGCTAGTTGAGCTCACCCTTTCTTTCACTGTTCTCTTCAGGAAATGAGAACGTAGCTGGGGCAAGTCGGGGAATGGAGTGATGGTCCGAATGATAGTATTAGTTAATAGTCCTCACTATTCTATGTAATGGTGTGTTAATAAATGTAATGAGGACTCCTTTTGAGTATGAATACTCTCTAGAAGATAATATTTGTATTCAAACTCACAGTTTATGTTTTGTCGTATTGTACACGACAGTTGTATTAGTAAGTTGTATTTGTATTTTGTACTATGTATCTGACGACCCAAGATGGGTGATGTATACCTAATTTTGGGGGCGTCACAGTTGGTATCAGAGCTTAGGGATATGATCCCTGGCTAAGATGTGAGAATAGAACTAGGAGGGGAGAGACGGAGAATTCCTTCGCTAGTATGACCTACCTAAGTTTATTTGTTATTTAATTGGTTGGTCAGAGTATATTGCTAATATGTGTCATGTTAATTAACCTTTGTTTGTGGCAGTATCTGAAAATGACATCTGAGAATGTTGAGAATAGCAATGGAGCACAGGAGACCGTTGATTCTTTCCAGATCAATAATCAGGACAATGTGCAACAGGATGGCGATAATCCTCCTGTAAACAACAACACTGATCAATTGACGAATGACGGTACGTTTAGGAGTTTTTTAGAATTCATGCAACATCAGGCGAAGGCAGCTCCTGTTCATAATGCAGGAGGAAACAATGGCAACCCACGGTTGGTCACCGCTAAGCAATTCAAGGAGCTAGGACCACCGGAGTTTTTGGGAAAGCTAGAACCACTTAAGGCGGAGATGTGGTTAAAGCAGATCACCAAGATATTTGATGTCTTGGGATGCTCCGAGGAGCAAAAGGTTCCCTTTGCCACCTTTATGTTGCGTGAAGAGGCAGATTACTGGTGGGAATCTGTAAAACGTACCCAGCCTGACGCACTCAAGATGTCTTGGGAGAAGTTCCAAGAGCTGTTCAATGACAAATACTTTCCCGAAAGTGTTCGTCACATGAAGGAGGTGGAATTCATCAAATTGGAGCAGAATAATATGACCGTGTCGCAGTATGAGGCTAAATTTGCTGAGTTGTCCCGGTTTGCGTCCCACTTGGTGGATAATGAAGAGCGAATGACGTGAATGTTTTTGCGAGGTTTGAAACCTGAGATACGTCAACATCTTATTTCTCATAAACTATGTTTGTATTCAGATGTTGTGAATAGGGCTCAGTTAGTGGAGCGCGATAACGAGTCAACGCAACCAAAAGAGAGCAGCGGGAAAAATGATAATACTGGTGATAACAGTCATCGAAGCGGTGACAATAAGCGTGAAGGGAATCAACATGCCAGAAATGGTAACCACTTCAATGGTAATCATGGTCAAAACAATAAGAATGGACATTTCAAGAAGAGAAAATTCAACAATGATGGAAAGACGTCGGCACCAGCACCCGTTGTTAAGGAAGGAGAACGACCACCTATCATATGCTTCAAATGCGGACAGGAGGGACACATCCGTCCAAACTGTACGCAGCAATCCAAAGCGTGTTTTAATTACGGAAGAGAAGGTCACCTAGCTCGATTTTGTCGTATGGTGAAGTCAAGTTCAGCTGGGATAGTGATGCTAAAGGATGTCCCAGACAAGCCAAAGCCGGTAGTTTAAGAGAGAGCGTTTTTTTTTCATGACGAGGAACCTGAATAAAATTATCATGGGTATGTTAGTCATAAACTCTTTTGAAGTCTATACCGTGTTAGATACCGGTTCTACTCACTCTTTTATTCCACCTAGTTGTGTTCAATGTTTGAACTTAACTCCAGAGAAGTTAAACTTTAATTTATCTGTTGAAATTCCGTTGGAAGAAACCTTCGTTACCTCCACTATTTATAAATTTTGTTCAAATCAACACTTTCACGTTACCTGTCAATCTTATCTCTTTGAAAATGCTTGCCTTTGATGTGATTTTAGAAATCGATTGGTTAACTACTCATCATGCTTTTCGTAAGGTTGTTAGCTTTCATATTCTTAACCAACCTATTATGCGAATTCAAGTAACCAAATCACTAAAGTCAATCATTGTCATATCAAGCCATAAGTAAAAATCCCCGTTCCTTTCGTTGTTGACTTCCTGGTGTGGAATGCACCGAGGCTAGACTTTCCGTAGGAGACGTTGTAAATGACGATGGCAAGTTGATAGGTATTAATGTGACGTGTTATCCAAGTCTTGGATGAGGGTCACAGTTTTAAACGATATTTCTATTGTTAATAAATTTCTTGACGTATTCTTGAAGACTTTTTAGCCTACCCCAGAGCGTAAAATTGAATTTTGTATTGACCCCAGTACAAAACCCATTTCTTAAACCCTCAAATATTTCTTCAACTAAAACGAACGTATTATGCGCCAAAGACATTGGCTCGAGCTGTTGAAGATTACGATCGTACCATTCAATAACACCGTGGAAAAGCGAACGTGGTAGCTGACGCATTGTGTAGAAGATTGTATACGGTTACAAGTGCGAATATACGATCCCACGTGAAGATAACGAATATACGATTAAAATCGACTTTAATCGATAAAGTTAAAGCCGCTCAAGCTACATACTCAGAGCTGATAAATGTGAAGAAGAAGGTTCAAGAGGGCGTTATTCTAGAAGCAAGAATCGATGAAGAGAGGAAATCTCAACTCTCGATTTAATTGGCCCATTTGAAATCCTCGATGAAGTAGGAACTGTGGCCTATAGACTCGTTTTACCGCCAAGTATGTTGCGTGTTCAGAATATTTTTTTTTACGTATCGATGTTACATAAATATGTGGACGACCCGAACCACATTATTAATTTAGAACCGGACGAGATAGCGAAAGATTTAACGTATGAGGAGATACGTGTTAACATCTTGGATAATAAGGATCATATTCGATGCTTAAAGGTTATACCTCAAGAGTTAGAATTTTAAATGAAGTCAAGGTATCCTCACATGTTCGGCATACCAAGTACGTACGTAAATTTCGAGGGCGAAATTCTATAAGGAGGGGAGATTGTGAGACCCCAGATTTTATGAATAAATATTTAATTTTTCTCGAAATAATTTTTTTTATATTATGGTGTGGTTTTGATATAATAGTTATGGGTAGTATTTATAAATTTTGCAAAGTATGCAAGTTGTTATATTATATTCGATTGGTCGGGGAATATTCTTTTTATCGGAGAATATCCGTACGACGGTACAATCATTGGTGGACCCCACAACGAAATTATTATCGAATTGAGAAAACGACAAAAATACTTTATGAAAATAACGGCGGAAGTTTTACCGTTGATACTGTTGAACTACTCGGTAGTAAAAGTACAGTAATACGCGTTGTTGCATAGTAGCACACGGTATTGATTATTGATATTTATGTGAGAAGTCGCTCAGTTTGATTCAATTATTGTTGATTAATAATATGAATTATTTAGCGATAATGACGTTTTGTTTTATTCGTATTATTAACGTAATAAAACAGAAACATCTTTTTATATAAAACAAAATACTTTATTAAAGTTATTCTATAAATAGAATATATTATATTTTATTTAAATGATTTTTCTTTAAATATGGACCGTCAGATTAAAGTAATCAATCTGGACCGTTCATGGATTAGTTACTATGCATTCTATTTTTCTATAAATAGCAGCTCATTCCTTCATTATTTCTTACGAATTCACTGAAGCTTTAGAGAGAGAAATTATAGAGAAACTATAGAAAAGTATTCTGCTACTTAACTACTTCCTTATTTCAGCTCGTCTTTAAAACGGTAAGGGGTGTTATTCTTTTTTATTCATGAAGAGAACTGTTGTTATTCCATTTCTTATTATTCTGTTGGAATAACCTGTATACGTGGATCTACCCTATACTTGGTGACATTCTTCTATTATTCTGTTGGAACATCCTGCTGTGTGTTTTACACCGGACCTGGTTCCGTTTTTATTATTATTCTGTTGGAACATCCTGTCTGTGTGTTTTACACCGGACCTGGTTCCGTCTTTATTATTATTCTATCGGAATATCCTGTCTGTGTGTTTTACACCGGACCTGGTTCCATTATTTATTATTCTGTCGGAATATCCTGTCTGTGTGTTTTACACCGGACCTGGTTCCATTATTTATTATTCTGTCGGAATATCCTGTCTGTGCGTTTACGCCGGACCTGGTTCCATTATTTATTATTCTGTTGGAATAACCTGTCTGTGCGGTCTATCGCATGCATGGTGATTTCTTTCGTTATTTCATTCTTTATTATACTCAGTTGGTTAAGTTTTGACTTCTATACTCCATGAAATTTGTGGAATATCCTTGATAATTGCGTTTCATCCAGTATCTTTTCATGAAAATATTCTTCTACGTATTCTTGAATTTTACTCCACAAAGCAGTATCATGTTGACAATTTGGACGTTGTTAATTCTTGGATAAATTAATTCTTGAACTTGTTTTATTGAATTCTTATATCATTGTCATCATCCTCATGTTTATAAAATGTTGAAAGTCATCTGTGGCCTGTAGTGCATAGATGGACTTGGTATGATTATGACCAGGAATTATTCGGTATAATCATGACCGTAATGTTACAAATGATGTGGTAAAAGTCATCATTGGCCCGTAGTGCATTGATGGACAGTTGTTGGCATGATCATAACCATTAATGAGTATACGAATATCCTTGGCCGTAGTGCAGGGGTGATTCGATGATGTGAATTATTTTATTAAGCTGAGTCTCAGCGATCATAGTGTTGAAAAACTTTTTAAATCATAAAAGATAGTAGAGTTTATTTTCTACTTGACTCTTTTAATGGATTGCTTGTTCCGCTGCAGTTAAACTTGATGTCTATTATATTTTATCAGTTTAACATTGTTGAAGGCTAATGATAATTTATTCTGCATTATCTTAGTCATAATATTTTTTACTGGGCTAGTTGAGCTCACCCTTTCTTTCACTGTTCTCTTCAGGAAATGAGAACGTAGCTGGGGCAAGTCGGGGAATGGAGTGATGGTCCGAATGATAGTATTAGTTAATAGTCCTCACTATTCTATGTAATGGTGTGTTAATAAATGTAATGAGGACTCCTTTTGAGTATGAATACTCTCTAGAAGATAATATTTGTATTCAAACTCACAGTTTATGTTTTGTCGTATTGTACACGACAGTTGTATTAGTAAGTTGTATTTGTATTTTGTACTATGTATCTGACGACCCAAGATGGGTGATGTATACCTAATTTTGGGGGCGTCACAGGTTTAGCAGAACTTCATCCGTAAACCGTCATAACTTGCGGGCACGGGTGGTGATCAGCCCGTTATGCCCTGTATTGATCAATACTGCATGAAAGAACGATATTATCGTTCACTATGTCCGCCTTGGGCGTATAAAAGTTTTCCCATGTTCGGGATGTTCATACTTAGTCTGAAATCCGAACCAAAACAAATTGATTGGATACAAAAAGATTTTATCATATTAAACGATATTTCTAAATCTGTGTCAAGCTGATCAAATAGCTTAGACGACTTTTACTTACTATATACATACTGGTAATGAATAGGTATATATATATATATATATATATATATATATATATATATATATATATATATATATCAACATGTGATTAAATACAATGATTATCCAAGTGGGGACACTTGAATAACCAAATTTAGAAATTAATGAACAAAATATATATATCTGAATTACAATATAGTATCATGTTGATAATCAATGATCGGATATAACACATATAACAATAGGATTAATAATCTGTATAATAATAATATAATTCTAAAATTTTCTTACTCATGTCCATTGCATAAAGAAAATGCAAAGGTAGGATACTTGCCTGGTCTGGTGCTTATAATTTGTAACTTAATTTTATCTTTTTTATAACAACTTATTACTAATAAGATCATTTTACTGATTAGAATAACATATCATAACACATAATACTGCTTATTGTAGTCAGCACATAACCTAATCACATTGACACACATGTTTAACAGTTATTGGATCACAAACAAATATTAATACAATCAAAATATCTAAATTTAGATCAATTTTTGAAACATGTCGGTGTACCGATGACTTTATCAGGTAATTATGGAGTCTAAGACTATAACCTGTAGTTCAATAACTGAAAATATCAGTCATACTATTTTTAAATGACTTGTTATAATTTTTAATTAATTATTATAATTTATCATAAATTTTCAAACTCTAGAATCATTATTAAATGATTTAAATATTATACAATTCTATTATCATTAGTATTTAATTAATATTAAATTATTAATGAAACCATTACCAAAATATCAAAGTTATTTATAATAACTCAAAATATTTTTAAAACATTTATATTGCCTTTAAATGATTTTTAAAATATTTAAAATCATTTTTAAATAATTACCGTTAATATTTAAATATTAATGTATTGTTCCTAAAAATATTAAAAGTCATTATGTATAACTTAAAATATTTTTAATTCTTTTTTTATCCTTTTTAAATGATTTTTAAGTTAATAAAACTATTTATTTAATATAATTATTAAATAAATTTAATATCATTAATATTAAATTAATATCATTAATATTAAATTATTAATGAAATTATCCTTTAAATATTAAAAGTTTTATTTTATAACTTAAAATATTTTTAAACATTTTTTTTATTTATAATGATTTTTAATATAATAAAATCATTTTTAATGTATTTATTTAATTCATTTATTAAATAACTAAATTATTATTAATATTAATTTATTAATGAATTTCATCACAGAATATTAAAAGTCATTAAAAATAACTTAAAATATTTTCTTACACCATAATATAATTTTAAATCATTTTTCATGTGTTAAAATAATTTTTAAATAATTTATTTAATATTATAATTAAATAAATTAAATACTACTAATATTTCAAAAACATTAAATATTTATGAAATATACTTAAAATAATTAAAAACTAATTTTTAGATCTTAAAGTAATTTTTAATAATTTATTATGTATTTTTCATAATTAAAAACTATTTAATACTAATTATTTAATAAAAATATAATTTTTAGAAATTATGTGTCGCTAAAGACTGCCTATAGCGACAGAACCATCGCTATAGGTGTTCTTCGTGTTTTTCATCAAACCCAGAAATGCATAAACAGTCACCAACTGAGCATGTTTGACCAAATATAACTAACAGATCTTAATGTTTGAGGGCATGTTTCTGGTCAGATCATGTAGTACAAATGGAACACTACAAGACCCAATAAGAAACATGATCAAACAACATCACAATAAGTAGATATAAGCTTTCAAAATGGCTGTCAGAGCTGTTCTTCATTTTATGGGTTACCCAGAAATGAAGAACAGTTCGGTCAGTCCACTTTGGGCTTCCATAACTTGTTGTTCTTGTAATGTTTATGTGATTTAAGACTTCTAGGTTGTAGCCAGCATGTAATACTATAGATCTATTACAAAATATACATATAACAACCTTACAAACAATCGATCCAGTCCGGTCAAACCATGTCAGAAGACATGCTCATCGGTTTTCTGGGTTACCTAGAAAACTGATGTTATGGTCGTTCTGCCTGGTTTGACCAACCATCACTTTCAACATGCTTAATGTTTATGTGATATAAAGATACTATAACGTAGTATAAACAACATACTACAACTTAGATACAAAATCAAGAACAAATTATCAAACCACTGTCAGATCCGTGCCCATGAAAATCATGTCAAAGCTTCTTGCACACGTTCTGGGTTACTCAAATTTCGCATGGTCATGGCCGGTCAATGTGGTTTGACTAGCCATAACTTGCAATCCAGATAAGATATAAGCCTGATTCCGAATCCAGATCAAAGACCACATATCATACTATAGAGAAAGATTTGTGGCCACTGACGTTGTCAGACCACAGTTTAAACTTTTTTCAGATTTTCAAAAACACTAGATCTGAGCCTATAGCCTATGGATCTAAAATCTATCAACCCAGATCATCATTATACACTATAAACAACATGTTTCAACACTAAATCATAACATCTAACATGCAGATCAAGATCAAATTTCTTGGTTAGGGTTTATACCTTTATGAACAAATCTTTGATTTTAGCTTCTGATTTTGTTTAAAGATTTCGTGGGGCTTGAATTGTGAGCTGATATACTACTAAATTTTGGAGGTGTGAGGTTGAGAGAGTTTAGATGGGTGTTGTGCACAAAATAAATTACCAAATGACATTTTCTCTCTAACAATCTATATATATATATATATATATATATATATATATATATATATATATATATATATATATATATATATATATATATATATACTAAGCTAGATGCATTGTATGGCTGATCTAGACTAATGTGCTGGAGGTTTTGTGTCACATGGCTACTCTAGGGTTGGCCAACAACTCCTCCTAGACCAAATTCTACAAGTTACCTTAAATAATGCAAGAGGGGTAATTTGGCCATTGGTAATATGAATTTAATGGCAAATATGTAATCCTTGTAAACCCTTAGGGTTTGACCCTTAGGGTTTAACCCTAAGATTTTCCAAAAAGTATTTTTCTAGAATTTCATTTAGGATTTAAAAATAAAATAAAATAAAAATTAACTTTCTAATATTTTTGAAAATTAGGGTTTCCTAATTATTTTTAATTTTTTAATTACATTATACATGAACATTAGGGTTTAATTATTTAGTAATTATAATTAACCTTGTTAATTTAGTAATTAGGGCTTTAATTTGATAATTAGGGTTACTAATTTTAAAAAATCTAGGACTTATAACTATTATTTAGGGTTTTTAAAATTAGGGTTTTTCATAATTAGAATTAAAATCTACAATACATATCATAAACAACATAACACAATAGCTTAACAGATTTTAAAGTCTTAATTGACTTACTAACTAGGGTTTATAAAAATATTGTTAGAGTTTTCTTGATTAGCTAATTAGGATTTCTAACTATTAATTAGTGTTTACCTAATTAATCATAACATTATATAATACACAACATAAATTATATAACACAATTATATAACAGTCTTGTATTTTCCATATGAATTTCAAAATAGGGTTAAACAAATTAATGCTAGGATTTTGACATTATACACCATAATTGACCAACTATTATTGTAACAACCCAATATTTTCTATAAAAATTAAATCATAAATTTTGCGTATAAATTATTTTTTTTTTATTTTATTTCAAGGATGAGGATTTGTACAAGATAATATGTATATGTAATTATGTAATAAATAAAAATATATTTATTACATAAATGTTTGCAAATAATTTTATTTTAGAATTATTGATTATTATAAAGCATATTCTTATAATAATTAATTTTATAGTAGAAATATTTTTATTAATTATTTTCCATAAAAATATAATTATATATTATTTAAATATTATATGTAATGATTTTTAGAATTATTATAATAATTATTTATTTTATTATATGAATTTATGCAAGATTAATTAAGTTAATTATTTTAATTTAATTAATAATGTTATATATGAAGAATAAATCAGATATGGAATCCAAACCCTAATTTTGAATTTTTATCAATGGATAAGAATAATAATATAATAATATTATATTTTAATTTTTCAGTGCTATAATTATGTACTGTATATTTGTACACTGATAATGATTGGTCAATTATGGGGTATTATAACAAAACCCTAATTTTACTGACAAACACTAATTTCGAAGTCAAATGAGACTTTAAAATCTGTTAAGGCAATATGTTATATGATTCATGATAATTATAATTATTAATAATCAATAGAAAACCCTAATTGTAAATTAAAACCCTAATTTCTTAAATTAGAAACCTTAAATCAATAATTAACTTATTGATAAATGGAAATCCTAATTTGGAACTCGATTATGAGTTTGAGGTTGTTATATAACTGTGTTATGTGATTTATGGGGCGTATTAAAGAATTTAACGTTAATTAGAGAAATTCTAATTAATATTTGAAATCCTAATTTTAGAAACCCTATTTTTTTAGGGTATAAATCCTAATTATTAATTTTTTTAAATTGTAAACCCTAATTGCTAATTAGGCACGCTTAATGATAATTAGTAAAACCTAAACCTAATTATCAAGTCTATGTGATTAGGAAACCTAATTAATTAAGAAACCTTAATTTTGTATTTTAGAAACTAAAATTTTATTATTATTTTTTTAATTTTTTTATAAACCATAAATTGCAAATTCTAGAAATCATTTTAAACCCTAAAATGGCCCAAACCCTAAACCTTAATCCAAATCCTAAACCCCAAGGGTTTGCCATGTTTACAAGATTGCCCTTAATTTTACAAGCCAAATAACCTTTTTGCCCCTCTTGTATAATTGAAGTTAGTATAGGTTTTGGCAATTAGGGGAAGTTGGTGGCCAAACCCAACAACTCCATGTGATTATAATTGACAGCCATCAGCCTTTTTCAGCAGCCAATACATGCATCAAGACTTGTATAAATAGATTGGAAGAGAGAGAAAATTATTTGTTCACTAAATTTTGCCCAACACTCAAACATTCTCTCTCTAGCTCAAACATCCGAAAATTTCCTTCATCCATTAGTCACTAACTAAGCCCCACGAACAAGCACATCAAAATCAGAAGCTAGAATCAAAAATTTTCTTAGAAAGGTATAAAACCCTAATTCGAAATCTGACATTTGATGATGTGTTAAAGGTTGTGATTTGTTGTTAAAATATATTGATTATAGTATATAATGATGATCTGGGTTGCTAGATGTTAGATCCATAACATCTAGAGGCTCAGATTTGAAGTTTTTAAAATTCTGGAAAAAAAATTATTTTGTGCTCTGACAATGAATGTCAGAGGCTGTAGATCTTTATCGGTTTATGTTTTTGGTTGTTATATGTTTTAGATATGTAGTATGTTGATAGTTCTTTGGTCTGGAACTGGATCTAGGGTCATGAGGTGCACAGATTTCCTATTATTAATGGTCAAAGACCGTTGACCGGCATTGACCGGACTTTTCTGGGTGACCCAGATTTGCCCAGAAAGGGCCTGACAAGAGTTTTAAGCGTCTAGATCTGTGAGTGTATTGTTAATTTGTTGTTTTTGTTGAATCTATGCTGTAGTGGGTACTAGGATATACAATCTCATGCCTTTATATTACCTAAACATCAAACTTAGTGCACTCAGTGGCTGGTAAAAGTTGGACAGATGTTCACGTATTGAGTTTTCTGGGTAACCCAGAAAACTCAAGAGCGTGATTTCTGACATCACTTTGACCGGCATGGATCTAGCTATTTTGATGTTGTTAGATCAAGTTTATGTATTAGATATGTTGTCTTGCATGTTATCTACGAACTGAAACCATCAGAACAGCAAAACGTTACAAGGATTGCATGTTAGAGAGATCCAAAGTAGCCTGCTGGAACTGTTCTTCATTTCTGTAAAACCCAGAAATGAAGAACAGCTCTGACATGATTTTTGGAGGCTTAAATTGCTTTTGTTTTATGTTGTTTGATCGTGTTATTTGCTGGAGCTTGTAGTATTACACTATGTCTACAAGATCTAGCCATTTCCTTTCCCAAAAACGCATCGATCTGATCTGTGAGATTGGTCAAACTCACCCCCTCGTTTTCTGACATGAGTTTTCTGGGTTTGGCCAAGAACGCGAAGAACACCTACAGCGACGGTTCTGTCGCTATAGGTGGTCTTTAGCGACAGTTAATTTATAAAAATTATATTTTTAGTAAATAATTAGTATTAATTAGTTTTTAATTACGAAAAATATAAAATAAATTATTAAAAATTATTTTAAAATTTGAAAATTTGTTTTTAATTATTTTAAATATATTTCATAAATATTTAATATTTTTGGAATATTAAAAGTATTTAATTTATTTAATTATAATATTAAATAAATTATTTAAAAATGATTTTAATACATGAAAAATCATTTAAAATTATATTATGGTATAAGAAAATAATTTAAGTTATTTTTGATAACTTTTAATATTTTGTGATGAAATTTCATTAATTAATTAATATTAATGGTAATTAAGTTATTTAATAAATGTATTAAATAAATTATGAAAAATAGAATTAATGATATAAAAATTACAGAAAAATGATTTAAAGGTTATTTAAGTTATGAAAAATGACTTTTGATATTTTGTCATGAAAAATATTAATATTTTAATATTAAATTATATTAAATCTATTTAATACTTATATTAAATAAATTAGTTTAAAAATAATTTTAATATTAGAAAAATCATTTCAAATGAAAATAAATAGTTTAAAAATATTTTAAGTTATAAAATATAACTTTCAATATTTAAAGTTAAATTTTATTAATTAATTATTATTAATGATATTAAAGTTATTTAAAAATTATATTAAATAAATTAGTTTAAAAATGATTTTAATATTAGGAAAATCATTTTAAATGAAAATAAAGTGTTTAAAGATATTTTAAGTTATAAAATATAAATTTTAATATTTAAAGGATAATTTCATTAATAAATGATATTAATTTAATATTAGATGATATTAGATTTATTTAATAATTATATTAAATAAATAGTTTTAAAATAGTTTTATTTATTTAAAAATCATTTAAAAATGATATAAATGAATTAAAAATATTTCAAGTTAAAATTAATGACTTTTAATATTTTGATAAATAATGCATTAATACTTTAATATTAATGATAATTATTTAAAAATGATTTTAATTCTTTTAAAAATTATTTAAGTGTAATATTAATACTTTAAAAGTATTTTAAGTTATTATAAATAACTTTAACATTTTGAAAATAATTTCATTAATAGTTTAATACTAATTAAATATTAATGATAATAGAATTGATTAGTATTTAAATCATTTAAATATGATTCCGAAGTTTGAAATTTATGATAAATCATAATAAATGTTTTAAAATTATTATAAGTCATTTAAAAATAATATGACTGATACGTACGGATATTGAGTTACAGGACAGAGTCTTAGACTCGATAATTACCCGATAAAGCTGTCGGTACACCGACATGTTTTAGAAATTGATCTGGACTTAGATAATTTATTGAGATATGTGGTTATTTGTGATTCAATGGTTATTAAGCATATGTGCCAATGTGATTAGGGTATGTGCTGGCTGCAATAAGCAGTGTTATGTGTTATAGTATGTTATTCTAATCGAACGAACGATCTTGTTAATGATAGGTCGTGAGATAAGCGATGAATCTAAATTACAAACTGTAAGCAACGCTTCAGGCAAGTATCTTACCTTTGCATTTTTTTTATGCAATGGACATGAGTAAGAATGTTTCTAAATTATATTATTACTGTACAGATTATGAACCTTATATTATATAAGCTCATTGATTATCAACATGTTAGTATATGATAATACAGATATATATATTCTGTTCGTTAATTTCTAGAAATGGTTAAACAAGTGTCCCCACTTGGATAATCATTGTATTTTCATCATATGTTGATATACCTTGGTCAATTACCCGTATACATATATGTTGAATTATAGATTATTGTTGAACAAGATAAAACTTTTGATTTAGAACCCAGACAAGTATGAACATCCCTACACGGGAAAACTTTTATGCGCCCAAGGCGAAACAGAGTGAACGATCCTATTGTTCGTGTAATGTAGTATTGATCAATACGGGGCCCATAGAAAGTACAACCTAACGCCCGTAAGTTATGACGATTTACAGATGAATTTCTATTTAACCTTTTCGAAAATGAAAATAATGTTCATGGCATGTCGCCTAAACCCTATTTATAGTCAATACGTAGTTTCAAAAAATTTGAAAGAGAGTTGTTATATTATTATTATCTGTTCAGAATACTTCACAACTATTGACTTGTTGTAGAAGAATAGTACAAAGAAAACATTTAAATTCTTTCAGATTATATATATATATATATATATATATATATATATATATATATATTGTTATTATTTGCTGGGCAGTCAAATGCTCATCCTTGCTTAATTTAAATGTTTTCAGCTAAGTGTGAATGATCAAAGAGCTCTGCTAAGAACAAGGAAAAGGGAAAGGTCGCTGAATGAATGAATGAACGCTATCTTATGTAATAGTTTAATGTTATTAAGATAAATATGATATATATTATCTATCATGGTTTGTAATAAATGTTTAAAGGTTACGTAATTGGGATTAGACTCTGATAAATGTAAGTTAAGTTTAATATTTATATTATTGTTATTATTATTAGTATTATTCAGCTCATAGAAATGGTATCGTGATGAACCGAGTTCGGGTTTCAAGTACCTGAGTTTGGGGTCTTCATAAGTTGGTATCAGAGCTTAGGGTTTGAAACCTTAGGTGGGATAGACCTTAGGCTATAACCTTGAAACAGAGGGAAACGTTGAAAATACAATTAACTCATATAGAGTTTAAAAAGGAGATGAATTAAATAAATTTATTGTCAAACAAAATAAAAGATAACTTATATAAAACTATAAATTTCTGTGTGTATGTATTGTATGTTAGTCTAAATAATTTTTGTGTATAGCTGTCGGATAGAATGAATTAGAATACCCTCAAATTGTAAAGAAGAAGTCAATCGAGCCAATATCAAATCTAATAGCTGAAATAGAGGCTCACATTGAAAGTTACCTCAAAGAGGTGGTTAATTTTAAAAAGTGTAGTACCGGACCCTGAAACGATAGTATAACTGAAAGGTAAAGTATAGTTAAAGAATATGTGGTCAATGTCGAGTTCTTAAACTCATATGTTTGTGTTGAGTTCTTAAACTCGTAAAGTTCTTAAACTCATAATATATGGTAAGTTGGACGAACTAGATGTAGTTAGGTGTGAATGGATTATTGAGGATAATGGGAATATACAGATTTCTAAGCAACTGATCATTAGTGAATGCGTAAGAAATAATTAGTACTAGTATTACTTGAATATGTATGATTCTATGTTATGTAGTGTATATGATGGTTATGTTTGTATAAGGTAATATTTTTCAAATTTTATATAAGTTGTGTCAGCGATTCCTGACTTTTGAGTCACAAAGGGATATCGGATGATTAAAGCAGTATGTGCTATGGTATGTCAAGTGATATGAGTATGAATCTATAATGGATTAATGAAATAAGTTGGTACAAAGATAGTAGTTAATTATATGAGTACTGGTTAATGCAGAAAACCAAAATTTCAAAATCTAATATTTTGAGTACATGATTATTCGAATAGAAAGACTTGTGTTATATGTTAAGCGTATACAATAAGGCTTAGAATAAAGAATAAATTGTGAAAATACCGCCAAGGAAACGAAAACAAAGTACCCAGACAGAAGAACCTGTCAACAAAGTTGGAAGACAACTAAACCCAATACAGAATTTTGTGAATATGGACGATCAAGCTATGCAGAACGGAATACCAGTCGCCGGAAGATCAGCCAGATAATCGATCGATGAACGTCAAAGACTTCAAGGCCATCGTACTGCCAGGATTCGGAGGATCAACTGACCTGTAGTAACTGTAAGACCCTGAATTTTATGAAATAAAAGTATTCAATTTTTCTTATAATTACTATTCAGTAAATGATTAAATTGATAAAAGTTTAAAGTTATGGGTGAAATGTAAATTTTTTCAAAATAAGCAAGTGGTTATAAAATAATCATTATTGTCGGGGAATATTCGTTTGGTCGTGGAATATTCTTTCTGTTGGGGAATATTCGTACGACGGCGCAGCTATTTGTGGACCCCATAACGAATAACTATCGGATGAAGAAAACGACAAATTTTTAGTTTTTACAAATAATGGCGTAGTTGTTACCGTTAACACTGTTGGAATACCCGGTGGTTAAAATACAGTAATACGCGTTATTGCACAGTAGCACACGGTATTGCATAGTATTTTTGAAATTATTGATTCTTACGTAAGAAGGCACTACTCAATAATTGTTACAGTAATTACTGTTCAATATTTTATTTTATTGATTCAATAATTGCTACGTTAAAATTTTATATTATTGTTGTTCAATAATTGTCACTGCATAGTATTTCCCATTATCAGATCAATAATTCATATTATTTGAATAATATTATTAGATAACATTATTGGCAATGTCTAGAAAGTTCTGTCTAAGGAGAGGTTTTGTCACCTAATTGCGCGCCAATAAGGATAAATTCTTATTGGAAAGCCCCCTCTTTTCTGGGAACGACCTGGTTGTCATAAATGTGATTCTGTAATATTATCTGTGAATAATTAATTATTGATTCATATGATAAGGAAATATTTATTTTATGTGGATATAAATGAGGGATATATTTTTGTAGTTAAAAATGAAGGAGTTAATGTTGAGGTATTTTATCTGTATTTTTGTCGGAACGGAGGTATTGAAAATTAAATTAGGGTTTTTGAGATATTTTGCGAGGGTTATAATTTTTAATCCGACCGTTGGATCGTGGTAATATTTGGATATGTTATACATATATAAGTTGAGTATATGTCCATAAATTTTGAACCGTTAAAAATGAACATATAATTTGTTATGAATTTTACGAGATGACTGGTTCAGAAATTATTGAATTTTCGGAGTTAATCATTTTGGTGGAAAATTCTAAAATTGGTGGGCCCCACTCTTGGTTGGTGAAAAAATGTGCTGAGATTTTTATTCAAATGTGGTGGGTGGAAATAGTAGCAGGTAAAGCCATCAGGTTGCAGGTTAAGTCTGCTTCGACGTGCTAACATTTTTCTACAAATAGAGGGCTAAGTTAGAATTAAAAATCACACCAGAAACATAAGCTTTCTCTCTTTCTCTCTCTATATTATGAAGCATATTTTGTGAGTATTTAGATACTTTGAGAGTTACTATTCAGTGCAAGTTTCCTTCGACTTTGCATTCCAGTCAGAAATGCTGCTATTTTGAGGTAAGGGGTAGTAAGGGATTTTAAGGGTTGTTATGATTTTCAGTTTCGTAATTTTTCTGAACTTCAGAAAATTCTGGAAAAATTTAAAATGATATTTTGATGAGTTTTCTTGATTGTGTCCAAAAATGGTGATTTTTGGATGTATAGATTAAGAGTTATGAATTTTATGAGAAAAGACTATTTTAAAAGTAATTGCTTATAACTCCTTGTGGTTAACTTCAAAATTGATAAAATTTTTATTGAGAGTACATGTATATGATAGGAGTATACTCTATAAATTTCAAAATTTTTGGACAAGAGTACAATTTTTGATAAATGTCTAAATATTCGGCTGTTTTGGGCCATATGAAAAAGAGTAAATAACTTTTAAAAATTCTGAGAAAAATATATGTTCACTATGGGACTATATTATGCTAAATCTCAGAAAAGAAATATTTTTAGAACTGATTTGGTATTTTTCATGAAAATGGTCTAGTTATGAGTAAATGAATTAAATATGTTTTGTGAAGAAAGAAAATTAGAAAATATGATTTTATGACTTGAGAATCATATATGAGTTATATGCAGATTTTTGATGAGGATTTTGATTATTGGTGATGAAATCTTAAGAGTTGGCATTTTATGATGATTAAATGCATTAATTAGTAAAGTGTAAACAATTTAAATAAATTGTTTATAAGCTTAAGAAATGTTATTCTTTCAATATCATTATACAGAAATATTGGTATGAATTTTATTGTGGAATTTTTACCTTTTTATGTCGGATTTACTATTCATGAGTTACTATTCATGAGTTACTATTCACGAGTTACTATTCACGAGTTACTATTCATGACAAAATTGGTTTCTTTTTCTGACCAAATTATAGTTGAGTTATGAATATTACTCTTGAGATTAAATCTATATGTTGATTGTATTGATTTCATTATCATATATAATATTTTTATAACCCTAATGATGATATTTCTCTTTGACTTGAGTGTAAAGATGGGTAGATTTTTGGTATGATCATGACTATGGGTTCCCTTTGGCCAGTAGTGCAAAGTTGAATTGTTGACTGGTATGATCATGACCATTGAATTTATAAATGAATATCTTTAGCTTAAGTGCAAATGTGAAATGATCAACATGGTTATAATTATTGTTTATATAAATTTTGAAATGATTATATATTTCTTTGAGATATGAATATATTTGGCCTGTAGTGCAAATATGAACTGTTGAGGAATATCTTTGGCCTGTAGTGCAAAGATGAATTGTTGATGAATATCTTTGGCCCGTAGTGCAAAGATGACCTGTTGTTGAATATCTTTGGTCAGTAGTGCAAAGATGAACTATTGACGAATATCGTTGGCCTGTAGTGCAAAGATGAATTTATTAATATGATTATGAACAGGAACTGTGATTTGGTATAACCATGATCTTTGATGTTTCAGGTAAAGACATGTGAGGAAAATTATCTTTGTCCTGGATGCGAAGAAAAATTTAGAATTACAATTATGATTATGAGTTATTCATATAATTGTGAAAAGGAACTGTTGATTAATGTTATAGGGATAAAATATTATTGGTAGACTTTTAATGTGGATAAGATAATAGACTTTATGGTTTATTTGACTCCTCTAATGGTTTGCTCGTTCCGCTGCAACTATGGTTGAAATTTTTATCATCTACCATATGTTCTAAATCTCTGATTTATTATTGAAGAAGACTATTGATAATTTATTTATCTTTAGTCATGATATTCTTTACTGAGCTAGTTGTGCTCACCCTTTTGCTTCACAATTCCTTTTAGGTAATAAGAGTGTAGCTGGGTTGAGCGGGGGTAACATGGGAATAGAACGGTGGTCATCATTTAGTAGTTATATTTGGTGAATCATCTAAGGTGAAGCAAACCCAACGTTGGAAGGGTGTTTTGCCACTATCATAAAAGATGTCTAATGACATACAATCTCGTGTCATCATAAGACAGGGTTGTTCTCATCCACTTGCTGAGTATCTTTATGAGCACTACCTATATAATCTTGGTATTTGTTTGAAGTATAATTCTCAATTAGAGACAGTGGAGATAATGATATGTCAAGAGAAGACTCACCATTGAGAAGAATATGATAGTAAACTTCTCGTTTTTCTTTGGGGTCTATTGGGTCAACCAAGGATAATTCTGTGGCCATATGATTTCTATCATAACCTAGAAGCATGGCCTCCCATGTACGAAGGTTTCCTTGAGCACTTCCCAAAGATTCTAATTTCTAAAACAGTTTTTGACTATACTTTTATATAAGGTATCATTGTGAGGTGATGTCCACGATTGGGACATGAGTCACATTTGGTATATATTTGTATCTAAACTCACAACATATGTGTTGTTGTATTTTTCATGACAATTGTTGTAATAAAGTTGTAGTTATTTTCTGTACCATGTATTTGACGACTCAGAATGGGTTGGATGGAATGGACCTATTTTGGGGTCGTCACAGTTACGTTTGTGATAGCTAAGATAATGAAGGGACAAAAGATAGTTTTGTCATCTATACGATAAAAGGAAAGGAGATAAAGGGCAAGTCTGTGTGATTTCAGTGTGGATACATGGAATATAAGGTGAAAGACTATTCACGAAGGAGAAAGAAGGCAGGGAATGCGAATACAGAAAAAGGCAGCAGGACATTGGCGACAACGGGACCAACATCAACAATCAAACCAACGAAATCAACCGCAAGCGTCTTCAACATGACCGTTCAAGATATCGTGGCAGCTAGGGATGCAACTCCAGGTATTACTCGAACCAATTTTATTTTTATATATATATTATTTTCTTATATATAGTTAATTAGTTTATAAAGAAATTTTGAGGGAGAAATTTGAGTTCTTTTAGAAATCAAATTTCCGTTTAATCAGAAAGATAAGCTTTATGTGTATAGTTAAAGATCAGTTCGATCAAACGATGATAAGATCTACTTGCAAAGATTGTGTATACTATGTAACCGTGTATGTATAGGTTTTTAAAACGGTGATTCCGAGGACGAAATCTTTATAAGGGAGGGTGAATGTAACAACCCAATATTTTTTATAAAAATTAAATCATAAATTTTGCGTATAAATTTTTTTTATTATTATTTTATTTCAAGGATGAGGATTTGTACAAGATAATGTGTATATGTAATTATGTAATAAATAAAAATATATTTATTACATAAATGTTTGCAAATAATTTTATTTTAGAATTGTTGATTATTATAAAGCATATTCTTATAATAATTAATTTTATAGTAGAAATATTTTTATTAATTATTTTCCATGAGAAATATAATTATATATTATTTAAATAATATATGAAATGATTTTTAGAATTATTATAATAATTATTTATTTTATTATATGAATTTATGCAAGATTAATTAAGTTAATTATTTTAACTTAATTAATAATGTTATATATGAAGAATAAATCAGATATGGAATCCAAACCCTAATTTTGGATTTTTATCAATGAATAAGATTAATAATATAATAATATTATATTTTGATTTTTCGGTGCTATAATTATGTACTGTATATTTGTACACTGATAATGATTGGTCAATTATGGGGTATTATGATAAAACCCTAATTTTACTGACAAACACTAATTTCGAAGTCAAATGAGACTTTAAAATCTGCTAAGGTAATATGTTATGTGATTCATGATAATTATAATTATTAATAATCAATAGAAAACCCTAATTGTAAATTAAAACCCTAATTTCTTAAATTAGAAACCTTAAATCAATAATTAACTTATTGATAAATGGAAACCCTAATTTGGAACTCGATTATGAGTTCGAGGTTGTTATATAATCGTGTTATGTGATTTATGCGGTGTATTAAAGAATTTAACGTTAATTAGAGAAATTCTAATTAATATTTGAAATCCTAATTTTAGAAACCCTATTTTTTTAGGGTATAAATCCTTATTATTAATTTTTCTAAATTGTAAACCCTAATTGCTAATTAGGCGCGCTTAATGATAATTAGTAAAACCTAAACCTAATTATCAAGTCTATGTGATTAGGAAACCTAATTAATTAAGAAACCTTAATTTTGTATTTTAGAAACTAAAATTTTATTATTATTTTTATTTTTTTTATAAACCCTAAATTGCAAATTCTAGAAATCATTTTAAATCCTAAAATGTCCCAAATCCTAAACCTTAACCCAAACCCTAAACCCTAAGGGTTTGCCATGTTTACAAGATTGCCCTTAATTTTACAAGCCAAATGACCTTTTTGCTCCTCTTGTATAATTGAAGTTAGTATAGGTTTTGACAATTAGCAGAATTTGGTGGCCAAACCCAACAACCCCATGTGATTATAATTGACAGCCATTAGCCTTTTTCAGCAGCCAATACATGCATCAAGACTTGTATAAATAGATTGGAAGAGAGAGAAAATTATTTGTTCACTAAATTTTGCCCAACACTCAAACATTCTCTCTCAAGCTCAAACATCCGAAAATTTCCTTCATCCATCAGTCACTAACTAAGCCCCACGAACAAGCACATCAAAATCAGAAGCTAGAATCAAAAATTTTCTTAGAAAGGTATAAAACCCTAATTCAAAATCTGACATTTGATGATGTGTTAAAAGTTGTGATTTGTTGTTAAAATATATTGATTATAGTATATAATGATGATTTGGGTTGCTAGATGTTAGATCCATAACATCTAGAGGCTCAGATTTGAAGTTTTTAAAATTCTGGAAAAAAATTATTTTGTGCTCTGACAATGAATGTCAGAGGCTGTAGATCTTTATCGGTTTATGTTTTTGGTTGTTATATGTTTTTGATATGTAGTCTGTTGATAGTTATTTGGTCTGGAACTGGATCTAGGGTCATGAGGTGCACAGATTTCCTGTTATTAATGGTCAAAGACCGTTGACCGGCATTGACCGGACTTTTCTGGGTAACCCAGATTTGCCCAGAAAGGGCCTGACAAGAGTTTTAAGCGTCTAGATCTGTGAGTGTATTGTTAATTTGTTGTTTTTGTTGAATCTATGTTGTAGTGGGTACTTGGATATACAATCTCATGCCTTTATATTACCTAAACATCAAACTTGGTGCACTCAGTGGCTGGTCAAAGTTGAACAGATGTTCACGTATTGAGTTTTCTGGGTAACCTAGAAAACGCAAGAGCGTGATTTCTGACATCACTTTGACCGGCATGGATCTAGCTATTTTGATGTTGTTAGATCAAGTTTATGTATTAGATATGTTGTCTTGCATGTTATCTACGAACTGAAACCATCAGAACACCAAAACGTTACAAGGATTGCATGTTAGAGAGATCCAAAGTAGCCTGCTGGAACTGTTCTTCATTTCTAGAAAACCCAGAAATGAAGAACAGCTTTGACATGATTTTTGGAGGCTTAAATTGCTTCTGTTTTATGTTGTTTGATCATGTTATTTGCTGGAGCTTGTAGTATTACACTATGTCTACAAGATCTAGCCATTTCCTTTCCCAGGAACGCATCGATCTGATCTGTAAGATTGGTCAAACTCACCCCTTCGTTTTCTGAGATGAGTTTTCTGGGTTTGGCCAAGAACGCGAAGAACACCTACAGCAACGGTTCTGTCGCTATAGGTGGTCTTTAGCGACAGTTAATTTATAAAAATTATATTTTTATTAAATAATTAGTATTAATTAGTTTTTAATTACGAAAAATACAAAATAAATTATTAAAAATTATTTTAAAATTCGAAAATTTATTTTTAATTATTTTAAATATATTTCATAACTATTTAATATTTTTGGAATATTAAAAGTATTTAATTTATTTAATTATAATATTAAATAAATTATTTAAAAATGATTTTAATACATGAAAAATTATTTAAAATTATATTATGGTATAAGAAAATAATTTAAGTTATTTTTGATAACTTTCAATATTTTGTGATGAAATTTCATTAATTAATTATTATTAATGGTAATTAAGTTATTTAATAAATGTATTAAATAAATTATGGAAAAAAGAATTAATGATATAAAAATTATAGAAAAATAATTTAAAGGTTATTTAAGTTATGAAAAATGACTTTTGATATTTTGTCATAAAAAATATTAATATTTTAATATTAAATGATATTAAATCTATTTAATACTTATATTAAATTAGTTTAAAAATGATTTTAATATTAGAAAAATCATTTTAAATAAAAATAAATAGTTTAAAAATATTTTAAGTTATAAAATAAAACTTTCAATATTTAAAGTTAAATTTCATTAATTAATTATTATTAATGATATTAAAGTTATTTAATAATTATATTAAATAAATTTGTTTAAAAATAATTTTAATATTAGGAAAATCATTTTAAATAAAAATAAAGTGTTTAAAGATATTTTAAGTTATAAAATATAACTTTTAATATTTAAAGGATAATTTCATTAATAAATGATATTAATTTAATATTAGATGATATTAGATTAATTTAATAATTATATTAAATAAATAGTTTTAAAATAGTTTTATTTATTTAAAAATCATTTAAAAATGATATAAATGAATTAAAAATATTTCAAGTTATAATTAATGACTTTTAATATTTTGATAAATAATACATTAATACTTTAATATTAATGATAATTATTTAAAAATAATTTTGATTCTTTTAAAAATCATTTAAGTGTAATATTAATACTTTAAAAGTATTTTAAGTTATTATAAATAACTTTAACATTTTGAAAATAATTTCATTAATAGTTTAATACTAATTAAATATTAATGATAATAGAATTGATTAGTATTTAAATCATTTAAATATGATTCCGAGGTTTGAAATTTATAATAAATCATAATAAATGTTTTAAAATTATTATAAGTCATTTAAAAATAATATGACTGATACGTATGGATATTGAGTTACAGGACAGAGTCTTAGACTCGATAATTACCCGATAAAGC
Source organism: Panax notoginseng (assembly GCA_016801055.1). Taxonomy (NCBI): domain Eukaryota; kingdom Viridiplantae; phylum Streptophyta; class Magnoliopsida; order Apiales; family Araliaceae; genus Panax; species Panax notoginseng. The sequence continues at coordinate 115,394,575 of CM029015.1, read as the reverse complement.
TGTCGGTACACCGACATGTTTCAGAAATTGATCTGGACTTAGATAATTTATTGAGATATGTGGTTATTTGTGATTCAATAGTTATTAAGCATATGTGCCAATGTGATTAGGGTATGTGCTGGCTGCAATAAGCAGTGTTATGTGTTATAGTATGTTATTCTAATCGAACGAACGATCTTGTTAATGATAGGTCGTGAGATAAGCGATAAATCTAAATTACAAACTGTAAGCAGCGCTTCAGGCAAATATCTTACCTTTGCATTTTCTTTATGCAATGGACATGAGTAAGAATGTTTCTAAATTATATTATTACTGTACAGATTATGAACCTTATATTATATAAGCTCATTTATTATCAACATGTTAGTATATGATAATACAGATATATATATATATATTCTGTTAGTTAATTTCTAGAAATGGTTAAACAAGTGTCCCCACTTGGATAATCATTGTATTTTCGTCACATTTTGATATACCTTGGTCAATTACCCGTATACATATATGTTGAATTATAGATTATTGTTGAACAAGATAAAACCTTTGATTTAGAACCCAGACAAGTATGAACATCCCTACACAGGAAAACTTTTATGCGCCCAAGGCGGAACAGAGTGAACGATCCTATCGTTCGTGTAATGTAGTATTGATCAATATAGGGCCCATGGAAAGTACAACCTAACGCCCGTAAGTTATGACGGTTTACAGATGAATTTCTATTTAACCTTTTCGAAAATGAAAATAATGTTCATGGCATGTCGCCTAAACCCTATTTATAGTCAATACGTAGTTTCAAAAAATTTGAAAGAGAGTTGTTAGATTATTATTATCGGTTCAGAATACTTCACAACTATTGACTTGTTGTAAAAGAATAGTACAAAGAAAATATTTAAATTCTTTCAGATTATATATATATATATATATATATATATATATATATATATATATATATAATTGCTATTACTTGCTGGGCACTCAAATGCTCATCCTTGCTTAATTTAAATGTTTCAGCTAAGTGTGAACGATCAGAGAGCTCTACTAAGAACAAGGAAAAGGGAAAGGTCGCTGAATGAATGAATGAACGTTATCTTATGTAATAGTTTAATGTTATTAAGACATGTATGATATATATTATCTATCATGGTTTGTAATGAATGTTTAAAGGTTACGTAATTAGGATTAGACTCTGATAAATGTAAGTTAAGTTTGATATTTATATTATTGTTATTATTATTAGTATTATTCAGCTCATAGAAATGGTATCGTGATGAACCGAGTTCGGGTTTCAAGTACCTGAGTTTGGGGTCTTCACAATTATCAATACATATATACAGTACATATTTATAGCACTGAAAAATCAAAATATAAATAATATTATATTATTATTCTCATACCTTGATAAAAATCCAAAATTAGGGTTTGGATTCCATATCTGATTTATTCTTCGTATATAACAGTATTAATTAAGTTAAAAATAATTATCTTAATTAATCTAACATAAATTTATATAATAAATAAATACTTATTATAATAATTCTAAAAATCATTTCATATATTGTTTAAATAATATATAATCATATTTTCATGGAAAATAATTAATAAAAATATTTCTACAACAAAACTAATTATTATAAGAATATACTTTATAATAATCAATAATTCTTAAATAAAATTATTTTTAATTATTCATGTAATAAATATATTTTTATTTATCACATAAATACTTACGCTTTATCTTGTGCAAATCCTCATCCTTAAAATAAAAAAAAATTTATACATAAAATTTTTGATTTAATTATATAAAAAATATCGGGTTGTTACAATGCATCTCCGTTCAGGTAGAATTTCATAGCAAGTTGATGGATTCACTTTTTCTCAGTCAGACTCGCCTCAGTGGGTGTAGATCCTTCTTGTAAGTACTCCTTGATATGCTGATACTAAGGATGTTAGATGGGAGGTAGCTCATCTGATACTTCTCCAACATAGTTCCCATAGGCTGGTGCCTTTTGCAGGGAAAATGTGATGCTTGGCATATGTTCCTTGTCAGGTATGTGAATCAAGGAGGCCAATGTTGCTAGCGCATCTGCAAAGTCATTCCTGTTACGGGGAATGTGTAGAAAGGAGATCTCTTCGAACTCCGAAGCCATCTGTAAAACTTGCCGATGGTAAGGCAGCAAATGTAACTCTTTGGTTAGATAGATTCTCATGGATTGTCTGATTATCAACTCTGAATTCCCAAAGGTAGTTAACCGCCTGATGCCCATTGAACGGGCAAGTTTTATCCCCATGATACAGCCTTCATACTCAGTTGTGTTGTTGGTGCTAACAAACTATAATCTGACGGCGACGGGATATTGCTCCCCCGTACCAGATACAAGAACTGCTCTAGCTCCAGCTCCAGAACCTTCCATGTTTACAGCTCCATCGAAATACATTTTCCATATATGACATGTATCGTACTGATGGTGTTGCTGAACTGCCATTACCCCTTCATCGGGGAAATACGTTTCTAAGGGTTTGAAGTCCCCTGAAGGTGTGGTGGCCAATTGATCCATAATTTCTTAACCTTTGATGGAATTTTGTGTCACATAGGCGATGTCAAATTGTTGTAGGATCAACTGCCATCTGGACAGGCGGTAATTTAATATAGGTTTACTGAACACGTACTTGAGAGGATCCAATCGGGATATGAGATGGGTTATGTGACCATGGAGGTAATGTTGTAACCTCATGGAAGCCCATGCTAAAGCACAACAAGTCTTCTCAATTAGAGTGTACTTGTGTTCACTGCTGCTGAATCTTTTGCTGAGGTAGTATATAGCTCGTTCTCGGCCTCTTTCGTCTTTCTGTCCCAGCATGTAGCCCATGGCATTGTCACTTATAGACATGTACATGAACATGAGAACATCATCCCTGGGTGGTACAAAAATAGGAGCTTTGACTAGCTGCACTTTGTGACGCCCCCAAAATAGGTATACATCACCCATTCTAAGTTGCCAAATACATGGTACAGAAATAAATACAACTTCAGTAATACAATTATTGTGCAAAATACGATAACACATATACTGTGAGTTTGAATACAAATATAGTCTAATAGAGATTATACAAACTCAAAAGGAGTCCTCATTACAATTATTGATACACTATTTTATAAAATAGTGAGGACTACTAATACATCTATCCTGAACCATCACTCCATACCCCAGCTAGTTCCTGCTATGTTCTCACCTCCTGGGAAGAAAAATGGAACAAAAAGGAAAAGGATGAGCTTAACTAGCCTAGTAAAGAATATTATGACAAAGATAATATACAACAATTTATCATTAGTCTTCAACAGGAAAAAATCTGATAGAATATAATAGACAACAAGTTTTAGATCAACAAATGCGGCGAAAATAGCAATCCATTAGAAGAGTCACGTAGAGAATGAGTTCTACTATCTTCTAAGATTTAAAAGTCCATCATCAATATTTTATCCCTGTAACAATAATCAATATTCATCTTTGCACTATAGGCCAAAGATATTCATTTATATCACCAGTCGGTCATGTTCATCTCAACACCTGTTCATCTTTGCGCTACGGCCAAAGATATTAATCAGTTAATCATTTATCTTTGCACTACAGGCCAAAAATATTCATTTATATCACCATTTAGAACTGAGGATGATGAAAAATCAAAACATGGATTAAACTTTAAGAATAAGGGTTACAACAGATAATTTGGAAGAAATTTTTTTTTCTTTTGTGAATTGTACACGTAAACAGTACCCATAAACAGTACCTATGAATAGTAACCGTGAACAGTACCCGTGAATAGTAACTGTGAACAGTACCCGTGAATAGTAACTGTGAACAGTAACCGTGAACAGTACCCGTGAATAGTACCCAGTCATGAAAAGTTCCAAATTTGATAAAAAGTTCAGACCAATATTCCTATGAAATGATATTAAATGAAACGAAATTTTTAATCATTTTAGGAATTGTAGAAGCAATCCTTACCGTAGTAAGTTCAAATTTAGAGAATATGAAATGAAATAATATCCCTTCCATACTATGGAGTATGAAAGAAAATAATATTTCTTACGAGTATTGAAATAAAATAATATCCTTTACCTTGGTAGAAACTGGATTTGACTGGAATATCGAATATTATTCTGAGAAAATCTTGCAGAAAAACTTCGCTCAAAATATTCTTATACTCAAGAAAAATACTCACAATACTATAGAATAAGAATTTCTGAATCTAGAAATGGTGTGATTTTAGGATGGAGGTATGCCCTCCTTTTATAGCAAAATTTGGAGGAACAATTTTCAGCAGCATGCCTAACTTTCCCCATTTTTCAAAGCTAAACTTCTTACTTTCAACATGGGTGGAGGCCACCCTTTGAAACAACTTGCTGACAACATCTTCTTCACCAATCAATTGGCCTAATTCACATTTGCCTAATTCATATATTCCATGGTTGGGACCCTTAACATGTTGAAAAAGGATGCTTTGCAGACAAATAAATTGGCCACCCACCAAAACAAATCCCACATGTAGGAAAAAATTTATTTCGGCCCACCAACTTAGAAAAGCATACAAAAATTTAATTCATATTCCTCCATTTTTCATATGCATATATATATTTTATCGGAGAAAATAATTGCCAACTTTCAACAAATAATTCCTGCATAATTTCCTTCAATTAAATCCACATAAAAAAATAAATCCATCATTTATAACTACATCAAATAAATATTTCCTTATCATATAAATCAATAATTAATTATTCACAAATAATATTACAGAATCACAATTATGACAACCAGGCCGTTCTAAGGAAAGAGGGGGCTTTCCAATAAGGATTTCTCTTTACTGGCGCGCAATTAGGTGACCAAACCTCTCATTAGACAGAACTTTCTAGACATTGCCAATAATGCTATCTAATAATATTATTCAAATAATATGAATTATTGATCTGATAATGGAAAATACTGTGCAGTGACAATTATTGAAACAACAATAATATAAAATATCAACGCAGCAATTATTGAATCAATAAAATAAAATATTGAACAGTAACTACTGTAACAATTATTGAGTAGTGCCTTCTTACGTACGAATTAATAATTCAACTATACTGTTCAATACCGTATGCTACTGTGCAACTACGCGTATTACTGTATTTTAACCGCTGGGTAACTCAACAGTGTTAACGGTAACAATTTACGCCGTTATTTATAAAACTCAATCTTTGTCGTTTTATTTCATCCAACTGTTTTCCGTTATGGGGCCCACAAATGACTGCGCCGTCGTACGGAAATTCCCGACAAAAAGAATATTCCACGACCAAACGAATATTCCCTCGACAACAATGATTATTTTATAACAACTTGCTTATTTTGAAAAATTTGCACATTTCACCCATAACCAAAGTATTATATCAATTAACACCTTATTATTCACAATAATAAATAGAGGAAATTCGATTTTATTTATAATAAGTTGGGGTCTTACAACCTCCCCTCTTTATGAAATTTCGTCCTCGAAATTGACGTACGTACCTGGTGTTTCGAACAGGTGAGGGTACCTTGCTTTCATTTCTGATTCCAACTCCCAGGTCATTTCTTCAATAGCATGGTTCCTCTACAAAACCTTAACTTATGGTATAACCTTCGTGCATAGGACATGCTCCCTATCCAAGATCTTAACAGGTACCTCCTCGTACGCTAAATCTTCGGTTATCTCGTCTGGTTCTAACGCAATAATGTGATTTGGGTCTTTAACATATTTACGAAGCATAGATATGTAAAAAATATTATGAACACGAGACATGCTTGGAGGTAATGCGAGTCTATAGGCCACATTTCCTATTCGGTCAAGAATCTCAAATGGACCAATAAATCGTGGATTAAGCTTTTCTCTCTTCCGAAATCTTGTAACTCCCTTTCATGGAGCAATACGTAACAGTACATGATCTCCAATATTAAATTCCACGTCCTTTCGATGAAGATCAGCATAACTCTTTTGTCGATCATGTACCGTTTGTATACGTTGTCGAATCGTTTGGATCTTCTCTGTAGTTATTCGTACCAACTCTGGTCCCAAAAATGTTGATTCTCCCACCTCGTCCCAGCATACTGGAGAATGACACTTTCATCCATACAATGCTTCAAATGGAGCCATGCCTATACTTGCTTGATAACTGTTGTTGTAGGAGAATTCCACCAGTGGTAGGTACTTATCCCAACTCCCTTTGAAATCTAGGACACAGAGTCTTAATAGATCTTCAAGAGTTTGAATAGTCCTCTCTGATTGTCCATCCGTTTGAGGATGGTATGCTGGTATGCTGAACTGAATCGTAAATCCGTGCCCATAGCTTTCTGCAAGCTAACCCAAAATCTTGAAGTGAATCTTGGGTCACGATCCGAAACTATGGATACCGGCATGCCATGCAATCTCACAATCTCATTCACGTACATACGAGCAAGGCGTTCAAGGGAATAAGTCTCACGTATCGATAAGACATGAGAAGACTTGGTTAATCTATCAACAATAACCCAAATCGCATCTATACCTTGAGAAACTTTGGGAAGACCTGTAACAAAATCTATGGTAATGTGTTCCCACTTCCATTTCAAAATCTCATGTGGTTGCAATGGACCCTTTGGCACTTGATGCTCTGCCTTTACACGTTGACATGTTATACACCTCGAGATAAACTCTGCGATCTCTCTCTTCATATTATTCCACCAAAATGTATGTCGAATATCATGATACATCTTGGTATTCCCAAGATGGATTGCAAATGGGGTGTTGTGTGCCTCCATCATGATTCTATGCTTCAAGTCAGAATCACTAGGAACACAAAGTCTAGAGTTGAATCTAAGTATTCCTTCTTCATCGATTCTTGCTTCCGAAATAGCTCCTTCTTGCACTTTCTTCCTCATACGCATCAACCCCAGGTCCGTAGCTTGAGCAGCTTTAACTTTATCGATTAAAGTCGGTTCTACTCGTATGTTTGATATCGTCACGTGAGTATTTGGAGCCTTCATCTCTATCTCAATCCTTTGCAAGTCATACAAAATGGGCCTTTGCATTGACAATATCACACTCGTACTCGCATATGATCTTCTACTCAATGCGTCAGCTACTACGTTCGCTTTTCCAGGATTATATTGAATAATGTGATCGTAATCTTTCAATAGTTCAAGCCAATGTCGTTGCCGCATATTGAGTTCTTTTTGGGTGAAGAAATATTTGAGGGTTTTATGGTCCGTATAAATCTCCACTTTCTCCCCATACAAGTAGTGTCTCCAAATTTTCAATGCGAATACGACTGCTGCCAACTCCAGATCATGAGTAGGATAATTCCTCTCATATTCTTTGAGTTATCGTGAGGCATAGGCTATGACTTTCCCATGTTGCATGAGAACACATCCTAACCCTTTGCCTGAAGCATCTCTGTAGATAACAAATCCATCCGTACCAGATGGTATTGCCAGAACAGGTGCCGATATGAGTCTCCTCTTGAGCTCTTGGAAACTCTTGTCGCATTCCTCGCTCCATACGAATTTTGTATCTTTCCGAGTCAGCTGAGTTAACGGAGTAGTAATTTGAGAAAATCCTTCCACGAATCTCCGATAATAACCAGCTAAGCCCAGAAAGCTGCGTACTTCGGTCACCGACTTCGGTTGCTCCCAACTTTGTATGGCTTCAATCTTCGCCGGGTCAACAGATACTCCATGTTTTGACACCACGTGCCCAAGAAATGCTACTTCCTTAAGCCAGAACTCACATTTCTTCAGCTTGGAATAAAGCTTGTTTTCACGAAGCCTTTCAAGTATCAGCTTCAAATGGCGCTCATGATCTTCACGGCTTTTGGAATAGACGAGGACGTCATCAATAAAGATAACAACGGACTGATCCAAATATTCCTTGAATACTTTGTTCATCATATCCATGAAAGCAGCTGGAGCATTAGTCAATCCGAACGACGTGACTAAGAATTCATAATTCCCGTACCGAGTTCTGAAGGCAGTCTTTGGAATATCCTCAGTCTTAATCTTCAGCTGATGATATCCAGAACGAAGGTCGATCTTTAAAAAGAATTATGCTCCTTGCAACTGGTCGAACAGGTCATCAATGCGAGGTAGTGGATACCTATTCTTGATGGTGACATGGTTCAATTCTCGGTAGTCAATACAAAGTCGCATACTCCCGTCTTTCTTCTTTACGAATAAAACAGAAGCACCCCAAGGAGATGTACTAGGATGAATGAAACCGATGTCTAATAACTCCTGCAGTTGGACTTTTAACTCCTGAAGTTCAATAGGAGCCATTCGATATGGGGTTTTAGAAATGGATTTTGTACCCTATTCGAGGTCAATAAAGAATTCAACATCACGTTCTGGGGGTAGACCGGGAAGTTCTTCTGGAAATACATCAGGAAATTCTCTAACAACAGAAATATTATTCAAATCTGACTTATCTTTGTTCAAATCCATAACATGGGCTAAGAAAGCTTGACATCCATTTTTTAATAAACGAATAGCTTTGTGGCTTGATATGACAGTGACTGATTTTAGTGGTTTAGTAGTTTGAATTCGTATGATAGGTTGGCTAGGAATATGAAAACTAACAACCTTATGAAAATAATCAATTTTAGCATGATGAGTGGTTAACCAATCAATTCCTAAAATCACATCAAAAGCAAGTATTTTTAAAGAGATAAGATCAACAGGTAATGTGATAGTGCCAACTTGGATCATGCAAGATTTATAAACTGTAGATGTAATGAAGGTTTCACCCAACGGAGTTTCAACAGATAAGTCAAAGTCCAATTTCTCCGGAGTCAAGTTTAAACGTTGAGCACAAGCAGGAGAGATAAAATAATGGGTAGAACCGGTGTCTAGTAAGGTATAAACTTCGCAAGAGTTTATGATAAGCTTACCCGTGATCACCTCATTTGGGTTCCTCGCATTTTGTGCCGTCACGACAAACGCCTTTCCAAGAACCACCGACTTTGACTTGTCCTGGACAGCCTTTGGAGTCACCATCCCCGTTGAACTTGGTTTCGCGACTAGACAATCTCTAGCAATATGACCTTCTTTTCCACAGTTATAACACACTGTTGTGGGCAGTTTGGGCTGATGTGTCCCTCTTTCCCGCATTTGTAACAAACGATCGGTGCTCGTTCTCCTCCCCTAGAAACAGTTGATGTTTGTGCTGACGTTTTCACGTTATCATTGTTGTACCTTCTCTTTTTGAAATCTCCTCCCGACTCGCTCCTTCTATTATCACGGCCACGATTACCACTAGAGTGGTTACCGCTTTTGTCCGAATGTTTTCCTCCCTGCTGGTTTTTATTGCTCCGATGACTGCCGCCACCGGTATGACCCTGGTTGTGGTCCCTTGGTTGAACATACTCATTATCTCGCTCTAATAATTGAGCCATATTTACAACATCTGAATATAAAGAAAATTTATGAGAGATAAGATATTGCCGAATCTCGGGCTCTAGACCTCTCAGAAATATCGTCGTCATTCGTTCCTCATTCTCGACCAAATGAGGTGCAAACCTGGATAACTCTGCAAACTTCGCCTCGTACTGGGACACCGTCATGTTGTTTTGTTCCAGTCTGATAAACTCCACCTCCTTCATATGACGAATACTTTCAGGAAAGTACTTGTCATTAAATAGTTTCTAAAATGTTTCCCAAGACATGCTGAGTGCGGCCGGCTGGGTACGCTTCACAGACTTCCACCAGTAGTCTGCCTCACCGCGGAACATAAAGGTGGCGAATGGAACCTTCTGTTCCTCCGTGCATCCCAAGACATCGAATATCTTGGTAATTTGCTTAACCCACGTTTCCGCCATGATCAGATCCGGCTTTCCCTTAAATTCTGGTGGTCCCTTCTCCTTGAACTGCTTGGCTGTGACAAGCCGCGCATTGCTAGCATTTCCACCCGTATTTTGTGCATGAGTCTCCCTCGTCTGGTTTTGCATAAACTGCATAAAGCTCCTAAACTTTCCATCGTTCATCGTTTGCTCGGTAGTGTTGTTTATAAGAGGAATATTGCCTTCCTGTTGTACGTTCTCCTGGTTTGTGACTAAAGGTTGTTCCACAGTTTCATATACTCTATTGTTAACGTTCTCAGCAGTCATTCTTAAATACTGTCATAAAACAAAGGGTTAATTAAACAATTAACATATCACATAATATCCCTATATTATAACCGACCAATAAATAAGCTTAGGTATGACACACTAGCGAATGATTTACTCATCTCTCCCCTCCTAGTTCTATTCCTCGATCTCCTCCAGAGACCATATTCCTAAGCTTTGATACCAACTGTGGCGCTCCCAAAATAGGTATACATCATCCATTTTGAGTCGCCAAATATATGGCACATAAATAAATACAACTTCAGTAATACAATTATTGTGCAAAATACGATAACACATATACTGTGAGTTTGAATACAAATATAGTCTAATAGAGATTATACAAACTCAAAAGGAGTCCTCATTACAATTATTGATACACTATTTTACAAAATAGTGGGGACTACTAATACATCTATCCTGAACCATCACTCCATACCCCGGCTAGTTCCTGCTATGTTCTCACCTCCTGGGAAGAAAAATGGAACAAAAAAGAAAAGGGTGAGCTCAACTAGCCCAGTAAAGAATATTATGACTAAGATAATATACAACAATTTATCATTAGTCTTCAGCAGGGAAAAATCTGATAGAATATAATAGACAACAAGTTTTAGATCAACAAATACAGAGAAAACAACAATCCATTAGAAGAGTCACGTAGAGAATGAGTTCTACTATCTTCTAAGATTTAAAAGTCCATCATCAATATTTTATCCCTGTAACAACAATCAATATTCATCTTTGCACTATAGGCCAAAGATATTCATTTATATCACCAGTCGGTCATGTTCATCTCAACACCTGTTCATCTTTGCACTATGGCCAAATATATTCATCAGTTAATCATTCATCTTTGCATTACAGGCCAAAGATATTCATTTATATCACCATTTAGAACTGAGGATGATGAAAAATCAAAACATGGATTAAACTTTAAGAATAAGGGTCACAACAGATAATTTGGAAGAAAAAAAAATATATTTTTTTCTTTTGTGAACAGTACCCGTGAACAGTACCCGTGAATAGTAATCGTGAATAGTACCCGTGAACAGTAACTGTGAACAGTACCTGTGAATAGTAACTGTGAACAGTAACCGTGAACAGTACCCGTGGATAGTACCCAGTCATGAAAAGTTTCAAATTTGATAAAAAGTTCAGACCAATATTCCTATGAAATGATATTAGATGAAACGAAATTTCTAATCATTTCAGGAAGTATAGAAGCAATCCTTACCGTAGTAAGTTCAAATTTAGAGAATATGAAATGAAATAATATCCCTTCCATACTATGGAGTATGAAAGAAAATAATATTTCTTACGAGTATTGAAATAAAATAATATCCTTTACCTTGGTAGAAACTGGATTTGACTAGAATATCAGATATTATTATGAGAAAATCTTGCAGAAAAATTTCGCTCAAAATATTCTTATACTCAAGAAAAATACTCACAATACTATAGAATAAGAATTTCTGAATTTAGAAATGGTGTGATTTTAGGATGGAGGTTTGCCCTCCTTTTATAGCAAAATTCGAAGGAACAATTTTCAGCAGCATGCCTAACTTTCCCCATTTTTCAAAGCTTAACTTCTTACTTTCAACATGGGTGGAGGCCACCCTTTGAAACAACTTGCTGACAACATCTTCTTCACCAACCAATTGGCCTAATTCACATTTGCCTAATTCATATATTCCATGGTTGGGACCCTTAACATGTTGAAAACGGATACTTTGCAGACAAATAAATTGGCCACCCACCAAAATAAATCCCACATGTAGGAAAAAATTTATTTATGCCCACCAACTTAGAAAAGCATACAAAAATTTAATTCATATTCCTCCATTTTTCATATGCATATATATATTTTATCGGAGAAAATAATTGCCAACTTTCAACAAATAATTCCTGCATGATTTCCTTCAATTAAATCCACATAAAAAAAATAAATCCATCATTTATAACCACATCAAATAAATATTTCCTTATCATATAAATCAATAATTAATTATTCACAAATAATATTACAGAATCATAATTATGACAACCAAGCCGTTCCCAAGAAAGAGGGGGCTTTTCAATAAGGATTTCTCTTTACTGGCGCGCAATTAGGTGACCAAACCTCTCCTTAGACAGAACTTTCTAGACATTGCCAATAATGTTATCTAATAATATTATTCAAATAATATGAATTATTGATCTGATAATGGAAAATACTGTGCAGTGACAATTATTGAAACAATAATAATATAAAATATCAACGCAGCAATTATTGAATCAATAAAATAAAATATTGAACGGTAACTACTGTAACAATTATTGAGTAGTGCCTTCTTACGTACGAATCAATAATTCAACTATACTGTGCAATATCGTGTGCTACTGTGCAACTACGCGTATTACTGTATTTTAACCGCTGGGTAACTCAACAGTGTTAACGGTAACAATTTACGCCGTTATTTATAAAACTCAATCTTTGTCGTTTTCTTTCATCCAACTGTTTTCCGTTATGGGGCCCACAAATGACTGCGCTGTCGTACGGATATTCCCGACAAAAAGAATATTCCACGACCAAACGAATATTCCCCCGACAACAATGATTATTTTATAACCACTTGCTTATTTTGCAAAATTTGCACATTTCACCCATAACCAAAGTATTATATCAATTAACACCTTATTATTCACAATAATAAATAGAGGAAATTCGATTTTATTTATAATAAGTTGGGGTCTTACACACTTTGATTATAAGGAAGGCCTTATGGCACACATCGTTCCATTTCATGGAGGAGTTCTTCCTTAACAGCTTAAAGATGGGCTCACAGGTTGTTGTGAGTTGAGAAATGAACCTGCTAATGAAGTTGATTCTTCCCAAAAATCCTCGTATCTTCTTCTCTGTTTGAGGAATGGGAATTTTCGTAATGGCATGAATTTTGGTGGGATCCAGCTCAATCCCCTTGTGGTTAACTAGGAATCCTAGCAACTTGCATGATTTAATGCCAAAGGCACTTGGATGGATTCAACTTCAAGTTGTACTTATGCAACCTGTTGAAGAGCTTTCTGAGATGGTCTAAGTGGTCTTCCTCCCTCCGGGACTTGACAATGATGTCATCCACGTAAATCTCTATCTCCTTATGCATTAAATCGTGGAAAAGTGCCATCATGGCTCGCTGATAGGTAGCTCCTGCATTGATGAGGCCGAAAGACAACCGTCTGTAGCAAAAGGTTCCCCAAGGAGTCATGGATGCAGTTTTCTCACGATCCTCCTCAGCAACCATGATTTGATGGTACCTCGCAAAGCAGTCTGCAAAGGAGTATATACCGTATTGAGCAGTATTGTCAATGAGAATGTGGATAAATGGTACGGGAAAACTATCTTTAAGATAAGCTTTATTCAGATCCCAGTAATCCACGCAAACTCACACCTTTCCTCTAGGTTTAGGTATGGGAACGATGTTGGATATCCATTCAGGATAGGTGGACACCATGATAATGCCAGCTTGAAATTGTTTCACAATTTTTTCTTTAACCTTTAAACTCCACTCAAGTTTCAATCGCCTGAGCTTCTGCTTGACTGACTTGAATCCCTCTTTAATGGGAAGGCGATGAAGAAAAATGTCAGTAGATAAACCCACCATGTCTTCATTAGACCATGCAAACACATCCTGGAATTGGGCTAGTAGTGTAACCATGTCATTCCTCTGGTTTGGAGTGAGGTCTGAACCAATCTGGATTAACTAAGGGTTTTCTAAGGTTCTGAGATTGAAGGAGGTGGTTTGATCAAGGTTGGGTTTATGTTTATCTTCGACCCATTCTTTGATCAAGGTAGGGTTTAGATTGAAGGATGTCTTCTTACATTTCCATCAAGTCTGAGTCCAGCTTTTCATCAAAGCTACAATCCTTGTGGAGAAAAGGCACCTTATCAGCAAGTACATGCATATATAAATTCAGAGTCTTGAAATAAAACATGCTTTCACTTGATATATATGAAACTGTTTAATCATACAAAGTATTAGCATGTACGGACAAAATAACTGCTAAGACTATACAGAAAAGTTAGCAGTTATTATTATCTACAGGGCAGAAAAAGTTTCTGCCCGTTTTACCCTTGTCGGCCAATGAAAGGAGTGCTGCTCCAATTGGCAAAGGTGAAGTCCGGGTGGACTGTAGTGATGGAGGGGCTGTCATCGTCCTCCTTCTCCCGAATGATGACCATTACGTTTGGGTAATCATCGTCTGGGGTGTATCTATTTGTATGTTCATCATGGACAACGATGCGTATGTTTGACATCATCCGAATGATGTCTTGTTTAATCCTCCGTTCCTCCTCTTCCACTTTTGGATCTGGAACTAGGACTTCTTTCTCCTTCACCGGTACCGATTTAGGAAATAACATGGCCATTACATGGGCCGACACCTTTACCGGAGACCGTACAGGCTCAGGAATTATAGGTGGAGATAATCACCGTGTGGCTGAAGCTGGAGGAATCTGTTTGTGCTTATGAGGATTCCTACGATTAGAACTAGCAGTATAGCCTAGTTCGGCTGTCCCTGTTTGACTGGGACATTGAATTGGGCTCTTGATGCCTAGAATGTCTTTGCCCAACCCTTGTCCAGGTTGATAACCCAATGACATCATTTCTTGAGTGGCCGACATTACTTCGGCAGAAATTTGGGGTATGAGAGGTGGCGCTCCCACATGGTGGTATTGAGTGTTGCTCACCTCTAAGGCATGAAAACTGACCGGCTCAACTTCTGAATTGAAGCTGATGAGTGGCATGTCACCTTGTTCCGGACATTCTGGCTCAGCGTTGACAGTGACTAGGTTATTGTTGATAATGTACTTAAGTTGCTAATGAAGGGTGGAGGGGACTGCCCGAACCATATGATTCTACGGTCTTCCCAGAAGTAGGTTGTATCCTGTATCTATTTTGAGAACGTGAAAAAACATGCAGAATGTATGTGGACGAATCTCCACTGGCAGTTCAATCTCTCCGACAGAGTTTCGTCGGGATCCGTCGAAAGCTTTAATACCGTATGGCTGCTTTGGATCCGATTGAGATTGATGTTCATCTTTATCAGAGTAGCATAAGGACAAATATTCAAAGATGAACCTCCATCTATCAAGACTCCAGATAGCATGTATTCGAAGGAGAAAATCGCAATGTGCAATGGCTTGCAATGACCGGTCCCTTCGGGCGGTATGTCTTCATCAGTGAAAGATATCACATTATTGTTAAAAATGTGATCAACCAAATGTTGAAATTTTTTAACATCCACTGATTTCGGCAAGTAGGCTTCTTCTAAAACCTTCAGTAGAATCTTCCTGTGATCCTCGAAAGAGAAAACCAAGTCCAATATTAAAATTTGATGCGGAGCTTCTCTTAAGCTTAAAACCACATTGGCTTCATTATGGCCCATATTACAGAGGAATTTTTTAATTTTCTCTATGGGAATTTTCCCCTTTGATTTGATGGTAGGCTTCATCATCCGTTGGGGAAGATACAGTGGATTCTCCTTCGACACTGCAATAATTATATGAGAGGTGGATCCTTCAGCTTACCCATAATTCCATGAGACTTTTTATAAGCTGATAACAGGATATTGCGGTCTGAACGGCAAGACAATTGGCTCTGGCGCAACCACTTTCAAAGGATTGTCAATTCCTTTGAGTTAAATTGCTTATATTGTGAATGGTCTGACAGTCCCATCAACCTCAGTGGATATAATTGCTACCAATCCCTTCCATTTAGCAGGACATGTATTCTCACTCTTAAGTAGCACAGTATCATCGTCTGCCAGTTGCAGGACATCGCTGTCAATTAGACTCTGGATAAGGTGGCGGAGTGCCCAATATTCTTCTATGCTATGACCGCGAGAATGGGAGTGATATTGACATACTCCATCAGAATTGAACCGTCCTGAACGTGGATTTATTGGAGGTAGAAGTGAGGTAATCCTTCTTTCATTGATCAGCATCTGAAATATCTCCTCCATAGGTTGGCCCAGGTATGTAAATTCCCTTCTATTGGCAAAATTCCAACTGGCTTTGGCACTTGCTCTCTTCGCAACTTTGTCCTCCAGTGTTTCATTTTTTGAAGGTGATGATGGAGTATTCATAACAAAATAGAGGATACTAGCAATCTCCTAGCTGACTAATTGGCGTGTGATTTGATGATGATGGATCACTAGTTCTGCCAATTGCTCAATTTGCTTACATAGGGTTTTCATCTTTCGTTCCATCACAAATTGGAATTTTGCATAATCCCATTTGTTAATACCGTCTTTGATGGTCTGAGATGATTCACCATTAAAATTGGAACTCTGTCCAATGCTCCAATTAATCATATTGACCTATTCATCTTTGTGTTGAAGAAGAGGGTTGTCTTTCACGCGAGGCTGATCTGGCTTTGTGACCACGATCTCACCGTTGTCTATTAAATCTTGGATCTTGTGTTTCAAGGCCCAATAAGTATGAGTATCATGTCTAGGTGCCCTGGCATGATAAGTACACTTTCGAGTAGCATTGAAACCCTTCCCATTCGGGTTGGCGGGTGGAAGAAGTTGTCTGATTTTCTTATGAGTCGTCAGAAGCTTGAGAATGTTCTCGAGTGAGACCCCAGGGGTGTGAACACTCGAGGGTGTTTGGCTTGTCCACCCTTAGGCAATGGAGGGTTTGAAGACTATGCTTGAAAGGGAGTGTAATTTCTCCTTTGGATAGGCATATTCTGACTGCCCTTTTGACCTTGTAGTATCAAGGAAACATCTCCCTCTTTCTTTTTATGGACCTTTCGGGGGTTGTTTCCATAATTTCTGAACTGAATGTGCTCAGCAACAACTTTAAGGGTAGCTAGGTCTTGAATCTTTCCTGACTTTAATCCCATCTCAGCCATCTCTCCATGTTTAATCATTTCAGAGAATGGTTTCCCAGTGCCAGCTAAGACCCTCTCATAGAAAGGAGCTTCTTGTATATCTATGAAGGTCATAACCATTTTTGACTCTGTCATAGGAGGAATAACTTGAGCAGCAGGCGCCTCCACCTTTGAGCATACTCTCTGAAATACTCATTGGACTGTTTCTTACCTTGGTAATCTCGTACTGGTTAGGAGCCATCTGAGACTAGAAGCTATATTGAGTGAGGAAGGCATGAGCTAGCTCTTCCCAACTATGAATCTTTGAGTTGTCTAATCTGGTATACAATGAACGGGCTTCTCTAGTCAAACTCTTTTGGAACAGCTGCATTCTGAGCTTCTCATCCTTTGCATAAGATCAAAGTTCTCTAATGAACACCTTCAAATGTGTGTAAGGATCTCCTAACCCGTCATACTTTTCGAAATCAGGAGTTTTGAACTTCTCTGGATAATGAACACCAGGGAATATACAAAGGTCAGCATATGAGACACTCCCGTGTACTCCAATTCCTTTGATAGAACGAAGGGTTTCTTCCATTTGAAGGACTTTTTTCCTGATGTCACCGGTGTCTAGATCTCCTTTGAGATGGGTGTTTTCAGGATTTTTGTCTGTTGCCATCAACTGAAATTTTGGATTTGTTTTATCTGAACCCAGGGTCCCTCCTTGTGCAGAGGATTCTGTATGTGTGGGCATTTTTGGGCCCTAAGTAGATTGATATAGTTCTTTAAGCAGAACAGCCAAATCTGTAATTTGTCTACTTAACCCATCAAATTCTTCACGAGAAACGGGATTAGACTGGTCAGTGGAAGACATAATTGACTGTAGGCTCAAGGCCTTTTTAGATTTTGAACGGGTAATAGGTCCCATTATTTCCCTACGAAAGACTTGCATAGTTTAGTCTTAAGGAATGTGTAAATGTTTACATGCTATGTGACGTATCTGTTTTAGGAATATTATCCTACAAAATAGATGTTAGCTGTTTGTAATACAGGATAGCATGTCAATTTAAATATGCATGTGCACATATTTCTTTATATTTCCCATTACAATGGCATGAAATTACAAGTAATTGACTTTACGAGTAATGAGAAAGCATGAAGAGACTTTCCTCCACGTTTGGTTTATCAGAGGCTGACCTATCTTAGGTTTACTCTCGCGACTTTTTGGCATGAAGGTTCCCAAATCATCGCAATTTACTTGACGGGAAGTTAATCCGGTCTTTCAACTGGAGCAAATTTAGGTGTTGCCTTTCCTGAGCCTCGTAGGAATTAGTCTTCCTACGAGTCCAGTAATCAAACACCGACTGGATAACCTCCTGATGGAGGAACCACACAACATACATTCGCACACAATGTGTCTCACCGTTTATGAACATGATGACATGTGCGAAGCACTAATATCACAAGTAGATATAGTGTAAAGCATTAAGTGCAGTAAATATATGCATTCATACACATTCATCATAAATGTAAATACAACATCCACACACAACCATATAATAATTTTGAAAAGATTGTAATATCGGCTTATGACCTCTTACTGGAGTCCCCAACAGAGTCGCCACCTGTCGACGTCGAGATTTTTATTTGTCCCTTTTCTGTTCTTGTTCTTTTGTGTTCTCATATTAGGTGAGATTTGTTTTGTGACAACCCCAAAATAGGTTCATTCCACCCAACCCATTCTGAGTCGTCAAATACATGGTACAGAAAACAACTACAACTTTATTACAACAATTGTCGTGCAAAATACAACAACACATATGCTGTGAGTTTGGATACAAATATATACCAAATGTGACTCATGTTCCAACCGTGGATAGCACCTCACAATAACACCTTACATAAAGGTATAGTCAAAAACTGTTTTAGAAATTAGAATCTTTGGGAAGTGCTCAAGGAAACCTTCGTACATGGGAGGCCACGCGTCTAGGTTATGATAGATATCATATGGCCACAGAATTATCATTGGTTGACCCAATAGACCCCAAAGAAAAACGAGAAGATTACTATCATATTCTTCCCAATGGTGAGTCTTCTCTTGACTTATCATTATCTCCACTGTCTCTAATTGAGAATTATACTTCAAACAAACACCAAGGTTATATAGGTAGTGCCCATAGATATACTCAGCAAGTGGGTGAGCACAACCCTGTCTTATGATGACACGAGATTGTATATCATTAGACATCTTGTATGATAGTAACAAAACACCCTTCCAACGTTGGGTTCGCCTCACCCTATTTTCTTCACCAAATATAACTACTAAATGATGACCACCGTTCTATTCCCTTGTTACCCCCGCTCGACCCAGCTACACTCTTATTACCTGAAAGGAATTATGAAGCAAAAGGGTGAGCACAACTAGCTCAGTAAAGAATATCATGACTAAAGATAATTCAATTATCAATAGCCTTCATCGACAATAAATCAGAGATTTAGAACATATGGTAAATGATAAAAATTTCAACCATAGTTGCAGCGGAACGAGCAATCCATTAGAAGAGTCAAATAGACTATAAAGTCTATTATCTTCTCCATGTTAAAAGTCCACCAACAATGTTTTATCCCTGTAACATCAATCAACAATTCATGTCCACAATCACGTGTATAACTCATAATCGTAATTGTAGTTCAAAATTCCTTTTCTCATCCAGGACAAAGATAATTTTCATCACCTGAAACATCAAACATCATGGTTATACCAAATCACATTTCCTGTTCATAATCATACTAACAAATCCATCTTTGCACTACGGGCCAAAGATATTCATCAACAAACCATCTTTGCACTACAGGCCAAAGATATTCGACAACAGTTCATCTTTGCACTACAGGCCAAAGATATTCATCAACAGACCATCTTTGCACTACATGCCAAAGATATTCATCAACAATTCATATTTGCACTACAGGCCAAATATATTCATATCTCAAAGAAATATATAATCATTTCATAATTTATATAAACAATAATTATAACCATGTTGATCAATTCACCTTTACACTTAAGCTTAAGATATTCAATTATAAATTCAATGGTCATGATCATACCAGTCACAATTCAACTTTGCACTACAGGCCAAAGAGAACCCTAGTCATGATCATACCAATAATCTACCCATCTTTACACTCCAGTGAAAGAGAATTTCAACATCAGGGTTATAAAAATGTTATATATGATAATAAAAATAATATGATCAACATATAGTTTTAATCTCAAGAGTAATATTCGTAACTCATGAATAGTAAATCTTGAATAGTAACTCATGAATAGTAACCCCGACACAAAAGATAGAAATTCTACAATAAAATCCATACCAATATTTCGGTATAATGATATTGAAAGAATAACATTACTTAAATTTATAAACAATTTATTTTAATTGTTTACACTTTACTAATTAATGCATTTAATCATCATAAAATGCTAACTCTTACAATTTCATCATCAATAACCAAAAACCCTTATCAAAAATCTGCATATACCTCATATAGGATTCTCAAGCCATAAAATCCTATTTTCCAATTTTCTTTCTTCACAAAACATATTTAATTCATTTACTCATAACTAGACTATTTTCATGAAAAATACCAAATCAGTTCCAAAAATATTTCTTTTCTGGAATTTAGCATAATATAGTCCCATAGTGAACATATATTTTTCTCAGAATTTTTAAAACTCAGTTACCATTTTTTATATGGCCAAAACCGTCGAATATTTAGACATTTATCATAAATTGTATTTTTATCTAAAAATTTTGAAATTCAAAGAGTATACTCCTATCATATACATGTACTCTCAATAAAAATTTCATCAATTTTAGAGTTAACCACAAAGAGTTATAAGTGATTACTTTTAAAATTGTCTTTTCTCATAAAATTCATAACTCTCAATTTATATATCCAAAAATCACCATTTTTGGACACAATCAAGAAAACTCATCAAAATATCATTTCAAATTTTTTCAGAATTTTTGAAGGTCATTAAAATTACGAAACTGGAAAATATAATAACCCTTAAAATCCCTTACTATCCCTTACAATCCCTTACAATCCCTTACCTCAAAAGAGCAGTACTTCTGACTGGATATCGGATATGATGCTGAAGGAAACTTGCACTGATGAATAGCAATTCACCAAGTATCTAAAAACTCACAAAATATGCTTCATAATATAGAGAGAGAAAGAGAGAAAGCTTATGTTTCTGGTGTGATTTTCAATTCTAACTTAGCCCTCTATTTATAGGAAAATTTTGGTAGGTTTGACCTGCAACCTGATGGCTTTACCTGCTACTATTTCCACCCACCACATTTGAAATATAATTCAGCATATTTCTTCACCAACCACAAGTGGGGCCCACCAATTCTAGAATTTTCTACCAAAATGATAAACTCCGAAAATTCAACAATTTCTGAACCAGTCATCTCGTAAAATTCATAATAAATCATACGTTCATTTTTAACAGTTCAAAATTTGTGGGCATATACTCAACTTATATATGTATAACATATCCAAAAATTACCACGATCCAACGGTCGGATTAAAAATTATAACCCCCGCAAAATATCTCAAAAACCCTGATTTTTAATACCTCCATTCCGACAAAAATACTGATAAAAACCTCAACATTAACTCCTTCATTTTTAACCACAAAAATATATCCCTCATTTATATCCATATAAAATAAATATTTCCTTATCATATGAATCGATAATTAATTATTCACAAATAATATTACAGAATCACATTTATGACAACCAGGCCGTTCCCAGGAAAGAGGGGGCTTTCCAATAAGAATTTCTCCTTACTGACGCGCAATTAGATGACCAAACCTCTCCTTAGACAGAACTTTCTAGACATTGCCAATAATGCTATCTAATAATACTATTCAAATAATATGAATTATTGATCTGATAATGGGAAATACTGTGCAGCAACAATTATTGAACAACAATAATACAAAATTTCAACGTAGCAATTATTGAATCAATAAAATAAAATATTGAACAGTAATTACTGTAACAATTATTGAGTAGTGCCTTCTTACGTAAGAATCAATAATTTCAAAAATACTGTGCAATAGCGCGTGCTACTGTGCAATAACGCGTATTACTGTATTTTAACCACCGGGTATTCCAATAGTGTTAACGGTAACAACTACGCCGTTAATTATAAAAACTCAATTTTTTGTCGTTATCTTCATCCGACAGTTATTCTGTTATGGGGCCCACAAATGGCTGCGCCGTCGTACGAATATTTCCCGACAGAAAGAATATTCCACGACCAAACGAATATTCCCCAATAACAATGATTATTTTATAACCACTTGCTTATTTTGAAAAAAAATTCATATTTCACCCATAACTTTAAACTTTTATCAATTTAACCATTTACTGAATAGTAATTATAAGAAAAATTGAATACTTTTATTTCATAAAATTCGGGGTCTTACAATCTCCCCTCCTTATGAAATTTCGTCCCCGAAATTTACGTACCTGGTATTTCAAAGAGTTGAGAATACCTTACTTTCATTTCAGTTTTCATCTTCCTTGTCATCATAATTTCTTCATTGCTCATCTCCTGTATTTCAGATATCATTCTAGAATACAGCTTCAAAATAAAGGTTAATTAAACAAATTAACATATCACATAATATCCCGATATTATGACTGACCAACAAATAAGCTTAGGTAGGACACACTAGCGAAGGATTTACTCATCTCTCCCCTCCTAGTTGTATTCCCCGATCTCCGCCAGAGATCATATCCCTAAGCTCTGATACCACCTGTGACAATTGTCCCAACAGTGGACAGCACCTCACAGTGGTACCTATCAGTTTGCCACCGCAGAACGGCGTCCCCTACGGAGAGTCTGGCTTCGGTGCATCCCCCATCAACAGGAAGTCACCAGCGAGAGGCTCGGGGCTCTTTACTTATAGCTCTGATACCACCTGTGACAACCCCAAAATAGGTTCATTCCACCCAACCCATTCTGAGTCGTCAAATACATGGTACAGAAAACAACTACAACTTTATTACAACAATTGTTGTGCAAAATACAACAACACATATGCTGTGAGTTTGGATACAAATATATACCAAATGTGACTCATGTTCCAACCGTGGACAGCACCTCACAATAACACCTTACATAAAGGTATAGTCAAAAACTGTTTTAGAAATTAGAATCTTTGGGAAGTGCTCAAGGAAACCTTCGTACATGGGAGGCCACGCGTCTAGGTTATGATAGATATCATATGGCCACAGAATTATCCTTGGTTGACCCAATAGACCCCAAAGAAAAACGAGAAGATTACTATCATATTCTTCCCAATGGTGAGTCTTCTCTTGACTTATCATTATCTCCACTGTCTCTAATTGAGAATTATACTTCAAACAAACACCAAGGTTATATAGGTAGTGCCCATAGATATACTCAGCAAGTGGATGAGCACAACCCTGTCTTATGATGACACGGGATTGTATATCATTAGACATCTTGTATGATAGTGACAAAACACCCTTCCAACGTTGGGTTCGCCTCACCCTATTTTCTTCACCAAATATAACTACTAAATGATGACCACCGTTCTATTCCCTTGTTACCCCCGCTCGACCCAGCTACACTCTTATTACCTGAAAGGAATTATGAAGTAAAAGGGTGAGCACAACTAGCTCAGTAAAGAATATCATGACTAAAGATAATTCAATTATCAATAGCCTTCATCAACAATAAATCAGAGATTTAGAATATATGGTAAATGATAAAAATTTCAACCATAGTTGCAGCGGAACGAGCAATCCATTAGAAGAGTCAAATAGACTATAAAGTCTATTATCTTCTCCATGTTAAAAGTCCACCAACAATGTTTTATCCCTGTAACATCAATCAACAATTCATGTCCACAATCACGTGTATAACTCATAATCGTAATTGTAGTTCAAAATTCCTTTTCTCATCCAGGACAAAGATAATTTTCATCACCTGAAACATCAAACATCATGGTTATACCAAATCACATTTCTTGTTCATAATCATACTAACAAATCCATCTTTGCACTACGGGCCAAAGATATTCATCAACAAACCATCTTTGCACTACAGACCAAAGATATTCGACAACAGTTCATCTTTGCACTACAGGCCAAAGATATTCATCAACAGACCATCTTTGCACTACATGCCAAAGATATTCATCAACAATTCATATTTGCACTACAGGCCAAATATATTCATATCTCAAAGAAATATATAATCATTTCAGAATTTATATAAACAATAATTATAACCATGTTGATCAAATCACCTTTGCACTTAAGCTTAAGATATTCAATTATAAATTCAATGGTCATGATCATACCAGTCACAATTCAACTTTGCACTACAGGCCAAAGAGAACCCTAGTCATGATCATACCAATAATCTACCCATCTTTACACTCCAGTGAAAGAGAATTTCAACATCAGGGTTATAAAAATATTATATATGATGATAAAAATAATATGATCAACATATAGTTTTAATCTCAAGAGTAATATTCGTAACTCATGAATAGTAAATCTTGAATAGTAACTCATGAATAGTAACCCCGACACAAAAGATAGAAATTTCACAATAAAATCCATACCAAATATTTCGGTATAATGATATTGAAAGAATAACATTACTTAAATTTATAAACAATTTATTTTAATTGTTTACACTTTACTAATTAATGCATTTAATCATCATAAAATGCCAACTCTTACAATTTCATCATCAATAACCAAAACCCTTATCAAAAATCTGCATATACCTCATATAGGATTCTCAAGCCATAAAATCCTATTTTCCAATTTTCTTTCTTCACAAAACATATTTAATTCATTTACTCATAACTAGACTATTTTCATGAAAAATACCAAATCAGTTCCAAAAATATTTCTTTTCTGGAATTTAGCATAATATAGTCCCATAGTGAACATATATTTTTCTCAGAATTTTTAAAACTCAGTTACTATTTTTCATATGGCCAAAACCGTCGAATATTTAGACATTTATCATAAATTGTATTTTTATCTAAAAATTTTGAAATTCATAGAGTATACTCCTATCATATACATGTACTCTCAATAAAAATTTCATCAATTTTAGAGTTAACCACAAAGAATTATAAGCGATTACTTTTAAAATAGTCTTTTTTCATAAAATTCATAACTCTCAATCTATACATCCAAAAATCACCATTTTTGGACACAATCAAGAAAACTCATCAAAATATCATTTCAAATTTTTCCAGAATTTTTGAAGGTCAGAAAAATTACGAAACTGGAAAATATAACAACCCTTAAAATCCCTTACTATCCCTTACAATCCCTTACCTCAAAAGAGCAGTACTTCTGACTGGATATCGGATATGATGCTGAAGGAAACTTGCACTGATGAATAGCAATTCACCAAGTATCTAAAAACTCACAAAATATGCTTCATAATATAGAGAGAGAAAGAGAGAAAGCTTATGTTTCTGGTGTGATTTTCAATTCTAACTTAGCCCTCTATTTATAGGAAAATTTTGGTAGGTTTGACCTGCAACCTGATGGCTTTACCTGCTACTATTCCCACCCACCACATTTGAAATATAATTCAGCACATTTCTTCACCAACCACAAGTGGGGCCCACCAAATCTAGAATTTTCCACCAAAATGATAAACTCCGAAAATTCAACAATTTCTGAACCAGTCATCTCGTAAAATTCATAATAAATCATACGTTCATTTTTAACGGTTCAAAATTTGTGGGCATATACTCAACTTATATATGTATAACATATCCAAAAATTACCACGATCCAACGGTCGGATTAAAAATTATAACCCCCACAAAATATCTCAAAAATTCTGATTTTTAATACCTCCATTCCGACAAAAATACTGATAAAAACCTCAACATTAACTCCTTTATTTTTAACCACAAAAATATATCCCTCATTTATATCCACATAAAATAAATATTTCCTTATCATATGAATCGATAATTAATTATTCACAAATAATATTACAGAATCACATTTATGACAAGCAGGCCGTTCCCAGGAAAGAGGGGGCTTTCCAATAAGAATTTCTCCTTACTGACGCGCAATTAGATGACCAAACCTCTCCTTAGACAGAACTTTCTAGACATTGCCAATAATGCTATCTAATAATACTATTCAAATAATATGAATTATTGATCTGATAATGGGAAATACTGTGCAGCAACAATTATTGAACAACAATAATACAAAATTTCAACGTAGCAATTATTGAATCAATAAAATAAAATATTGAACAGTAATTACTGTAACAATTATTGAGTAGTGCCTTCTTACGTAAGAATCAATAATTTCAAAAATATTGTGCAATACCGTGTGCTACTGTGCAATAACGCGTATTACTGTATTTTAACCACCGGGTATTCCAATAGTGTTAACGGTAACAACTATGCCGTTAATTATAAAAACTCAATTTTTTGTCGTTATCTTCATCCGACAGTTATTCTGTTATGGGGCCCACAAATGGCTGCGCCGTCGTACGAATATTCCCCGACAGAAAGAATATTCCACGACCAAACGAATATTCCCCAACAACAATGATTATTTTATAACCACTTGCTTATTTTGAAAAAAAATTCATATTTCACCCATAACTTTAAACTTTTATCAATTTAACCATTTACTGAATAGTAATTATAAGAAAAATTGAATACTTTTATTTCATAAAATTCGTGGTCTTACATGTTTGAAAAAATATGTTGTGAAAAGGTCCGACATGTATATGTCAACGATTTAACTGTAAGAGTCGCCAGTTGGTTTTTTAAATGGTTGTACCAACACAACCGAGAAAAGGTTTGCACATTGACCCAGTAATGTGACACTGCTAAACGGGTCTGTGAAACCGAGATTCATTAGGGTCCAGGGACTTGATTATGCGGAGGGAAGGTGTTAGGCACCCCCCAACATCCTTGTTGCCACGGTGATCGCCAGTTTTCAAGAAACTATTATATGAATATGTGTGTGTGTGTGGGTCAATGTGTAGTTATTTAGAAGTTATGCGAGGCCTCGTTCGCACCTATATACACATGGTTTGAATTTATATAAAAATTAAGTTTTAAACAAGATATAACAATGATGTTTTGTAAAAAAAATAATTTAAACCCTTATGCTCAATAGTAATTGAGACCTTTTACACTTCTATTTTTTATTAAGTGTTCGGCTTAATTGTTTTTAATTTTCGAGATGCGAAGCATCCTCGAGAAAATAATGTACAAAGGAGTGCCAAACTCCTCGTGGGCATGTAAACCATCTGAGGAAATCCAAACATCGTGAATAAATTTACAAGCTGCTTATAGCCGAAAATGTCCATTACGGGAACCGAATCTAGATTCAGTAAACTGAATCTGTGATCACATGATTCCTAGGCCCACATGATGCAACAATTTATATGAAAACTGTAAGCAGTTATATATATAAAAGCTATAAATATATATATATATATACAAAACTGATTAACCACCACGTAGCACCTCCATGGGAGATCGAAAATGTAAATATATAAAAGCGATAAATATATATATAGAGACATGATCAACCACCACGAAGCACCTCCACGGAGGATCAGAAATGTAAACAAAGATGTAAAAGCAATCAACCGCCACGGAGTAAACTCCAACGAAAGCAAAAAAACGATCAACTGCCACGAAGTATACTCCAGGCAGGACGAAATGCAAATATATATATATATATATATATATATATACATATATATATATATATATATATATATATATATATATATATATATATATATAAGCAGTAAAAGCACCGGATGTAACATCCAGGCTCATCGAACAAAGTTCAACAACTGTTCATATATATATATATATTGAAAAAGTAAACGCACCGGATGTAAAATTTGGGCTCATCAAATAAAGTTCGACACACAGTTCATATATATATATATATATATATATATATATATATATATATATATATATATATATATATATATACACACACACACACACACGAAAGCAAATAAACGCTTCAGACGTAAGTCTAAGCTCAATCGAGGCATAACTCGATAATGTTAGTCCATATGTAAATATATGTATATACAAACTGAAATGAAACACGGACTGAAGTCCGGGCATACACAGACAACACGACTCTCAACGTGAAGAATGGTGTATGAAAAGATGAAGAGAAAGGCTTTGAAGTGTGTAAGAAGGCTTATAGTGGACTGCCAAAGAAGACTTTGATAACTTAAAAGGGATGAACACCCGGCTCCCGCCGGTAGAAAAGTAGCGTTATATGAGCTTACAAGTGTTTAAAATGAGAAAACACTTAGTTTAGGGTGTGTACAGAGCAAATTTGACAGGGCTTCTTCGCCTTTTTCTCTTCTAAAATGGCCACCCTAAGCCCTCTATTTATAGAGGGGGGAGCTGTAGCCGCAGATGTACCTGCGGCTGCCTGGGATGCCCCGGGCTCCGTAAGACCCGCCATCTCAAAGTAACATAATGTCCCCTCGAACTTTCAGAACTTCAATCCGAGCATCCGATCGAGATGTATAAGAACTTTTTCGGCATGCTATTGTCGAGAGCTACACAATAACATGGGATTAGAGGTTGTACGAAGTTAGGAAGATGGGACCATGCCCTATCTCTTCAAGTTTCAAATTCTATTCGTTGTGCTATCTTGTGGAGTAGTCACTCGGGATTGGCGCTCCTTGGTTCTTGTAGGACATTGCTGTGTAGAATATATGTATGTTGTTGTTGAGACAGCATGATTGTGGCATTGCGATGGAAAAATAACGATCCTGCCCTTCAGTGGGGTTATCTCTAGTTTGAGCTGTGTTAGCGGTCGTTACTCAGGGTTATCTCTGAGATTGGACTACTGCAAGTGTTGACCATCCTCAAGGTTGTATCTGAGATGTGCCTGACTTCCCGTGGTTATATCCGGGCTTGTAGAATGAGTGCCTCGAGGCTTTTGCTGAGTGTTCTGAAGCTTTTTACATGTATTTGAAACAAACATTTCTGGGGTTATCTCCGGAACTGCAACTGCAACTGCATGCCTCGGGGTTATGTCTTAGGTTGAAGCCGAAACTCCCAGTGTTGCTTTCGGGGTTGAGGTTGAAACTTTCGGTGGTATTCGGGTCTGAGCTTGATGTCTCGGGGTTATCTCCGAGATGGTAATACTGAGTATCCCAGAGGTATCTCCGGGATTGAACTGAGCTGTCTTTCAGGGTTATCTCTGAAAGACGATTCTGGCCTCCTGCAACGTCAATAATAGGTATGCAGAAAATTTTGAGTGTTTACTGTGACGCCCACAAAATTAGGTATACATCACCCATCTTGAGTCGCCAGATACATGGTACAAAATTCAAATACAACTTAATAATAGAACTGTCGTGTACAATACGACAAAACATAAACTGTGAGTTTGAATACAAATATTATCTTCTAGAGAGTATCCATACTCAAAAGGAGTCCTCATTACAATTATTATCACACTATTACATAAAATAGTGAGGACTACTAATGCTATCATCTGGTCCATCACTCCGTTTCCCGACTCGTCCCAACTATATTCTCATTTCCTGAAGAGAACAGTGAAAGAAAGGGTGAGCTCAACTAGCCCAGTAAGAAATATTATGACTAAGATAATGCAGAATAAATTATCATTAGTCTTCAACAATGTTAAACTGATAAAATACAATAGACATCAAGTTTAACTACAGCGGAACCAGCAATCTATTAAAAGAGTCAAGTAGAGAATAAAATCTACTATCTTTTATGATTTAAAAGGTTTTTCATGACTTTTATCGCTGGGACTCAGCTTAATAAATAATCCACATCATCGAATCACCCCTGCCCTACGGCCAATGATATTCTTTAGTATCATGACCATGAATTATCTATGCACTACGGCTAAAGATAATCATGTTTTCATCAACGGTCCTGATCATGTCATAAAATAATTCATCTTTGCACTACGGCCAAAGAGAATCCATAGCCATAATCATACCAAAAACTATCCATCAATACACTACGAGCCAATGAGGACTTTTCCACATCATTTGTAACATTACGGTCATGATTACACTGAATAATCCCTGGTCATAATCATACCAAGTCCATCTATGCACTACAGGCCATAGATGACTTTCAACAAAATATAAACATGAAGATGATGACAATGATATAAGAATTCAATAAAACAAGTTCAAGAACTAATTTATCTAGGAACTGATAACGTCCAAATTGTCAACATGATATTACTTTGTAGAGTAAAATTCAAGAATGCTCAGAAGAATATTTCCATGAAAAGATACTAGATGAAGCGCAAATATCAAAGATATTCCACTAATTTCATGTAGTATAGAAGTCAAAGTTTTAACCAACTGAGTATAATAAAGAATGGAATAACAAAAGAAATCACCATTCATGCGATAGACTGCATAGACAGGTTATTCCAACTTAAAAATAAATAGTGGAACCAGGTCATGCGTAAATGCACCGACAGGATATTACGACAGAATAATAAATAATAGAACCAGGTCCGGCGTAAAGCACAGACAGGATATTCCGACAGAATAATAAATAATGGAACCAAGTCCGACGTAAAGCACAGACATGATGTTCCAACCGAATAATAAAAATGTAATAACAGAAGAATTTCACCAAGTATAGGGTAGCCCGCGTATACAGGTTATTCCAACAGAATAATAAGGAATGGAATAACAGAAGTTCTCTTCATGAATAAGAAAGAAAGAATACCGTTTACGAGTACAAGAAAATAATATCTCTTAGAGTAAAAGAAACTTGATATCGGAGTAGTGAAGTAGCATAATACTTCTCTTCTCTCTCTGTTTAATTTCTCTCTCTAGAGTTTCAGTGAATTCGTAAGAAAATAATGAAGGAATGAGCTTCTATTTATAGAAAAATGGACTGCATAGTAATTAACTCATGAATGGACTAGATTGCTTTACTTTAATCTGACGGTCCATATTTAAAGCAAAATCTTTTAAATAAAATATAATATATTCTATTTATAATCTAATAAAACGAATAACTTTATAAAAGATTTAACTATGCAAACATTATGCAGGCACTATGCAAACACTATACATAATTAAATATAATATATTCTAATTATTGTCTAATAAAACAGATAACTTTATAAAAGTATTCTATTTTATATAAAAAGATTTTACTATTAGCCTAATAAAACGAATAACTTTATAAAAATATTATATTTTATATAAAAAGTTTTTCTGTTTTATTCCATTAATAATACTAATAAAACAAAACTGAGTGACTTATCACGTAAGCCTTAATAATCAATACCGTATGCTACTATGCAACCACACATATTACTGTACTTTTACTACCGAGTAGTTCAACAGTATTAACAGTAAAACTTCCGCCGTTATTTTCATAAAATATTTTTGTCGTTTTCTCAATCCGACAATAATTCTGTTGTGGTGTCCACTAATAATTGTGTCGTCGTATGAATATTCTCCGACAAAAATAATATTTCCCGACCAATCGAATATAATACAACAACTTGCATACTTTGCAAAATTTATAAATATTACCCACAACTATAACGGTAACAATCCAGATTTTTATTATAATATTTAAATATTTATTAAATTATATAAATATTTAATAGATGTGTTTATTGTTGAATAAGTATTTGTTTAATTGATTTGATGTGATTTGATTATTTATTTGTTTAATAAATAATTAATGAGTCAAGGAAAGTAATTATTTTAAAATAGTAATCTAATTTAATTTAATAATTAAGTTAGAGAATTTATAATGACTAAATAAATTATTATATTATGCAATGAATTGCTATTAGAATTAATTAAATTAAGTATGAAAACTTAATTAATTAGAAGTGTGACAAATAACTATATTATAATTAGTTATTAAAATAAATTAAAGTAATTTTGATTTGATTTTACCCGAACAATGCTTAAGGATATAAATTCCTTAATTTTAACTAGTTTGCCAAACAAAGCCCTATGGCTTTTGGATTTTTAAAATTTAAATTATTTACAAAATAAAATAAATAAATAAAATATATTTAATTTATATGTTATCTTCTGTAACTGTTATAATAAGTATGCTTATTATTGCCATATCAATTTTTATTTTGGCGTATACTTTTGTCAGTTATTGGTTTACGCTAGCCTAGTCTAAAACTGAACCTAAGAAAGAAAAGAAATTTGAGAGAGAAAAGGCTGTGATTTTCAAAGCAAGTTCTGACTTCTTCTAGCTATTATCAGTGATTAACAAATAGTTTCAAAGCAACGAAGGGCACGTGAAGTGCAGATAGCTGTAAGCTGTTAAACTATTATCGGTAAACAACGATCAAGGCAAGTCTTTCGGTTCTTATTTTCTACGTGGACTTGATGAACTGTTTTAAATTGCATGATATGTTATGCATGTTGAATCATGAAATGTTAAAGTCAATATATGACTGTATTGTTTTGGCTAAGTAATGATGATTGAGTAAGGAACTCAATCTTTATATTTGCTATGTGAATTAAAAGCATGTATGCCATGTTTCTTTAATGAGATGTATATCGAGAATGTTATTATGTGTTATGTGATGCATGAAAACTGTTATACTTTGCTGGGCTGTCGAGCTCACTCTTGCAAATAACCACTTTTGCATGTCAAGAGTTTAAGGTAAAGATACGTGCTATGTGAGTTATAGAGATCTATATTCACGAAGATTACTTATGTTTTATGAGAAATGTATTTCATATTTTGAATGTAATATGTTGTTAAATTGTAAGTTGAGCTATCCAATGTATATGGATATTTAGTTATGATGTAAGACTTTGTATAGTCATTTTGTTGTAACGATTCATGATATAAGATTGAATCAAAGAGATGTAGTGTAAAGGTTGCGATTCAGGGAAAGAAAGAAGGATATGTATAAACGTTTTAAATATTCCGCTATTTTAGTGTTTTTAATATCGAATAATGATGTAAAATTAGAGATTTAATGTATGGTTAACGACCGAAGTTGAGATTTTAAATTGTATGGATTTTGGGGTCGTTACAAGTTGGTATCAAAGCTGTAGGTTATAAACCTTAGGTATGAGTATCGTATGCTATAACCTTAGAGAAGAGAGGTGAAGATAATGAACGAATAAGCTCAAATAGAGTTTGAACAATAAGAAGTAATTTAAGCAATTTATAAAGAGGGGATTTAAACTTGTGTGAAAGGATTCAAAGAAGAATCTCGCAGAGTTATCAAGAATATAAATGTGGGGTTACCCAACTCCAATAATAAGGATGTAAGGTGATAATAAATAGACAATGTCTATAAAAAGAGAGTGATAAAGAAGTTATGAATAGAGAGTTATGTCTAAGTGTGGTACAATTGTACTCTTTAATAGTTGATGTATGGTATCTGGGCTAAACGATTTCTTCATGGAGCGAAGGTATATACGAACTAGCAACTCGGAACCTAGTTTGTTGGTTGTTTGTGGGAAACCACTCAGCGTACCATATTGAAACTGTTAGAGACTCGATGTGTACCAAGTGTAGAAATGGACACGTATGATGAGAGTTTAGAACTTGAATGAAATTTTGAGCGATGTAAATGAAGTTAGAAATTCTTAAAGGAAGAATTGTTATATAAACAAGAAGATTCAAAGAAGAATCTTGAAGAGATATAAAGATAAGAAATGGGAGTTTCCTAACTCCAATAGCCAAGATAACGAATAATGTAGTAAATGATGAAAAAGAGAAAGAAAGAGGTTCATAAAAACAAAACAATCACGAGTTAAGAAAAGAATTTTAAGGGAGATGATTATACAATAAGATCACGACGTGATCTGTTTAAGTTATAAAAAGAAAGATGGTCTGTAATGTTTGAATGATTATAGCTTAATGCTATGAAGATGGTGTACTATAAAATAGTACGAGATAACTCATGAGGAGTTATAGATGATGTGATACGAGGAATTCGTATCGAATAAAGAGCAAGTTAAAAGAAAGATAGAGTTAGGTGGGATTTCAATTGAGAACTCATGTGATGGCTGAGTTGTACAAACCTTTGTATGGGCGAGGGTTTTGTGCTTGCACTCAGTTCATCATATTGATAATCATTGGAATGTTTATGTCGCGCTATTTGCTATATGTCTGTTGAGAAGGTGATTCTTTTCTCATGTGTATAACAGATAGGTAGAGTATAGTTTGAGAATATTATAAGGTTAAGTGCGAGTTCTCAAAACTCATACTTATGGTAGGTTCGTGACTCATAATTATATGGTATGTTTTTGAACCCCTCAGCGAATGGATGCCTATGGTCTGACTAGGATAAGTTCTTAAACTCATATGATTGTGGCAAGTTTCTGAACTCATAACGTCTGGTAAGTTTGATGAACTAGGGTATAATTAATTGTGAATGGAGTATTGAGGATGATAGGAATAGATAGACCTATTAAGCATTGGATCATTATTGAAAGTGGAGTTGATGGTGGAAGCATAGGTATTCTAAATCTACTAGCTATGCTAGACTTTCGAAATTTATTGACTTCGTGCTGATGTTTACACTTTTATTTTCTTGAAAAACATTGAATCAAATGATGGAACCAATGAGTTTTAACAACAATATTGTTATTCGTATGTCTATGCTAATTGCTTCGGCTAGACAAAAAAAATGATTTGTAATATATCAAAATGTATTTTATATCATTAATGCATCATGTAACCTGGTGCAAAGATGATAAAAATGATGGAGTCATCAATGCAGTATTACCTAGTGTTGGATGTGATCTAAGGATCGTCAGCCCACTATGATATGATGTAGTATGATAAAGTCACCAAATGACAGAATCCTCAACGGACTGTAAATACAGTGCGGTATCATGACGTCATAAAAAGATTTTTGAGATTTCTTTAAGATATGAGAATACATATGTATGTATGTATATGTATATTTCGGTTAATGTCCGAGTTATTGTAGAGGTCTATGCTATTTGATTCAGCTAGACAAATATTGAAAGATGTTCATGAAATTCAAGAGTTTCTTGAGAAGTTATGCCAAACCAAATTGTTTTGGTGCAGATTCGGATGTTGAAAAGCTGAGATGAACAACCCTATTATTAGGGGTTACACTTAGTTTATACTTTGCGCTGAAATATTTGTGCATAATACATGTACGAAGGATTGATCCCCTAAGTACCTTGAAGTCATTATAGTCGTATGACTATAAAAGTTAAAGTTAAAAGATTACTTATAACTGTGGACAAAGTTCGTGGTCATTAGACCCTCAGTTGAATGCTTGCACTCTAAATTCTGAGATGAACAACTCTTTTATTAGAGGTTACGCTTAGTTTATACTTTGCGCTGAAATGTTTGTGCACAATACATGTACAATAGGTTAATCACCTAGAGTACTTGCGGAGGGTGTTTTCAGTCTTTGTGATTGATAAACATTCTGCCAAAGAGGGTTTAAAGTGTGAAGAACCGGGGGTAAAGCACTATTAAACCTAGAGAATAGAGTTCATGGTCTTGTGACCCTCAGCATGATTTGGAATCTTTTAAATTCCTGAGTTATTCATACTGCTTCCAAATTATTGAACAATTGTGGAAGATTCTTGTTATTCTGCATAATGGAAGTGAAAAAGGAAAATATTCCTTAGAAAGAAGTAAGTCGTATAATGCAACACTGAATGATGAATATGTTGAATAAGTTAGAAAAAAGATTTTGAAGTGAGAAGTAGCTGAGTTATCAAAGAATAATGTGAAACTTTTAATAGAAAAGTTAATTATTGTAGAATGATCTTTGTGGAAAGAAAGTGGTTATAGAAACCAATGAATGAATGAAGTAGTGATATAAAATCTACTTTGATAGAATGAATGAATAAAAATTAATAAATAAAATTTCGAGGACGAAATTCTTAGAAGAAATGGTGAATGTAATATCCCGAGTGTTTATGATAGCGATTCTCGAGTGTTTATGATAACGATTCTTAGAAAAAGAAATGAATGTGTTAAAAGATATATAATACTCAAAATATAATTGAGTTCAAATCAAAGTTATGAAATGAAACCTAGAATTTGTTAGGTAATGAATGTAGTAGGAAATATAAAATCTATATTTAGGTAAAATAATGAAAGATTACTCTAAGTCATTTGTTTAATTTTTCATTTGTCTTCGATTCTGGGGACAGAATCTTTGTAAGTAGGGAATATTATAACGAATGAGTGGCTTGAGTTGTGATTCTGAGGACAGAATCCTTGTAAGGAGGGAATGATGTAACAATCCAGATTTTTATTATAATATTTAAATATTTATTGAATTATATAAATATTTAATGGATGTGTTTATTGTTGAATAAGTATTTGTTTAATTGATTTGATGTGATTTGATTATTTATTTGTTTAATAAATAATTAATGAGTTAAGGAAAGTAATTATTTTGAAATAGTAATCTAATTTAATTTAATAATTAAGTTAGAGAATTTATAATGATTAAATAAATTATTATATTATGCAATGAATTGTTATTAGAATTAATTAAATTAAGTATGAAAACTTAATTAATTAGAAGTGTGACAAATAACTATATTATAATTAGTTATCAAAATAAATTAAAGTAATTTTGATTTGGTTTTACCCAAACAATGCTTAAGGATATAAATTCCTTAATTTTAACTAGTTTGCCAAACAAAGCCCTATGACTTTTGGATTTTTGAAATTTAAATTATTTACAAAATAAAATAAATAAATAAAATATATTTAATCTATACGTTATCTTCTGTAACTGATATAATAAGTAGGCTTATTATTGCCATATTAGTTTTTATTTTGGCGTATACTTTTGTCAGTTATTGGTTTACGCTAGCCTAGTCTAAAACTGAACCTAAGAAAGAAAAGAAATTTGAGAGAGAAAAGGTTGTGATTTTCAAAGCAAGTTCTGACTTCTTCTAGCTATTATCAGTGATTAACAAATAGTTTCAAAGCACGAAGGGCACGTGAAGTGCAGATAGCTGTAAGCTGTTAAACTATTATTGGTAAACAACGATCAAGGCAAGTCTTTCGGTTCCTATTTTCTACGTGGACTTGATGAACTGTTTTAAATTGCATGATATGTTATGCATGTTGAATCATGAAATGTTAAAGTCAATATATGACTGCATTGTTTTGGCTAAGTAATGATGATTGAGTAAGGAACTCAATCTTTATATTTGCTGTAAGACCCCGAATTTTATGAAATAAAAGTATTCAATTTTTCTTATAATTACTATTCAGTAAATGGTTAAATTGATAAATGTTAAAGTTAAGGGTGATATATGATTTTTTTTCAAAATACACAAGTGGTTATAAAATAATCATTGTTGTCGGGGAATATTCGTTTGGTCGTGGAATATTTTTTCTGTCGGGGAATATTCGTACGACGGCGCAGCTATTTGTGGGCCCCATAACGAATAACTGTCGGGTGAAGAAAACGACAAATTTGAGTTTTTACAAATAACGACGTAGTTGTTACTGTTAACACTGTTGGAATACCCGGTGATTAAAATACAGTAATACGCGTTATTGCATAGTAGCACACGGTATTGCACAGTATTTTTAAAATTATTGATTCTTACGTAAGAAGGCACTACTCAATAATTGTTACAGTAATTACTGTTCAATATTTTATTTTATTGATTCAATAATTGCTACGTTGAAATTTTATATTGTTGTTGTTCAATAATTGTTGCTGCACAGTATTTTCTATTATCAGATCAATAATTCATATTATTTAAATAATATTATTAGATAGCATTATTGACAATGTCTAGAAAGTTCTGTCTAAGGAGAGGTTTGGTCATTTAATTGCGCGCCAGTAAGGAGAAATTCTTATTGGAAAGCCCCCTCTTTCCTGGGAACGGCCTGGTTGTCATAAATGTGATTCTATAATATTATTTGTGAATAATTAATTATTGATTCGTATGATAAGAAAATATTTATTTTATGTGGATATAAATGAGGGATATATTTTTGTGGTTAAAAATGAAGGAGTTAATGTTGAGGTTTTTATCAGTATTTTTGTTGGAATGGAGGTATTAAAAATTAGGGTTTTTGAGATATTTTGCGGGGGTTATAATTTTTAATCCGACAGTTGGATCGTGGTAATTTTTGGATATGTTATACATATATAAGTTGAGTATATGCCCACAAATTTTGAACCGTTAAAAATGAACGTATGATTTATTATGAATTTTACGAGATGACTGGTTCAGAAATTGTTGAATTTTCGGAGTTTATCATTTTGGTGGAAAATTTTAGAATTGGTGGGTCCCACTTGTGGTTGGTGAAGAAATGTGCTGAATTATATTTCAAATG
This sequence comes from Panax notoginseng, assembly GCA_016801055.1. Lineage (NCBI taxonomy): Eukaryota > Viridiplantae > Streptophyta > Magnoliopsida > Apiales > Araliaceae > Panax > Panax notoginseng. The sequence goes on along the minus strand of CM029015.1, from coordinate 115,356,127 downwards.
TGGTGGGTGGAAATAGTAGCAGGTAAAGCCATCAGGTTGCAGGTCAAACCTACCAAAATTTTCCTATAAATAGAGGGCTAAGTTAGAATAGAAAATCACACCAGAAACATAAGTTTTCTCTCTTTCTCTCTCTAGATTATTGAGTGTATTTTGTGAGTATTTAGATACTTTGAGAGTTGCTATTCAGTGCAAGTTTTCTTCGGCTTTGCAATCCAGTCAGAAGTACTGCTCTTTTGAGGTAAGGGATAGTAAGGGATATTAAGGGATTTTAAGGGTTGTTATGATTTTCAGTTTCGTAATTTTTCTGATCTTCAAAAATTCTGGAAAAATTTGAAATGATATTTTGATGAGTTTTCTTGATTGTGTCCAAAAATGGTGATTTTTGGATGTATAGATTGAGAGTTATGAATTTTATGAGAAAAGACTATTTTAAAAGTAACAGCTTATAATTCCTTGTGGTTAACTCCAAAATTGATGAAATTTTTATTGGGAGTACATGTATATGATGGAAGTATACTCTGTGAATTTCAGAATTTTTAGATAAAAGTACAATTTTTGATAAATGTCTAAATATTCGGCTGTTTTGGCCATATGAAAAATAGTAAATGACTTTTAAAAATTTTGAGAAAAATATATGTTCACTATGGGACTATATTATGCTAAATCCCAAAAAAGAAATATTTTTGGAACTGATTTGGTATTTTTCATGAAAATGGTCTAGTTATGAGTAAATGAATTAAATATGTTTTGTGAAGAAAGAAAATTGGAAAATAGGATTTTATGGCTTGAGAATCCTATATGAGGTATATGCAGATTTTTGATGAGGGTTTTGGTTATTGATGATGAAATTGTAAGAGTTGGCATTTTATGATGATTAAATGCATTAATTAGTAAAGTGTAAACAATTGAAATAAATTGTTTATAAATTTAAGTAATGTTATTCTTTCAATATCATTATACCGAAATATTGGTATGAATTTTATTGTAGAATTTCTATCTTTTGTGTCGGGGTTACTATTCATGAGTTACGAATATTACTCTTGAGATTAAAACTATATGTTGATCATATTATTTTTATCATCATATATAACATTTTTATAACCCTGATGTTGAAATTCTCTTTCACTGGAGTGTAAAGATGGGTAGATTATTGGTATGATCATGACTAGGGTTCTCTTTGGCCTGTAGTGCAAAGTTGAATTGTGACTGGTATGATCATGACCATTGAATTTATAATTGAATATCTTAAGCTTAAGTGCAAAGGTGAATTGATCAACATGGTTATAATTATTGTTTATATAAATTCTTAAATGATTATATATTCTTTGAGGTATTAATATATTTGGCATGTAGTGCAAATATGAATTGTTGAGGAATATCTTTGGCCTGTAGTGCAAAGATGAATTGTAGATGAATATCTTTGGCCCGTAGTGCAAAGATGACCTGTTGTTGAATATCTTTGGCCAGTAATGCAAAGATGAACGGTTGAGGAATATCTTTGGCCTGTAGTGCAAAGATGAATTGTAGATGAATATCTTTGGCCTGTAGTGCAAAGATGGTCTGTTGATGAATATCTTTGGCCTGTAGTGCAAAGATAAACTGTTGTTGAATATCTTTGGCCTGTAGTGCAAAGATAGATTTATTAGTATGATTATGAACAGGAACTGTGATTTGGTATAACCATGATCTTTGATGTTTCAGGTAAAGACATGTGATGAAAATATTCTTCGTCCTGGGTGCGAAGAAAAATTTAGAATCACAATTATGATTATGAGTTATTCATATGATTGTGGAAAGGAACTGTTGATTGATGTTACAGGGATAAAACATTGTTGATGGATTTTTAACATGGAGAAGATAATAGACTTTATAGTCTATTTGACTCTTCTAATGGATTGCTCGTTCCGCTGCAACTATGGTTGAAATTTTTATCATTTACCATATGTTCTAAATCTCTGATTTATTATTGATGAAGGCTACTGATAATTTAATTATCTTTAGTCATGATATTCTTTACTGGGCTAGTTGTGCTCACCCTTTTGCTTCACAATTCCTTTCAGGTAATAAGAGTGTAGCTGGGTCGAGCGAGGGTAACGGGGAAATAGAACAGTGGTCTCTAGCTGTGGATGTTCTCCCGAAGCAGTATAGAAAAGTTCATTTAGTAGTTATATTTGGTGAATCCAATAGGGTAAGGTGTACCCAACGTTGGAAGGGTGGTTTGCCACTATCATACAAGATGTCTAACGACATACAACCTCGTGTCATCATAAGACAGGGATGTGCTCATCCACTTGCTGAGTATATATACGAGCACTACCTATATAATCTTGGTGTTTGTTTAAAGTATAATTCTCAATTAGAGACAGTAGAGATAATGATATGTCAAGAGAAGACTCACCATTGGGAAGAATATGATAGTAATCTTCTCGTTTTTCTTTGGGGTCTATTGGGTCAACCAAGGATAATTTTGTGGCCATATGATATCTATCATAACCTAGACGCGTGGCCTCCCATGTACGAAGGTTTCCTTGAGCACTTCCCAAAGATTCTAATTTCTAAAACAGTTTTTGACTATACCTTTATGTAAGGTGTTATTGTGAGGTGATGTCCACGGTTGGAACATGAGTCACATTTGGTATATATTTGTATCCAAACTCACAGCATATGTGTTGTTGTATTTTGCACGACAATTGTTGTAATAAAGTTGTAGTTATTTTCTGTACCATGTATTTGGCGACTCAGAATAGGTTGGATGGAATTGTAGACCTATTTTGGGGTTGTCACATTTGCTATGTGAATTAAAAGCATGTATGCCATGTTACTTTAATGAGATGTATATCGAGAATGTTATTATGTGTTATGTGATGCATGAAAATTGTTAGACTTTGCTGGGCTGTCGAGCTCACTCTTGCAAATAACCACTTTTGCATGTCAAGATTTTAAGGTAAAGATACGTGCTATGTGAGTTATAGAGATCTATATTCACGAAGATTACTTATGTTTTATGAGAAATGTATTTCATATTTTGAACGTAATATGTTGTTAAATTGTAAGTTGAGCTATCCAATGCATATGGATATTTAGTTATGATGTAAGACTTTGTATAGTCATTTTGTTGTAACGATTCATGATATAAGATTGAATCAAAGAGATGTAGTGTAAAGGTTGCGATTCAGGGAAAGAAAGAAGGATATGTATAAATGTTTTAAATATTCCGCTATTTTAGTATTTTTAATATCGAATAATGATGTAAAATTAGAGATTTAATGTATGGTTAACGACCGAAGTTGAGATTTTAAATTGTATGGATTTTGGGGTCGTTACAATAACATTATATCAAATCCACACCATAATATTCAAAAAAAAATATTTTGAGAAATTTAAATCTTTATTCATAAAATCTGGGGTCTCACAATCTCCCCTCCTTAGGAAATTTTGCCCTCGAAATTTACGTACACACTTGATATGCCAAAGAGGTGAGGATACCTTGACTTCACTTCAAATTCTAACTCTTGAGGTATAACCTTTGAGCGTCGAATATGATTCTTCTTATCCAAGATGTTAACACTTATCTCCTTATACGTTAAATCTTCTACTATCTCATCCGGTTTAAAATTAATAATGTGGTTCGGGTCGTCCACATATTTACGTAACGTCGATACGAAAAAAAACGTTCTGAACACACAACATACTTGGCGATGAAACGAGTCTATAAGCCACAGTTCCTACTTGATCGAGGATTTCAAATGGGCCAATTAAATCGAGGGTTGAGATTTTCTCTCTTCGTCGATTCTTGCCTCTAGAATAACGCACTCTTGAACCTTCTTCTTCATATTCATCAGCTCTGAGAATGTAGCTTGAGCAGTTTTAACTTTATTGATTACAGTCGATTTTAATTGTATATTCGTTATCTTCACGTGTGTTCGTATATTTGCACTTGTAACCGCATACGATAGTCTACTCAACGCGTCAGCTACCACGTTTGCTTTTCCACGATGGTATTGAATGGTACGATCGTAATCTTCAACAACTCGAGTCAACGTCTTTGGCGCATGTTACGTTCATTTTAGTTGAAGAAATATTTGAGGGTTTAAGAAATGGGTTTTGTACTGGGGTCAATTCAAAATTTGATTTCACGCTCTAAGGGTAGGCTAAGAAGTCTTCAAGAATACGTCAGGAAATTTATTAATAATAGAAATATCATTCAAAAATGTGACTCTCATCCAAGACTTGGATAGTACGTCACATTGATACCTATCAACTTGCCATCTTCATTCACGATGTCGCCTACAAAAAGTCTGGCTTCGGTGCATTCCACACAATGAAGTCACCAGATAAAGGCTCAGGGTTCTTTACTTATGGCTTGATATGACAATGATTGACTTTAGTAGTTTGGTTACTTTAAATTCGCATAACAGGTTGGTTAGGAGTATGAAAGCTAACAACCTTACAAAAAAACATGATGAGTAGTTAATCAATCGATTCCTAAAATCACCTCAAAGGCAAGTATTTTCAAAGAGATATGATCGACAAGTAACGTGAAAGTGTTGATTTGAATCAAACAAGATTTATAAATAGTGGAGGTAACGAAGGTTCCTCTTAACATAGTTTCAACAGATAAGTAAAAATCTAATTTCTTAAGAGTAAAGTTTAAACGTTGAACACAACTAGATGAAATACAAGAGTGGGTGGAACCGATATCGAATAAGGTACAAACTTCGCAAGGGTTTATGATTAGCTTACCCGCGATAACTTCATTTGGGTTCCTCACTTGTTGGGAAGTCCTGACAACCGCTCTCCCTTGAACTACCCAGCTTCGACTCGTCTGGGGCAGTATTTGGTGTCATCACTACCGCTGGAATTAACTTTTCTATAGGACATATTCCACCCTCAACTGCTTCATCGTACTCCTGATTCATGATCTGAATCATCAATCTTTGATCCATATCGAATTGAGATTGACCACTATGTATAGGGTAACTCAAAACTCAATGTTGGGTTCTTCCAATTGCTGTCCAAAAAGAGAAATGTATATCATCTATTTTAGCCTTTTTGGATTGGACGTCTCTTTCTACAATATCAACATGTCGTGCGGCTTTTACCCGCGCATCCTTCATTCTCACTCCTTCAGTTGTTTCTTCTTTCAGCTGATCCTTGATATTTAAATTCTCAGATTCCAACCTTAATATCTTACACTCTGCCAAAGCGTGATTTTGTTCGAGCATCACATATCGGGTAACACAATTTTGAATTGTTGCATCCCTTTGTTCCACGTCCGCTTGTCGTTCTTCAACCTGTTCTTCTAACTCATGAACACGATTTTGTAATTCTAAGTTTTGATCATAAACTTCTTCTAACAAATTGTCCTCAGGTTCCTCTTCTTCCTCACTCTCAGCTGCTACCTCTACAACTAGCTCGGGTGCAACTATTAGTTCTTCACTTACCACATATATATCTCTAACTTCTTCTTCGCCTGATATTACATTATCCTGGTTGGTGATTAGAGGTGTCTCCACGGTCTCATTCCTTCAATTGTTGACATTTTCAGCTGCCATTTTCAAATAATGCCACAAAACAAGGGTTAATTAACATGTCATATATTATCTCTATACTCTGACCGACCAACTAAATATCAAATAAACTTAGGTAGGTCATACTAGCGAAGGAATTCCCCGTCTCTCCCCTCCTAGTTCTTGTCTCACATCTCAGCCAGGGATTATATCCCTAAGCTTTGATACCAACTGTGACGCCCCCAAAATTAGGTATACATCACCCATCTTGAGTCGCCAGATACATGGTACAGAATTCAAATACAACTTAATAATACAGCTGTCGTGTACAATACGACAAAACATAAACTATGAGTTTAAATACAAATATTTTCTTCTAGAGAGTATCCATACTTAAAAGGAGTCCTCATTACAATTATTATCACACTATTACATAGAATAGTGAGGACTACTAATGCTATCATCTGGTCCATCACTCCGTTTCCCTACTCGTCCCAACTATATTCTCATTTCCTGAAGAGAACAGTGAAAGAAAGGGTGAGCTCAACTAGCCCAGTAAGAAATATTATGAGTAAGATAATGTAGAATAAATTATCATTAGTCTTCAACAATGTTAAACTGATAAAATACAATAGACAACAAGTTTAACTACAGCGGAACCAGCAATCCATTAAAAGAGTCAAGTAGAGAATAAAATCTACTATCCTTTATGATTTAAAAGGTTTTTCATGACTTTTATCGTTGGGACTCAGCTTAATAAATAATCTACATCATCGAATCACCCTTGCACTACGGCCAAGGATATTCGTTAGTATCACGACCACGAATTATCCATGCACTACGGCTAAAGATAATCATGTTTTCATCAACGGTCCTGATCATGCCATAAAATAATTCATCTTTGCACTACGGCCAAAGAGAATCCATAGCCATAATCATACCAAAAACTGTCCATCAATGCACTACGGGCCAATGAGAACTTTTTCCACATCATTTGTAACATTACGGTCATGATTACACCGAATAATCCCTGGTCATAATTATACCAAGTCCATCTATGCACTACAGGCCATAGATGACTTTCAATAAAATATAAACATGAGGATGATGACAATGATATAAGAATTCAATAAAACAAGTTCAAGAATTAATTTATCTAGGAACTGATAACGTCCAAATTGTCAACATGATACTGCTTTGTAGAGTAAAATTCAAGAATGCTCAGAAGAATATTTCCATGAAAAAATACTGGATGAAGCGCAAATATCAAGGATATTTCACTAATTTCATGGAGTATAGAAGTCAAAGTTTTAACCAACTGAGTATAATAAAGAATGGAATAACAAAAAAAATCACCATGCATGCGATAGACCGCACAGACAGGTTATTCCAACTTAAAAATAAATAGTGGAACCAGGTCATGCGTAAATGCACCGACAAGATATTTCGACAGAATAATAAATAATGAAACCAGGTCCGGCGTAAATGCACAGACATGATATTCTGACAGAATAATAAATAATGGAACCAGGTCCGACGTAAAGCACAGACAGGATATTCCGACAGAATAATAAATAATGGAACCAGGAACGGCATAAAGCATAGACAGGATATTCCAACAGAATAATAAAAATATAATAATAAAAGAATTTCACCAAGTATAGGGTAGCCCACGTATTTAGGTTATTCCAACAGAATAATAAAGAATGGAATAACAAAAGTTCTCTTCATGAATAAGAAAGAAAGAATATCCTTTACGAGTACAACAAATAATATCCCTTACTGTAAAAGAAACTTGATATCGGAGTAGTGAAGTAGCAGAATACTTTTCTTCTCTCTCTCTATAATTTATCTCTCTAGAGTTTCAGTGAATTCGTAAGAAAATAATAAAGGAATGAGCTTCTATTTATAAAAAAATGGACTGCATAGTAACTAACTCATGAACGGTCTAGATTGCTTTACTTTAATCTGACGGTTCATATTTAAAGTAAAATATTTTAAATAAAATATAATATATTCTATTTTTATCTAATAAAATGAATAACTTTATAAAAGATTTATTTATGCAAACACTATGCAGGCACTATGCAAACACTATGCATAATAAAATATAATATATTCTAATTATTGTCTAATAAAACAGATAACTTTATAAAAGTATTCTATTTTATATAAAAAGATTTTACTATTAGCCTAATAAAACGAATAACTTTATAAAAGTATTCTGTTTTATATAAAAAGTTTTTCTGTTTTATTACATTAATAATACCAATAAAATAAAACTGAGTGACTTATCACGTAAGCCTTAATGATCAATACCGTATGCTACTATGCAACCACACGTATTACTGTACTTTTACTACCGAGTAGTTCAACAGTATTAACGGTAAAACTTTCGCCGTTATTTTCATAAAATATTTTTGTCGTTTTCTCAATCCGACAATAATTCCGTTGTGGGGTCCACCAATAGTTGTGCCGTCGTACGAATATTTCTTGACAAAAATAATATTCCCCGACCAATAGAATATAATACAACAACTTGCATACTTTGCAAAATTTATAAATATTACCCATAACTATAACATTATATCAAATCTACACCATAATATTCAAAAAAAAATATTTCGAGAAATTTAAATCTTTATTCATAAAATATGGGGTCTCACGTCTACAGTGTTTTATCGGTTGCGAAATCGACCAACAAGTTTTTGGCACCATTGCCGGGGACATAGTTTTATTTGTTTATCAATATTAACACTAAGTCAATACGATCCTAATTTGAACTGATATATCTGTTTAAATTTTCTTCTAAAATAGTCTCAACTGTTTATGCCACCTCGAAGGGGTCAAAATATAATACCTCTCGATCCCGAGGTAGACAAAACGTACAGACGACTACACAGAGAAAAAGCTCGGGACATACCTTGTAAGACCCCAACTTTTATGAATAAAGATTAATTTTTCTCGAAATATGTTTTTGAATATTATGGTGTGGAATTGTTATATTATTATGGTTGTGGATACTATTTATAAATTTTGTATAGTAAGCAAGTTGTTATAAAATATTCGATTGGTCGGGAAATATTTGTTTTAACGGGGAATATTCGTAGGACGACACAATCATTGGTGGACCCCACAACGGTTGTATTGTCATAATTAGAAAAAGACAGAATAGTAGCACACGGTATTGATTATTTAACTTGTAGCAACGACGAAAGTTTTACCGTTAAACTGTTGAACTACTCGGTGGTAAAAGTATAGTAATACGCGTGGTTGCATAGTAGCACACGGTATTGATTATTGATGCTTACGTGAGAAGTCACTCAGTTATACTCAATTATTGCTACAGTAATTACTGCATAATATCCCTCATATTATTGATTAAATTATTGTCATAGTATCACATGCATAATATTTATTATTATTAAATAAATAATTAAGACGACAAAGCTATTCATATTATTATTTACAATATTGACAATGTCTAGAAAGTTCTGTCAAAAAGAGGTTTGGTCACCTAATTGCGCGCCAATAGGGAGAAATCCTTATCAAAAAGCCCCCCCTCTTTCATGAGAATGATCTGGTTGTTAAATATTGTGAGTTATAATATTAATGATGAATAAGTTTGTATTGATTAAAGATGAAATTGATATTTTCATTGTGTTGGGACTATTAATGTTAATGGAAATCGACATCTATTTTCGATAATAATTGATGTATGTAGGTTATATTGACCAATCGGGTAATTAATTGGATAAATGAGCAATTAATTGCTATTAATTCACATGATTGTAACTATTTATTCACATGTGTGTACTATTGTTTCACATGCATGTACTATTAGGGGAGGTGGTGCAAGATTGATAATACTTGCATGACTAAATTAAAAATGGAGGTATAGATGAATGTACTATACCGTAACTATTTTTTCACATGTATAGAACTATTGATTTACATGAATGTACAATTGATTCACATGATGTACTATTAGGGGAGATGGTACAAGTTTGATAATATTTGCAGGACTAAATTAAAAATTAAAGAAAAGATGAATGTATTATACTGTAATATTTCGAGCATCAAAATGTGCAATTATCGAAACTATATTTTTCTATAAATAAAAGCTCATTCTTCTTTCATTCTCACCAATTCACTAAGACTCACAAGAGCAATTATAGAGAGAGAAGCTATAAAGAGAAAAAAGAAGAGAAGTCTGCTACCTCACTATTCCAGTATCCAGTATTCTTCTGAGGTAAGGGATATTATTTTTGTTCAGTATTCATAAGGAATAATATTTTCTTCCATACTCTGTAGTATGTGAGTAATATTATTTTGTCTCATATTCCTGATTATACCCTTATTTTGATAAAGTATTGCTTCTATACTTCATGAAATTAGTAGAATATCATTGAAATTTACTCTTCATCTAGTATCGTTTCACAAGGATATTTTTTGCACATTCTTGTTAAATTTTAAGTTTTTCATGTCAGAGTGCTGTCCATGAGTACTATTCATTTATACGGTACTATTCACAAAAATACTATTCACGGGTACTATTCACAAAGTACTATTCATAAAGTACTATTCATAAATAGTATTCACGAGTACTATTCACAAAGTACTATTCACAGGGTACTATTCTCGATGTACTATTCATGGGGTACTATTCACCTGGGTACTATTCACCTGAGTCTGTAGCTTGAGCGGCTTTAACTTTATTGATTAAAGTCGATTCTAATCGTATATTCGCTATCTTCACATAGGTTCTTGGAGCCTTTAACTCTATCTCTATCTTTTGTAAGTCGTACGGAATGGGTCTTTGTGTTAACAATATCGCACTCATAAATGCATATGATCTTCCACTCAACGTGTCAGCTACAACGTTCGCTTTTCTAGGATGGTATTGAATGGTATGATCGTAATCTTTCAACAGCTTGAGCCAACGTGTTTGGCGCATGTTACGTTCGTTTTGGGTGAAGAAATATTTGAGGGTTTTGTACGGGGTTCAAGGCCGATACAAAATTTGATTTCACGCTCTGGAGTAGGCTAGGAAGTTCTTCAAGGAATACGTCAGGAAATTTATGAACAACAGAAATATCATTTAAATCTGACGTGTTTTTGTTTAAATATGTGACATGGGCTAAGAAAGCTTGACATCCATTTTTCAATAAACGAATAGCTTAATGGCTTGATATGATAGTGGTTTGGTTACTTGAATTCGCATAATAGGTTGGTTAGGAATATGAAAGCTAACAACCTTACAAAAATAATCAATTTTACCATGATGAATAGTTAACTAATCAATCCCTAAAATCACATCAAATGCAAGTTTTTTCAAAGAGATAAGATCGACAGATAGCGTTCGGTTGCCGATTTAGATCAAACAAGATTTATAAATAGTGGATGTAACGAAGGTTTCTCCCAATGGAGTTTCAACATATAAGTCAAAGTCAAATTTCTTCGGAGTTAAATTTAAACGTTGAGCGCAAGTAGGTAAAATAAAAGAATGGGTAGAACCAGTATCAAATAAGGTATATACTTCACAAGAGTTTATGATTAACTTACCCATGATAAATTTGTTCGGGTTCCTCGACAAATGCTCTCAGTTAAACTATCGACTTTGACTTGCCTAGGACATCCTTTGGCGTCACAATCCCAGCTGTACTTGATTTCACTACATGACAAAATCGAGCTAGGTGACCTTCTCTTCCGCAATTGAAACACGCTTTAGGTTGCTACGTACAGTTTAGACGAATGTGTCCCTCCTATCCGCATTTGAAACATATGACCGGTGGTCGTTCTCCTTCCTTGGAAATAGGTGTTGGTGCTGCTGCCGACATCTTTCTGTTATTATTAAATCTTCTCGTCTTAAAGTTGTTCTCACTTAGTTCACCTTTCCTATTATCTTGGCCATGATTACCACTGAAGTGGTTACCATTTTTGGCATGATAATTTCCTCCACGATGGTTATCATTGTTCCGATGGTCGTTACCACCGGTATAATTATTATCGTGTTGTTATTCGTTACCTTTTGGTTGAGCTGACTCATTATCGCGCTCCACTAACTGAGCTCTATTCACAACATCTGAATACAAGCAAAGTTTGTGAGAAATGAGGTATTGACGTATTTCGGGTTTCAAATCTCGCAGAAACATTCGCGTCATTCTCTGTTCATTATCTACCAAATGGGATACAAATCGGGATAACTCCGCAAATTTAGCCTCATACTGCGATACAGTCATATTGTTTTGCTCCAGCTTGATGAACTCCACCTCCTTTATATGACGAATACTTTTAGGAAAGTACTTGTCGTTGAACAATTCTTGGAACTTCTCCCAAGTCATCTTTAGTGCGGCAGGTTGAGTACGTTTTACAGATTCCAGCCAATAATTTGCCTCTCCTCTCAACATGAAGGTGGAAAAGGGAATCTTTTGCTCCTCGGAGCATCCCAAGACATCAAATACCTTAGTGATCTACTTTATCCACGTCTCTGCCTTAAGTGGTTTTGACTTTCCAAAAAACTCCGGCGGTTCCAGCTCCTTGAACTGCTTAGTGATGACCAGATGTGAGTTGCCAGTGTTTACACTTATATTTTGAACAGGAGTCTCTCTCGTTTGGTTTTGCATGAATTCTAGAAAGTTCCTAAACATACCGTCGTTCATCATTTTGTCAGTGTTGTTGTTTAAACGAGGATTACTGCCATCCTTATGCACATTATCCTGGTTATTGATCGTCGATGACTCAACGGTATCATGTGCTCCATTGCTTATCTCAACATTTTTAGATGCCATTTTACTGTCACAAAACAAGGGTTAATTGACATGCCACATATTATCCCTATACTCTGACTGACCAATTAAATAACAAATAACTTAGGTAGGTCATACTAGCGAAGTATTAACCCGTCTCTCCCCTCCTAGTTCTAGTCTCACATCTCAGCCAGGGATCATATCCCTAAGCTTTGATACCAACTGTGACGCCCCTAAAAAAGGTATACAACACCGATTCTGAGTCACCAAATACATGGTATAGAATACAACTACAACTTAATTATACAGCTGTCGTCTAAAATACGACAAAACATAGCTGAGAGTTTTAACATAGATATTGTCTTCTAGATAATATCAAAACTCAAATTCAATCTCATTAAAATTATTATCACACTATTTCACAGAATAGTGAGGACTACTAAAACAACCATCTGGACCGTTAATCCATTCCCCGACTAGTCCCAACTATATTCTCATTTTCGGAAGAGAACAGTAAAAGAAAAGGGTGAGTTCAACTAGCCCAGTAAGAAATATTATGACTAAGATAATGCAGAATAAATTATCCTTAGGCTTCAACAGTATAACAACTGATAGAATATAATAAACAACAAGTTTTAGATCAACAACTGCAGCGGAATAAGCAATCCATTAGAAGAGTCAAGTAGAGCATAATATCTATTATCTTCAATGATTTAAAAAGTTTATCATCAATTTTATCGCTGAGACTCAACTTAATAAATAATCCACATCACTGAATTATTCATGCACTACGGGTCAAGGATATTTATTAGTATCACAACCATGAATTATCCATGCACTACGGGCCAAGGATATTCGTGTTTTCACCGAAGAGAACGCATGGTCATGATCGTACCAATAACTGTCCACTAATGCACTACTGTGACACCCCCAAATCCGGTACTTCAATTTCCCAAGATTTGGTGTTCACTATTCAAAAATCAAATATCTATCTACCCATAAAAAAGTAAACCATGCAATAGATAGAAATAAATCCTTACAACATCTGAATAATAAATACCATCCCAGGTCATACTAACCTTAAATATCTTAAACAACATCAAGTCTTAACAATAACATTCTTAAAATTTAATAACACATCTTCATCACTTAATAGCTTTGCCCTTGCCTTTGCTAGAAGAAGGCTCGTCGGTTCTTTCGTTCATAACTGAAATGTTATTATTATGCAAGAGTGAGCACGATTGCCCACAAGTATAAAAATGAAATAACAATATAATAACTTGCGCGTGAATCGAAGAATTTTGAAATGAAGCTCAACTTTTGAACCAAAAATGATTACCAAGAATCAAAAGAATTCTGAGGGTCATAAGACCTTGAACTATGTCCTAGGTTATCAAGGATTATACTTGAAACATTTAACAGTTATAAGACTATGGACTCTTCTTCTCGTACTTAGGGGGATTAGCCCTTAGTACCATACTGTGCACAATATCTTAACGCTAACACATAAGTAATCCCTTTACAGGGTTGTTCATCTCAGTTTGACGTTAGAGTACGCACCAAAGGAAGTTTGGTTTGGATAAATCAATAAGGGTTCTAAAATTTAGAACGTTCATCAACTATGGACTAGTAGAATCAATAAGGGTTCGTTAGTCTAACGAGGTTCAATAATAAATGGTATTTAAATTGAATAAAAATCTCAAGAGATATACAATAGAACAAGGATTGTATAACAGATTCATACTTTGAAAAGATAATTAATCTTTAATATAACAAATCAAACTTGATTTAATAATGACAAGAATTTCTTGAAGTAATTTACAAACTTGAATAATAATAACAAGTAAGGTTAGGATACTTGCCTCGTGCGTAGATTACACTTAATTAACTTGTTCTTTGAATTAAATCCTATATATCAATTATATTCACAATACCAGTCAATAATAACATACTAAATATCATAAGTTATTCTTTGTCTAATCTCGAATTCATGACTATATTTAGTCAAATTATCATACTTGTTTTCACATAATATAATACTACACGAACAACAAATTAATTACAAAATCAACGATTCAAATAACATGCAATTGTCTTCTTGACTTGGTAAAAACTCATTTTAATATCTCATTATACTTATAACATAATTTTATGTTCATTACATTAAGTTAACATCACATTCATGGACTTAAACACTTTAAAATTCTCGTTTCTGAACTTTCTAGAGAGTGGCGCTGCGGCGCCACTTTTGTTCTAAGGCTTCGCGCTTCGGTGCCGTGGCGCTGCGGCTCGAGACATGGAGTTGCGACGCGGTGACGCTGCGGTGCGAGAAATAGGTAGGTAGCCGGCACTGCGGCGCGGCGTACCAGACACAGAAATGGTAGTTCACAAAAAATCGCAGAACATTCCAATTTCTACCAATTTCTTAATTTCTACTCAAATTTAGACATACCCACATTATATAATTCAGACATAATCATTACCTAACAATTATATAATGACTTTAACCAATTTAAACACTTAATTACAAAATTAAAGCATGCAACTTCCACTGTTCTTGATGTTCTTGAAGGTTTGAAAATAAAACATAAAAAAAATTGACACTACAGATTCGTTATAACACCGAATCCGTTCATTTAAACTTTGGTCTCTTCGTATCAACATGCATAATAATATACGAGTGTAAATTTTACGAAAACATTTGTGTTTGACACACTAAAATTACGTATAAGGGCCATAAGGCCAAAACTCAAACTATGTAAATTTTGAAATAAAAAGTCATCGTATTATGAAAGTTATGATATGGAATCATGCAATATATATATATATATATATATATATATATATATATATATATATATATACATGCTTTCTACTCGAATTATTACATATAACCATATAACAACACAATCTCTAACTACAGATATTTACAGAATATATGAAAGCCATTCTTATAAAACTTTAAAAGACATAAAATAGGAATTGGGTTGAAGAGGTTACCCAAGCGTAGATTAGAAGGATTGAAACTTTCTCCAATTTCTTCTTAACTCTCACAAATCTCTTAACACTCTCTGAACTTTCAAACTCTCTCCCTCTCTTTCTCCTCTCTGTTTTTGCCAGACTTAGAAAATGAAGAAGAAAATAATACGTAATATAGTAAAGGGAAAAAAGAAACTGATGCGCATAATGGTCAGTTAACTCAGTCATGGGTAACTACTGATAACTCCCACTAAGGCCATGTTTGGCTAGTTTTAAAAAAAACTTAATCCCATTTAATTTAATAACTATTTTATCATATAGTTTAAAAAAATGTCACACTCCTTATAAAATAAATCCAATATTTTATTTAATTTACTTTAAATAAAATATAATAATTTCTCATAAATTCACATAGTCACATAATTAAATTTCTCATTAATAAATTATGTCAAATTATTAACTCTCTAATTAATAATTAAATTAATTAAAATACGAATATGCTTATTAAATATTTTTTTTAATACAACAAGCTCACATAATCACATACTTTGATAATAAAAATTCTCCACATTAATTTAATAAATGTAACACATATAATTAAATTAATCTACCACAATTGCATCAATTAATTATTTAATCTAATAATTAATTCATCGAAAAATATTTATTCAATCCAATAAATATTAAAATTAATTTACAAAAATCTCGGTTGTCACATCTTTCCCCCCTTAAAAGGATTCTGTCCCCATAATCACGACTCAATAATTCATTCGTTACAATCTTCCACACTTACAAAGATTCTGTCCCCAGAATCGAAGACACGAATTAAACACATAACTTAAAGAAATCTTGCATCATTTTATCTAAATATAGATTTTATATTTCATACTACATTCCTTACTTTAACAAATTCTAGGTTTCATTTCATAACTTTCACTTGAACTCAATTATACTATGAGTATTATATATCTTTTAACCCATTCATTTCTTTTTCTATGGATCGCTATCAAAAACACTCGGGATATTACATTCACCATTTCTTTTAAAAATTTTGTCCTCGAAATTTTATCTATATTTATTCCTTGGGTTTTATAACCACTTCTTTCCACAAAGATCTTTCTACAATTATTAAACTTTTCTATTAAAATTTTCACATTACTCTTTGATAACTCATATCCTTCTCACTTTAAAATCTCTTTTCTCACTTATTCAACATACTCATCATTTAGTGTCGCATTCTATGACTTACTTCTTCCTAAGGAATACTTTCCTTTTCACTTCCATGTTGCAGAATAACAAGAATCTTTCACAATTGTTCAATAATTGGGAAGTAGTATGAATAACTCAAGAATTTAAAAGATTCCAAATCATGCTGAGGGTTCACAAGACCGTGAACTCTATTCTCAGTTTACTAGTGCTTCAACTCAATCCTTCACACAGCAAACCAGAGTGTTTATCAATCATAAAGAATGAAAACACCCTTCATACGTACACTAGGTGGCCAGCCTATTGTACCACTACGTTGGGCCACAACGTAGTGTTTTGTAATGATTATATGCGTTACGCTCTGACCCATTGTCCCTGAAAACATGTCCCCTTATTGTAACATTCCATAAATTTTAAAGTGTAATATTAAATATTTATTGATATATATAAATATTTAATGGATATGTTATTATTAAATAAATAATTGTTTAAATTGAGTTGATATGATTTAGTTAATTATTTGATTATTTGTTGAATAAATAATTAAATAATAAATATTAAATATTTATTGGCAATATTAAATATTTATTGAATTAGGTGGTAATTTAAGTTGACGTGGGTTAGTTAATTAATTATTGAATAAATAATTAAGGAGCTAAGTAAATTAATTATTATGAGATTATATAATAATTTAATTTAATAAGTAAGCAAGAGAGCTTATAGTGATTTAAATAGATTATAATATTTTAAATGGGAAAGGGTAATTTAAAATATTAGTTGGTTAAATAAAATTATAATTTTTAAAAGAAATTATAGTTATGTGATATTAAATTATGTGCTAAAGTAATTTAATAGATTAATGTTTTAATTGATTTATTAAGGTGACAAATAACCTTGCTATAAAAGAGTTATTAAAATAACTTAAAGGAGTTTTAATTCCGTTTTGGCCAAACAAGGCCTAATGCCTATTAAGTCCTTAATTTATCCAAACAAGGTGCAAGGTTAATGGGTTATTTTTTTTATAGTAACCAAACAAGCCTTATGGCTTATGTTTTCAAAAACTTTTAACTGATGTCAGTTATGTATTTTATATTTATATTATATAATTAATATATATAATATCTAGTTACGTTAGATTGTTAGTACGCTCTAGAGTTAGAGGAGAGAGGTTAGAGAGAAGAAGGAAAAACTCAGAGGAAGAAGAAGAAGAGAAGAAGAAAAAGTGAGAGAATCTTAGAGAAATTGGGAGTGAAGAGGAGAAAAGCTTGGCAATCAAAGAGATAGTATCATCTTCTTCTTCAAGGTATTTCTCCTATACTTTTAGTTTTAAGAGTTAGTTTTTATCTTCCCAAATTCTCCATAAAATCCTTGTGTAAGCATGAAGTATTGTTGGTATGAGGCTTAATATGGCTTACTTGTAATGTTAAAATATTTTCATGAGTTATAATCAAAGAATTGTGGTTATGTATGTAGTTTGTGAAGAAAACTTTTTTTACAGAGAGTTTTTGGTGATTATATATTGTTTAGTTAAAATAGAAATTGAGGGTTAATTAGTTGTTTAGTTGATAAATTGACCATTTGATTTGATAGAGCATGTATAATTGTTGATAAAAATACTTTGAATTAGTGATTTTGGTTGAAAAACAAAAGTTAGAGTGTTGATTTTTCATAGAAATATAAAAACATGAGTTTTTCCCAAAAACAGTGAATATGGGTGTGTTAATTTGGTTGTTTATGTTGTTGTATGGGTAGAATCATGTTTAGAGTTTTTGAAATATGTTTATATGAAGTCTATATGTAATTTACAGGATAATTAGTCTGTTAGAAATGAGCTTGTAGGCCAAAATTGGCTTTTTCTATGCTGTTGCCGAGGCTGTCTGCCGAGGTCTGCAACTCGGCGCCGCGGCACGAAGTTGTAATACCTTTGTGGCGCCGCAGCGCCATACTCACGCCGCAGCACGGCCTGGTAGCTTTGATCCCCGCGCCGCAGTGCCATGGCCACGCCGCAGCGCCGGCCCACAGTGTAACTGTGGCGCCGCAGCGCGAGTTGTCAGAAAATTCGGACAGTGTACTTTTTGTACACGAAATTTTAAGAACACTTTATGTAATGATAGTAGGACTGAAAAATATTGATTTTAGTAGTTCTACACTATTAATAATAATGTTATTACATATTAACTTGTGTTATAATTGATTATGTGATTAAATAATCAAACCTAAATGATGAACGTACTTAGTTATGTTTGTAATGTGTTAATGGCTAACTATGTCATGATGACATATATTATAGGATATGAAATGGGTTTAATATAAAACCAATAAGTAGTCCTAGCAAGACTTAAGCACTTGAACGAAATTTGAGTTTGACTAAGAAGAAATATAGTGAGTCATAAATCGAAAAGTTAACGCAATTTAATTGAACATTGTGTGATGATAGGAAAGATTATGAGATGTGGAGTAGAGTTTACATTACAATTACTATGTGTTGTTATGTGACTAATAGTTGATGTGTATGATTATATAATTGTGTAGGGCACGTGAAGTGCAGATAACTGTAAGCTGTTAATTTATTATTGGTAAACGACGACCAAGGCAAGTCTTTCGGTTCCTATTTTCTATGTGGACTTAATGAACTGTTTAAATTGCATGATATATTATGCATGTTGAAATCATGAAATGTTTAAGTCAATATATGACTGCATTGTTTTGGTTAAATAATGATGATTGAGTAAGGAACTCAATTTTTGTATTTGCTATGTGAATTAAAAGCATGTATGTCATGTTACTTTAATTATTATGAGATGTATATCAAACATGTTATTATGTGATATGTGATGCATGAAAACTGCTAGATTTTGCTGGGCTGTCGAGCTCACTCTTGCAAATAACCACTTTTGTAGGTACAAATTTTAAGGTAAAGATATGTGTTAAGTGAATTATAGAGATCTATATTCACGAAGATTACTTATGTTCTATGAGAAATGTGTTTCCTATTTTGAATGTAACATGTTGTTAAATTGTAAGTTGAGCTATCCAATGTATATGGATATTTAGTTATGATGTAAGACTTTGTATAGTCATTTTTTTGTAATGATTCGTGATATTTGATTTGAATCGAAGAGATGTAATGTAAAGGTTACGATTTAGGGCAAGACAGAAGGAGATGTATAAAAGTTTTAATTATTCCACATTTTTAGTAAATTTTAATATCGAATATTGATGTAAAGATAGATTAAAGTTGTATTATTAACGACCGAGAAGGAGAATATTATTGTATGAATTTTGGGGTCGTTACACTTATAGGGTTGTTCAACTCAGCTTTTCAACATCTGAATCTGCACCAAAATAATTTGGTTTGGCATAACTTTTCAATGAATGTTTGAATTTCATGAACATCTTTCAATATTTTTCTAGTTGAATCAAATAGCATAGACATCTACAACAATTCAGACATCAACCGAAATATACATATACATACATACATATGTATTCTCATATCTTAAAGAAATCTCAAAAATCTTTTTATGACGTCATGATACCGCACTGTATTTACAGTCCGTTGAGGATTTCATCATTTGGTGATTTTATCATACTACATCATACCATAGTGGGCTGACGATCCTTAGATCACATCCAACACTAAGTAATACTGCATTGATGCTTCATCGTTTTTATCATCTTTGCACCAGGTTACATGATGCATTAATGATATATAAAATACATTTTGATATATTGCAGATCATTTTTGTCTAGCCGAAGAAATTAACATTGTAAGACCCCAACTTATTAATGAATAAAATTAAATTTTCTTTAAATATTATTATGAATAATAAGGGGTTAATTTGATATAATACTTTGGTTATGGGTGAAATGTGCAAATTTTGTAAAATAAGCAAATGGTTATAAAATATTCATTTTGTCGGGGAATATTCGTTTGGTCGTGGAATATTCTTGCCGTCGGGGAATATTCGTACGACGGCGTAGCCTTGTGTGGGCCCCATAACGGAAAGCGATTGGATGAAGAAAACGACAAGTATAAGTTGTTTATAAATAACGGCGTAGTTGTTACCGTTAATACTGTTGGAATACCCAGTGGTTAAAATACAGTAGCACACGGTATTGTACCAATTATTGATTCTTACGAAGGAAGGTACTACTCAATAATTGTTACAGTAGTTATTATTCAATATTTTATTTTATTGATTCAATAATTGCTGCGTTGATATTTTATATTATTGTTATTTCAATAATTGCTGCTGCACAGTATTTTCTATTATCAGATCAATAATTCATATTATTTGAATAATATTATTAGATAACATTATTGGCAATGTCTAGAAAGTTCTGTCTAAGGAGAGGTTTGGTCATCTAATTGCGCGCCAGTAAGGAGAAATCCTTATTGGAAAGCCCTCTCTTTCCTGGGAACGGCCTGGTCGTCATAAATGTGATTCTGTAATATTATTTGTGAATAATTAATTATTGATTCATATGATAAGGAAATATTTATTTTATGTGGATATAAATGAGGGATATATTTTTGTGGTTAAAAATGAAGGAGTTAATGTTGAAGTTTTTATCAATATTTTTGTCGGAATGGAGGTATTAAAAATCAGGGTTTTTGAGATATTTTGCGGGGGTTATAATTTTTAATCCGACCGTTGGATCGTGGTACTTTTTGGATATGTTATACATATATAAGTTGAGTATATGTCCACAAATTTTGAACCGTTAAAAATTAACGTATGATTTATTATGAATTTTACGAGATGACTGGTTCAGAAATTATTGAATTTTCAGAGTTTATCATTTTGATGGAAAATTCTAGAATTGGTGGGCCCCACTCTTGGTTGGTGAAGAAATGTGCTGAATTATATTTCAAATGTGGTGGGTGGGAATAGTAGCAGGTAAAGCCATCAGGTTGCAGGTCAAGCCTACTAAAATTTTCCTATAAATAGAGGGCTAAGTTAGAATTGAAAATCACACCTGAAACAAGTTTTCTCTCTTTCTCTCTCTAGATTATTGAGTGTATTTTGTGAGTATTTAGATACTTTGAGAGTTTTTATTCATCAGAGCAAGTTTTTTTCAGCCTTATACCGGTATTCCGACCAGAAGTACTGATATTTTGAGGTAAGGGATATTATTTTCTTCAATATCATTATGCTGAAATATTGATATGAGTTTTTATCAAATTTGGAACTTTTTGTGTCGGGGTTACTATTCACGTATACGTTACTATTCACGTATACGGCACTATTCATGAATACGGCACTATTCACCAAAAAATAAAATTTTCCCTTTTTGTCCAAGATGTCTATTATGGTTACTATCTTTGATTGTATCCATATTTTGATCTTTATTTTTGAATTCTGCTTCACAATTGATTATTATGAAGTATTATTGATCTTGGATAAACTGTTATACGAATCCTTAATATTCGTCCTTCTGTCTCACTGGATTCGTTGTCTTTAAAATATTTTTCATCATCCTCAGTCCTAAATGATGATATTACTGAATATCTTTGGCCTGTAGTGCAAAGATGTATGATTACTTAATGAATATCTTTGGCCTGTAGTGCAAAGATGAACAGGTGTTGAGATGAACATGACTGACAGGTGATACAAATGAATATCTTTGGCCTGTAGTGCAAAGATGAATATTTAGATAAAGATGATTATTAATTGATGTTATAGGGATAAAATATTGATGATGGACTTTTAAATCTTAGAAGATAGTAGAATTCTTTCTCTACTTGACTCTTCTAATGGTTTGCTGTTTCCGCTGCAGTTGTTGATCTAAAACTTGTTGTAGATTATATTCTATCAGATTTTTCCCTGTTGAAGACTAACGATAATTTGTTGTATATTATCTTAGTCATAATATTCTTTACTGGGCTAGTTGAGCTCACCCTTTTCCTTTTTGTTCTATTTTTCTTCTCAGGAGGTGAGAACATAGCAGGATCTAGTCGGGGTATGGAGTGATGGTTCCAGAAAGATGTTTTAACAGTCCTCACTATTTCTGTAAAATAGTGTTTGAATAATTGTAATGAGGACTTATTTGAGTGTGGATATTGTCTAGAAGACAATATTTGTATTTAAACTCACAGTATGTGTTGTCGTATTTTGCACGATAATTGTATTATTAAAGTTGTAGTTTGCTTTCTGTACCATGTATTTGGCGACTCAGAATGGGTGTTGTATACCTATTTTGGGGGCGTCACAAACATAGACATACGAATAACAGTATTGTTGTTAAAACTCATTGGTTCCATCATTTGATCCAATGTTTTTCAAGAAAGTAGAAGTGTAAACATCAGCACGAAGTCAATAAATTTTGAAAGTCTAGCATAGCTAGTAGATTTAGAATACCTATGCTTCCACCATCAACTCCACTTTCTTTAATGATCCATTACTTAATAGGTCTATCTATTCCTATCATCCTCAATACTCTATTCACATATAATTGTACCCAGTTCGTCAAAACTTACCATACGTTATGAGTTCAGGAACTTGCCATAATAATATGAGTTTAAGAACTTATCCTAGTCAGACCATAGGCGTCCATTCGCTGAGGAGTTCAAAACATACCATATAATTATGAGTCACGAACCTACCGTAAGTATGAGTTTTAAGAACTCGCACTTAATCTTATAATATTCTGTAACTAAACTCTACCTATTCGTTATACACATGAGAAAAGAATCACCTTCTCATCAGGCATATAGCAAATAGCGCGACACAAATATTCTAATGATTATCAATGGGATAAACTGTGTGCAAGCACAAAACTCTCGCCCATACAAAAGTTTGTACAACTTAGTCATCACATGAGTCCTCAATTAAAAACCCACCTAACTCTATCTTGCTTATAACTTACTCTTTGCTTGATACGAATTCCTCGTATCACATTATCTATAACTCCTCGTGAGTTATCTTGTACTATATCATAGTACATTATCTTCATAGCATCAAGCTATAATCATTCAAACATTACAGACCATCTTTCTTTTTATAACTTAAACAGATCACGTTGTGACCTCATTCTATAATCATCTCCCTTAAAATTCTTTTCTTAACTCGTGATCGTTTTGTTTTACGATCGTCATTCTTTCCCTTTCTCATCATTTTCGACATTATTCGTTATCTTGGCTATTGGAGTTAGGAAACTCCCATTTCTTATCTTTATATGTCTTCAAGATTCTTCTTTGAATCTTCTTGTTTATATAATAATTCTTCCTTTAAGAATTCTAACTTCATTTATATCGCTCAACATTTCATTCGAGTTCTACACTTTCATCATACACATCCATTCTCTACACTTGGTACACATCGAGTCTCTAACAGTTTCAGTATGGTATGCTGAGTGGTTTTCCACAAACAACCAACAAACTAGGTTTCGAGTTGCTAGTTCGTATATACCTCAGCTCTATGAAGGAATCGTTTAGCCCATATACCATACATCAACTACTAAAGAGTACAATTGTACCATACTTAAATATAACTCTCTATTCTTAACTTCTTTATCACTTTTCTTACAGACACTGTCTATTTATTATCACCTTACATCCTTATTATTGGAGTTGGATAACCCCACATTCATATTCCTTATAACTCTGCGAGATTCATCTTTGAATCCTGTCACGCAAGTTTTAATCCCTTCTATAAAAATTTCTTAAATTACTTCTTATTGTTCAAACTCTATCTGAGCTTATTCATTCACTATCTTCACCTTTTCTTCTCTAAGGTTATAGCCTAAGGTACCCCTACCTAAGGTTTATAACCTACAGTTCTGATACCAACTTGTGACACCCCCAAATCCGGTACTTCAATTTCCCAAGATTTGGTGTTCATTATTCAAAAATCAAATATCTATCTACCCATAAAAAAGTAAACCATGCAATAGATATAAATAAATCCTTACAACATCTGAATAATAAATACCATCCTAGGTCATACTAACCTTAAATATTTGTGCAGAAACATAAACAAATAATAAGTCTTAAACAACATCAAGTCTTAACAATAACATTCTTAAAATTTAATAACACGTCTTCATCACTTAATAGCTTTGCCCTTGCCTTTGCAATAAGAAGGCTCGTCGGTTCTTTCGTTCTTAATTGCAATGTTATTATTACGCAAGAGTGAGCGCGATTGCCCACAAGTATAAAAATGAAATAACAATATAATAACATGTGTGTGAATCGAAGAATTCTAAAATGAAGCTCAACTTTTGAACCAAAAATGATTACTATGAATCAAAAGACTTCCGAGGGTCATAAGACCTTGAACTATGTCCTAGGTTATCAAGGATTATACTTGAAACCTTTAACAGTTATAAGACTATGGACTCTTCTTCTCGTACTTAGGGGGATCAACCCTTATTACCATACTGTGCACAATATCTTAACGCTAACACATAAGTAATCCCTTTACAGAGTTGTTCATCTCAGTTTGACGTTAAAGTCTGTGACGAACGAGAATTTTGTAAATTATTTTAATATTTATTGAATTAAATAAATATTTTTTGATAATTTAATTATTGGATTAAATAATTAATTGATGCAATTGTGGTAGATTAATTTAATTAAATGTGTTACATTTATTAAATTAATGTGGAGAATTTTATTATTCAAAGCATGTAATTATGTGAACTTATTGAATTAAATGAATTATTTAACTAAGCATGATATTATTTTAATTAAGTTAATTATTAAATAGAGATTTAATAATTTGACATTTATTATTAATGAGATATTTAATTATGTGACTATACGAAATTATGAGAAATTATTATATTTTATTAAATTAAATAAGATATATGGATTATTGTGCAAGTGAATGTGACATTAATTAAACTATATTGTAAAGATTTTTATTAAATAAATTGGTTTTGTAATATATTAAGCATAGCCAAACATGGCCTTAGTGGGAGTTGCCACCAGTTAACCATGACTGGGTTAACTGACCATGATGCGCGTCTGTTCTTGGCTATATTATGTGTGTGCTCCTTCTTTTCTATTATTCTTATAAGTCTGATAAAAACATCACAGATAGAAAGTTTGAGAAATTGTTGAGTGAGTTTGCTTGGTGTGTAAGAATTTTTGAGGAAGGCTTTAATTCATCTCCTATTACTTTATCTACACTTGGGTAATCTCTTCAACCCAATTGTTATATTTACGTCTTTTAAAATTTCCATGAGTATGGCTTAAGTCTTCTGTGAAACTCTGTAATTGGTTTAGGAGTAATGTTTATGGGTTATATGTGTGTTATGTTATATCAAATTGTGTTTAATTATGTATATGTTGTAAACCATAACATCAAATTCATGAAAACATGTCGTATATGATTTCTACAAAATTACAGAGTATGGGTTTTGGCCTTATGGCCTTATACATGATATTTTATGTAGTGATCGTATATTATCCCTAAAATTTACACTCCTATATTATTATGCATGTTGATACGAAGAGACCAAGCCTTAAACGAACGGATTCGGTGTTATAACGAATTCGTAGTGTTAAATTTATGATTTTGTTCATTAACTTCAAGAACATCAAGAACAGTCAAATTTTACATGATTTAATTCTGTTATTGGGTGTTTTAAATGGTTAAAATCACTTTACAAAGGTTGGGTTATGTTTATGTATAAATTATAACATATGGGTATGTGTAATTTGGTGAAATTAGTGTTAAAAATGTGTTGATTTCGCTGAATTCTGTGTTCTTCGCGAACTAGAAACTCAAAGTCTGGGGTTTCGCGCCGCGGCGACAACTCCCGGTTCATTTCTCACGCCGCAGCGCCACCGCGCCGCAACACCAAGTACCATGCCGCAGCGCCACAGCGCCGCAGCGCCAATACCGCTCCAACCGGTGTTGTTTATGAAAAAGAAGGACGGGTCGATGCGGCTTTGCATTGACTACAGAGAACTAAATAAGGTCACGATTAAGAATAGATATCCATTACCAAGAATTGACGATCTGTTTGATCAATTAAAGGGAGCAAGATACTTTTCCAAGATAGACCTGAGGAGTGGTTATCACCAACTGAAGGTGAGACCAGAGGATGTACCGAAGACAGCGTTCAGAACGCGATACGGTCACTATGAATTTTTAGTAATGTCGTTTGGCCTAACGAATGCTCCAGCAGCATTTATGGGACCAATGAATGGTGTGTTCAAGTCGTTTTTGGACAAATTCGTGGTGATATTTATAGACGACATTCTGGTATATTCCAAAACCAAAGAAGAACTCGAAGAACATTTGAGGTTAACGTTGGAAGTATTGAGAAAGGAGAAGTTGTACGCTAAATTTTCGAAATGAAAATTCTGGATCGAGCGAGTACAATTTCTTGGTCACGTGATTGATAAAAATGGGATTTCTGTAGATCCATCCAAAGTAGAAGCCGTGATTAACTGAGATCAGCCGAGAACGCCATCAGAAGTAAGAAGTTTTCTTGGATTGGCGGGATATTATAGAAGATTCATTCAAGATTTTTCCAAGATTGCAACTCTGTTAACGAATTTAACTCGAAAAGCTGTGAAATTTGTTTGGACGGAGAAGTGTGAGGAGAGCTTTCAAGAATTAAAGAAGAAGTTGAGTACGGCACCTGTGTTATCTCTTCCGGATGATACATGCAATTTTGTTGTTTTTAGTGATGTGTCGCATAAAGGACTTGACTGTGTGCTAATGCAAAACTGTAAAGTCATCGCGTATATATCACGACAGTTGAAGGATTACGAGAAGGGATACCCGACCCATGATTTGGAGTTAGTTGCAGTTGTTTTTGCTTTAAAAATTTGGAGGCACTATCTCTACGGGGAGAAGTGTGAAATATATACGGACCACAAGAGTCTGAAATATATTTTCACACAGAAGGACTTAAATATGCGTCAGAGAAGATGGTTGGAATTAATCAAGGATTACGACTGTGAGATTTTATACCATCCGGGTAAGGCGAATGTGGTTGCCGATGCCTTAAGTAGAAAGGGTCGTGAGAAATTGATGATGTTAACTGCTCAGGAAGAGCTAATCGTGGTAATGGAGAAGCTGGAATTGGAAGTGAAGTATCTAATGGAGATTGATGAGAAGCTATTTCATATGCAATCTGGTACAACTATACTAGATAAAGTGAAGGAGGCTCAGATTCAGGGTGATGAATGCAAAAAGGTGACAAAGAAGATATCTGAAGGAACCGAACCGATATTTAAGATGGATAAGGAAGGAATACTGAGATTTGAAAGTAAAATTTGGGTATCGCCAGTACAAGAGATTAAGGATGATATTTTAAGCGAGGCTCATAGTTCACGATATTCGATTCACCCTGATAGTACCAAATTGTACCAAGATCTTCGACAACATTTTTGGTGGCCAAATTTAAAACGTGATGTTGCAGAATGTGTTGCCAAGTGTCTGACCTGTCAGAAAGTAAAAGCATAACATCTGAGACCAAGTGGTTTACTTCAACCGTTAGAGATCCCAGAATGGAAATGGGAACACATTACAATGGTCTTCGTGGTTGGCCTTTCGACGACTCAGAAAGGCTACGACGTAGTATGGGTTATCGTTGATCGACTGACAAAATCTGCACACTTCCTTTCGATCAAAATAAGATTCAACTTAGATCAGTTGGCCAGGCTATACATAAAAGAGATTGTTTCGAGGTACGGAGTACCGGTATCAATTGTTTCAGATAGGGATCCGCGCTTCACATCAAATTTTTGGAAACGTCTTCAGGAATGCTTGGGTACGCAATTGCGATTGAGTACAGCTTACCACCCTCAAACAGACGGACAGAGTGAGAGAACGATTCAGACATTAGAAGATATGCTAAGAGCCTGTGTGATGGACTTTAAAGGAAATTGGGATGATCACCTACCATTAGTAGAGTTCGGCTACAACAACAGTTACCACGCTAGTATTGGCATGCCACCTTATGAAGCTTTATACGGCAGAAAGTGCAGAACTCTTCTTTACTGGGATGAAGTTGGTGAGAGACAATTGGTAGGGCCAGAATTGGTACAGCAAACAGCAGAAATAGTCAAAGTGATCCGAGCACGACTGGTAGCGGCTTAAGATCGATAGAAGAAATACGCTGACCCACATCGTAAAAATATCGAGTTTGAATCAGGTAGTTATATTTTCTTGAAGGTCTCTCTCTGAAAAGGAAAGATCAAATTTGGAAAGAAAGGGAAATTGAGCCCAAGATTCATTGGACCCTTTGAAGTACTGAGAAGAATCGGAGAAGTTGCGTATGAGGTAGCCTTACCTCCAGCACTCGAGAATATCCATAACGTCTTTCAGGTTTCTGTGTTGCGACCCTACAAGCCTGCTTACAAGCATGTAATTGAATATGAACCCTTGCATTTTGAGAAAGACTTATCTTACGAAGAAATTCCTGTCCAAATTGTCGACCGAAAAGAACAAGTTCTCAAAAATAAAGTTATACATTCTGTTAAGGTAATTTGGAAGAACCACAATGCTGAAGAAGCTACGTGGGAACTCGAAGAGAATATGATGAAGAATTACCCTTAATTATTTACTCAATTATGTGTAAGCGATTCTGGGGACAAAATCTTTATAAGGGGGGAGAATGTAGCGGGTCGAATTTATTGAGTCGTGATTCTGGGGACAGAATCCTTTTAAGGGGGGAAAGATGTGACGAACAAGAATTTTGTAAATTATTTTAATATTTATTGAATTAAATAAATATTTTTCGATAATTTAATTATTGGATTAAATAATTAATTGATGCAATTGTGGTAGATTAATTTAATTATATGTGTTACATTTATTAAATTAATGTGGAGAATTTTATTATTCAAAGCATGTAATTATGTGAGCTTATTGAATTAAATGAATTATTTAATTAAGCATGATGTTATTTTAATTAAGGTAATTATTAAATAGAGATTTAATCATTTGACATTTATTATTAATGAGATATTTAATTATGTGACTATACGAAATTATGAGAAATTATTATATTTTATTAAATTAAATAAGATATATGGATTATTGTGCAAGTGGATGTGACATTAATTAAACTATATTGTAAAGGTTTTTATTAAATTAATCGGTTTTGTAATATATTAAGCATAGCCAAACATGGCCTTAGTGGGAGTTGCCACCAGTTAACCATGACTGGGTTAACTGGCCATGATGCGCGTCTGTTCTTGGCTATATTATGCGTATGCTCCTTCTTTTCTATTATTTTTCTAAGTCTGATAAAAACATCACAGAGAGAGTTTGAGAAATTGTTGAGTGAGTTTGCTTGGTGTGTAAAATTTTTTGAGGAAGGCTTTAATTCATTTCCTATTACTTTATCTACGCTTGGGTAATCTCCTCAACCCAATTGTTATATTTACGTCTTTTAAAATTTCCATGAGTATGGCTTAAGTCTTCTGTGAAACTCTGTAATTGGTTTAGGAGTAATGTTTATGGGTTATATGTGTGTTATGTTATATCAAATTGTGTTTAATTATGTATATGTTGTAAACCATAACATCAAATTCATGAAAACATGTCGTATATGATTTCTACAAAATTACAGAGTATGGGTTTTGGCCTTATAGCCTTATACGTGATATTTTATGTAGTGATCGTATATTATCCCTAAAATTTACACTCCTATATTATTATGCATGTTGATACGAAGAGACCAAGCCTTAAACGAACGGATTCGGTGTTATAACGAATTCGTAGTGTTAAATTTATGATTTTGTTCATTAACTTCAAGAACATCAAGAAAATTCAAATTTTACATGATTTAATTCTGTTATTGGGTGTTTTAAATGGTTAAAATCACTTTACAAAGGTTGGGTCATGTTTATGTATAAATTATAACATATGAGTATGTGTAATTTGGTGAAATTAGTGTTAAAAATGTGTTGATTTCGCTGAATTCTGTGTTCTTCGCGAACTGAAAACTCAAAGTCTGGGGTTTCGCGCCTCGGTGTCAACTCCCAGTTCATTTCTCGCGCCGCAGCGCCACCGCGCCGCAACAGCAAGTACCAGGCCGCAGCGCCACGGCGCTGCAGCGCCAATACTCAGTACAAAAGTGGCGCCGCAGCGCCACTTAGCAGAATGTCCAGAAATGTATTTTTTTATGATAAGTCTAGCAATGTGTTAGTAACTTAATGTAATGAACATGTAAACATGTTAGAAATATAATGAAATGATGACATAGTTGTGTAACATGTAAATAACATAATTACATGTGAATTGAATTATTGAATACATAATTAGCTTGATTATTTATGAAGTGATATTATGTGACAGTTAATGTGATAAATTGATTAAGTATAGTCAATAATTAAATTAGACAAAAAGAAAGAGTTTATGATGATTAATTAAGTTATAATTAACTGGTATTGTGTATGTGAATGGTATGTAGGATTTAATTCAAAGAACGAGTTTAGTTAATGTAAGACCCCAACTTTTATAAATAAAGATGAATTTTCTATAAATATCATTTTTGAATATTATGGAGTTAATTTGATATAATGTTATAATTGTGGGTAATATTTATAAATTTTACCAAGTACGCAAGTTGTTATATAATATTCGATTTGTCGGGGAATATTCGTTTTAACATGGAATATTCGTACAACGACACAATCATTGGTGGACCCCACAACGAAATTATTGTCGGATTGAGAAAATGACAAAAATATTTTATTAAAAATAACGACGGAAATTTTACCATTGTTACTGTTGAACTACTCGGTAGTAAAAGTACAGTAATACGTGTGGTTGCATAGTAGCACACGGTATTGATTATTAATGCTTATGTGAGAAGTCACTCAGTTTGATTCAATTATTGTCAGTTAATAATATGAATTATTTAGCGATAATGACGTTTCGTTTTATTCGTATTATTAACGTAATAAAACAGAAACATCTTTTTATATAAAAGAGAATACTTTATTAAAGTTATTCTATAAATAGAATATATTATATTTTATATAAAAGATTTTTCTTTAAATATGGACCGTCAGATTAAAGTAATCAATCTGGACCGTTCATGGATTAGTTACTATGCATTCTATTTTTCTATAAATAGCAGCTCATTCCTTCATTATTTCTTACGAATTCACTGAACTCTAGAGAGAGAAACTATAGAGAGAGAGAATAAGAGTATTCTGCTACTTAACTACTTCCTTATTTCAGCTCGCCTTTAAAACGGTAGGAAATATTATTTCTTTTATATTCATGAAGAGAACTTCTGTTATTCCATTCTTTATTATTCTGTTGGAATAACCAGTATACGCGGTCTACCCTATACTTGGTGACATTCTTCTATTATTCTGTTGGAACATCCTGTCTGTGTGTTTTACACCGGACCTGGTTTCGTTTTTATTATTATTCTGTTGGAACATCCTGTCTATGTGTTTTACACCGGACCTGGTTCCATTTTTATTATTATTTTGTTGGAACATCATGTCTGTGTGTTTTACATCGGACCTGGTTCCGTCTTGTTATTATTCTGTTGGAACATCCTGTCTGTGTGTTTTACACCGAACCTGGTTCCATTATTTATTATTCTATCGGAATATCCTGTCTGTGCGTTTACGCCGGACCTGGTTCCATTATTTATTATTCTGTTAGAATAACCTGTCTGTGCGGTCTATCGCATGCATGGTGATTTCTTTTGTTATTCCATTCTTTATTATACTCAGTTGGTTAAGTTTTGACTTCTATACTCCATGAAATTTGTGGAATATCCTTGGTAATTGCGGTTCATCCAGTATCTTTTCATGAAAATATTCTTCTAAGTATTCTTGAATTTTACTCCACAAAGCAGTATCATGTTGACAATTTGGACGTTGTTAATTCTTGGATAAATTAATTCTTGAACTTGTTTTATTGAATTCTTATATCATTGTCATCATCCTCATGTTTATAAAATGTTGAAAGTCATATGTGGCATGTAGTGCATAGATGGACTTGGTATGATTATGACCAGGGATTATTCGGAATAATCATGACCGTAATGTTACAAATGATGTGGTAAAAGTCATCATTGGCCCGTAGTGCATTGATGGACAGTTGTTGGCATGATCATGACCATTAATGAATACACGAATATCCTTGGCCGTAGTGCAGGGGTGATTCGATGATGTGGATTATTTTATTAAGCTGAGTCCCAGCGATAACAGTGTTGAAAAACCTTTTAAATCATAAAAGATAGTAGAGTATATTTTCTACTTGACTCTTTTAATGGATTGCTTATTTCGCTGCAGTTAAACTTGATGTCTATTATATTTTATCAGTTTAACATTGTTGAAGGCTAATGATAATTTATTCTGCATTATCTTAGTCATAATATTTCTTACTGAGCTAGTTGAGCTCAACCTTTCTTTTACTGTTCTCTTCAGGAAATGAGAACGTAGCTGGGGCAAGTCGGGGAACGGAGTGATGGTTTGAATGATTGTATTAGTTAGTAGTCCTCACTATTCTATGTAATAGTGTGTTAATAAATGTAATGAGGACTCCTTTTGAGTATGAATACTTTCTAGAAGATAATATTTGTATTCAAACTCGCAGTTTATGTTTTGTCGTATTGTACACGACAGTTGTTTTAGTAAGGTGTATTTGTATTCTGTACTTTGTATATGACGACCCAAGATGGGTGATGTATACCTAATTTTGGGGACGTCACAGTTGGTATCAGAGCTTAGGGATATGATCCCTGGCTAAGATGTGAGAATAGAACTAGGAGGGGAGAGACGGGGAATTCCTTCGCTAGTATGACCTACCTAAGTTTATTTGCATGATATTTAATTGGTCGGTCATAATATAAGGATAATATATGACATATCAATTAACTTTTATTTTGTGGCAGTATCTGAAAATGGCATCTGAGAATGTTGAGAATAGCAATGGAGCACAGGCGACTGTTGATTCACCACATATCAATAATCAGGATAATGTGCATCAGGAAGGTGACAATCCTCATGCAAACAACAACACTGACCAGATGATGAATGATGGAATGTTCAAAAACTTTATGCAGTTCATGCAACAGCAGGCGAGAGCGGCTCCTGTCCAAAATATAGGTGGAAACACTGAAAACTCTCGGACGGTCACCGCTAAACAGTTCAAGGAGCTGGGACCACCAGAGTTTAAGGGAGAGCCAAAACCACTTATAGCGGAAACATGGATAAAGCAGATTACCAAGATATTTGATGTCTTGGGATGCTCCGAGGAGCAAAAGGTTCCCTTTGCCGCCTTTATGTTGCGAGGAGAGGCAGATTACAGGTGGGAATCGATTAAGCGTACTCAACCTGCCGCATTGAAGATGTCTTGGGAGAAGTTCCAAGAGCTGTTCAACGACAAATACTTTCCTGAAAGTATTCGTCACATGAAGGAGGTGGAATTTATCAAGTTGGAGCAAAACAACGTGACCGTGTCGCAGTACGAAGCCAAGTTTGCTGAGTTGTCCCGGTTTGCGTCCCACTTGGTGGATAATGAAGAGCAAATGACGCGAATGTTTTTGCGAGGTTTGAAACCTGAGATACGTCAACATCTTATTTCTCATAAACTGTGTTTGTATACAGATGTTGTGAATAGGGCTCAGTTAGTGGAGCGCGATAACGAGTCAACGCAACCAAAAGAGAGCAGTCGACAAAATGATAATACCAGTGAGAGCAGTCATCGAAGCGGTGACAACAAGCGAGGAGGGAATCAATAGGCCAGAAATGGTAACCACTTCGGTGGTAATCAGGGCCAAAATAATAAGAATGGTCATTTCAAGAAGAGGAGATTCAACAATGATGGAAAGACGTCAGCACCAGCACCCGTTGTTAAGGAAGGAGAACGACCACCTATCATATGTTTCAAATACGGAGGGGAGGGGCATATCAGTCCAAACTGCGCGATGCCGTCTAAAGCATGTTATAATTGTGGAAGAGAAGGTCATTTAGCTCGATTTTGTCGTTTACCAAAAACAAGTTTAGCCAAGATGGAGACACCAAAGGCCATCCCAGAAAAGTCAAAACCGGTAGTGCAAGGGAGAGCGTTTGTTGTGACCTCCCAGAAAGCAAGGAACCCGAATGAGGTCATCACGGGTAAGCTTATCATAAACTCTAACGAAGCCTATACTTTATTTGATACCGGTTCTACCCATTCTTTTATTTCTCCTACTTGCGCTCATCGATTAAATTTGATTCCGGAGAAATTAAACTTTGACTTATCTGTTGAAACTCCATTGGGAGAAACCTTCATTACATCCATGGTTTATAAGTCTTGTTTGGTTCAAGTTGGTACCCACACATTACCTGTCGATTTGATTTCATTAAAAATACTTGCATTTGACGTGATTCTAGGGATTGATTGGTTAACTACTCATCATGCAAAAATTGATTATTTTCGTAAGGTTGTTAGCTTTCATATTCCTAATCGACCTATTATGCGAATTCAAGCAACCAAACCATTAAAATCAATCGCTGTCATCTCAAGCCATAAAGCTATTCGTTTATTGAAAAACGGATGTCAAGCTTTCTTAGCTCATGTCACGGATCTAAACAAAAATACGTCAGTTTTGAATGATATTTCTATTGTTAATAAATTCCCTGACGTATTCCCTGAAGAACTTCCTGGCCTACCCCCAGAGCGTGAAATTGAATTTTGTATCGACCTTGAACCCGGTACAAAACCCATTTCCAAAGCCCCATATCGAATGGCTCCTATTGAACTTCAGGAGTTAAAGATCCAACTACAGGAATTGTTAGACATTAGCTTTATTCGTCCTAGTACTTCTCCTTGGGGTGCTCCTATTCTATTCGTGAAGAAGAAAGATGGAAGTATGCGACTTTGTTTTGATTATCGGGAGTTAAATCATGTCACCATAAAAAACAGGTACCCATTGCCACGTATTGATGACCTGTTTGACCAGTTGCAAGGAGCACAATTCTTTTCAAAGATCGATATTCGTTCTGGATATCATCAGCTGAAGGTTAGAACTGAGGATATTCCAAAGACGGCTTTTAGAACTCGGTACGGGCATTATGAATTCCTACTCATGTCCTTTGGATTGACTAATGCTCCTGCTGCCTTCATGGATATGATGAACCGGGTATTCAAGGAATATTTGGATCACTTTGTGGTCGTCTTTATTGATGACATCCTTATTTATTCCAAAAGTCGTGAAGATCATGAGCAACACTTGAGGCTGGTACTCCAAAAGCTTCGTGAACATAAGCTTTATGCCAAGTTGAAGAAATGCGAGTTCTGGCTGGAGGAGGTAGCATTCCTTGGGCACGTAGTATCAAGTCATGGAATATCGATTGACTTGGCAAAGATTGAAGCTATTCAAAGCTGGGAGCAACCTAAATCAATGACCGAAGTACGTAACTTTCTTGGTTTAGCTGGTTATTATCGGAGATTTATGGAAGGATTTTCTCGAATCGCTACTCCATTAACTCAGCTGACTTGGAAAGATACAAAGTTCGGTTGGAGCGAAGAATGTGAGCAGAGTTTTCAAGAACTCAAGAGGAGACTCATTTCAGCACCTGTTCTAACAATACCATCTGGCTCGGAGGGATTTGTCATCTACAGTGATGCTTCGAGCAAAGGGTTGGGATGCGTTCTCATGCAACATGGAAAAGTCATAGCCTATGCATCAAGACAACTCAAGGAATATGAGAGGAATTATCCTACTCATGATCTAGAGTTGGCAGCTGCTGTCTTTGCACTTAAAATTTGGAGGCATTACTTGTATGGGGAGAAGGTGGAGATCTTTACGGATCATAAAAGCCTCAAATATTTCTTCACTCAAAAGGAACTCAACATGCGACAACGACGTTGGCTTGAACTGTTGAAAGATTATGATCATACCATTCAATATCATCCTGGAAAAGCGAACGTGGTAGCTGACGCATTGAGTAGAAGATCATATGCAAGTACGAGTGCGATATTGTCAACACAAAGGCCCATTTTATGTGATTTGCAAAGGATGGAGATAGAGTTAAAGACTCCAGAGACCCATGTGATGATGGCGAATATACGAGTAGAACCGACTTTAATCGATAAAGTTAAAGCTGCTCAAGCTACAGACCTGGAGTTGATGCGTATGAGGAAGAAAGTGCAAAAAGGTGCTATGCCGGAAGCAAGAATCGATGAAGAAAGAATACTTCGAGTCAACTCCAGACTTTGTGTTCCTAACAACCCTGATTTAAAGTATGAGATCATGATGGAGGCGCACAACACACCGTTTGCAATCCATCCTGGAAGTACCAAAATGTATCATGATCTTCGTCATACATTTTGGTGGAGCAATATGAAGAGAGAGATAGCGTTGTTTATCTCAAGGTGTCTAACTTGTCAACGAGTCAAAGCGGAGCATCAAGTACCAAAAGGTCCATTGCAACCACTTGAAATTCCAGAATGGAAGTGGGAGCACATTACCATGGATTTCGTTACCGGTCTTCCTAGGGTTTGTCAAGGTATTGATGCGATTTGGGTCATTGTTGATAGATTGACCAAGTCTGCTCATTTCTTACCGATACGAGAAACTTATACACTTGAACGTCTTGCTCGTATGTACATAAACGAGATTGTAAGACTGCATGGTATGCCAGTATCCATAGTTTCTGACCGAGACCCAAGATTCACTTCACAATTTTGGGTTAGTTTACAAAAAGCTATGGGCACGGAGTTACGATTTAGTTCAGCATATCATCCTCAGACAGACGGACAATCAGAGAGGACTATTCAAACTCTTGAAGATCTATTAAGACTCTGTGTCTTTGACTTCAAGGGAAGTTGGGACAAGTTCTTACCATTGGTGGAGTTTTCCTACAACAACAGTTATCAAGCAAGTATTGGCATGGCTCCATTCGAAGCATTGTATGGAAGAAAATGTCGTTCTCCAGTATGCTGGGATGAGGTGGGTGAAGCAACGTTGTTGGGACCAGAGTTGGTACGTATGACTACAGAAAAGATTCAAACGATCCGACAACGTATAAAAACCTCACAATATCAACAAAAGAGTTATGCTGATCTTCATCGAAATGACGTGGAATTTGATGTAGGAGATCATGTGTTCTTACGCGTTGCTCCATGGAAAGGAGTTACAAGATTTGGAAAGAGAGGAAAGCTCAATCCTCGATTCATCAGTCCATTTTTAATCCTCGATCGAGTAGGAACTGTGGCTTATAGACTCGCTTTACCGCCAAGTATGTCTCGTATTCATAACGTTTTTCACATATCCATATTACGCAAATATGTGGAAGACCCGAACCACATTATTGAGTTAGAACCGGACGAAATAGCGGAGGATTTGACGTATGAAGAAGTTCTTGTTCAAATCTTGGATAAGAAGGAACATATTCTACGCTCCAAGGTTATACCTCAAGTCAAAGTTTTGTGGAGAAACCACGATGTTGAGGAAATGACTTAGGAGTTAGAATCTGAAATAAAATCAAGGTATCCTTACCTCTTTGACATACCAGGTACGTACCCTAATTTCGAGGGCAAAATTTCATAAGAAGGGGAGGTTGTAAGAACCCAACCTTTATAAATAAAGATGAATTTTCTATAAATATCATTTTTGAATATTATGGAGTTAATTTGATATAATGTTATAGTTGTGGGTAATATTTATAAATTTTGCAAAGTACGCAAGTTGTTATATATTATTCGATTGGTCGGGAAATATTCGTTTTAACAGAGAATATTCGTACAACGACACAATTATTGGTGGACCCCACAACAAAATTATTGTCGGATTGAGAAAACGACAAAAATATTTTATTAAAAATAACGGCGAAAATTTTACCATTGTTACTGTTGAACTACTCGGTAGTAAAAGTACAGTAATACGTGTGGTTGCATAGTAGCACACGGTATTGATTATTAATGCTTATGTGAGAAGTCACTCAGTTTGATTCAATTATTGTCAGTTAATAATATGAATTATTTAGCGATAATGACGTTTTGTTTTATTCGTATTATTAACGTAATAAAACAGAAACATCTTTTTATATAAAACAGAATACTTTATTAAAGTTATTCTATAAATATAATATATTATATTTTATTTAAAAGATTTTTCTTTAAATATGGACCGTCAGATTAAAGTAATTAATCTGGACCGTTCATGGATTAGTTACTATGCATTCTATTTTTCTATAAATAGCAGCTCATTCCTTCATTATTTCTTACGAATTCACTGAACTCTAGAGAGAGAAACTATAGAGAGAAACTATAGAGAGAGAGAATAAGAGTATTCTGCTACTTAACTACTTCCTTATTTCAGCTCGTCTTTAAAACGGTAGGGAATATTATTTCTTTTATATTCATGAAGAGAACTTCTGTTATTCCATTCTTTATTATTCTGTTGGAATAACCAGTATACGCGGTCTACCCTATACTTGGTGACATTCTTCTATTATTCTGTTGGAACATCCTGTCTGTGTGTTTTACACCGGACCTGGTTTCGTTTTTATTATTATTCTGTTGGAACATCCTGTCTATGTGTTTTACACCGGACCTGGTTCCATTTTTATTATTATTTTGTTGGAACATCATGTCTGTGTGTTTTACATCGGACCTGGTTCCGTCTTGTTATTATTCTGTTGGAACATCCTGTCTGTGTGTTTTACACCGAACCTGGTTCTATTATTTATTATTCTGTCGGAATATCCTGTCTGTGCGTTTACGCCGGACCTGGTTCCATTATTTATTATTCTGTTGGAATAACCTGTCTGTGCGGTCTATCGCATGCATGGTGATTTCTTTTGTTATTCCATTCTTTATTATACTCAGTTGGTTAAGTTTTGAGTTCTATACTCCATGAAATTTGTGGAATATCCTTGGTAATTGCGGTTCATCCAGTATCTTTTCATGAAAATATTCTTCTAAGTATTCTTGAATTTTACTCCACAAAGCAGTATCATGTTGACAATTTGGACGTTGTTAATTCTTGGATAAATTAATTCTTGAACTTGTTTTATTGAATTCTTATATCATTGTCATCATCCTCATGTTTATAAAATGTTGAAAGTCATCTGTGGCATGTAGTGCATAGATGGACTTGGTATGATTATGACCAGGGATTATTTGGAATAATCATGACCGTAATGTTACAAATGATGTGGTAAAAGTCATCATTGGCCCGTAGTGCATTGATGGACAGTTGTGGGCATGATCATGACCATTAATGAATACACGAATATCCTTGGCCTTCGATGATGTGGATTATTTTATTAAGCTGAGTCCCAGCGATAACAGTGTTGAAAAATTTTTTAAATCATAAAAGATAGTAGAGTATATTTTCTACTTGACTCTTTTAATGGATTGCTTATTCTGCTGCAGTTAAACTTGATGTCTATTATATTTTATCAGTTTAACATTGTTGAAGGCTAATGATAATTTATTCTGCATTATCTTAGTCATAATATTTCTTCTGAGCTAGTTCAGCTCACCCTTTCTTTCACTGTTCTCTTTAGGAAATGAGAATGTAGCTGGGGCAAGTCGGGGAACGGAGTGATGGTTCGAATGATAGTATTAGTTAGCAGTCCTCACTATTCTATGTAATAGTGTGTTAATAAATGTAATGAGGACTTATTTTGAGTATGAATACTTTATAGAAGATAATATTTATATTCAAACTCACAGTTTATGTTTTGTCGTATTTTACACGACAGTTGTATTAGTAAGTTGTATTTGTATTCTGTACTTTGTATCTGACGACCCAAGATGGGTGATGTATACCTAATTTTGGGGGCGTCACAGTTAAAGTGTAATCTACGCACGAGGCAAGTTTCCTAAACTTAAACTCTTAAATTTGAGCAAGTTCCCTAACCCTACTTGTCATTATTGTTCAAGCTTATTATTTACCTTGAATAAACTATCGTTACTATTATTCAAGTTCAAATGATTTATTAAAGATTGATTATCTTTTCAAAGTATGATTTAGTTATACAATAATTGTTCTATTGTATACTTCTTGAGATTATTATTCAAACTGAATATCATTATTGTTGAACCTTATTAGACTAGTGAAACCTTAATGATTCAACTAGTCCATAGTTGATGAGCGTTCTAAATTTCAGAACCCTTGATGAATTATCCAAACCAAACTTCCTTTGGTGCGGACTTGAATGTCAAACTGAGATGAACAACCCTGTATAGGGGATTATTTACGCTTAGCGTTAAGATATTGTGCACAGTATGGTACTAAGGGCTGATCCCCCTAAGTACGAGAAGAAGGTCCATAGTCTTATGACTGTTAAAGGTTTCAAGTAAAACCTTTGTTAACCTAGGACATAGTTCAAGGTCTTATGACCCTCAGAATTCTTTTGATTCTTGTTATTCACTCTTGATTCAAAAGTTGAGTTTTTATTCAGATGTCTTTGATTTATTCGCATGTTATTATACTTTTATTTCATTTTTATACTTGTGGGCATTTGTGCTCACTCTTGCTTAATAATAATATTGCAGTTAAGAACGAAAGAGCTGACGAACCTTCCACTAGTAAGGGCAAGGGCAAAGTTAGCAAATGATGGAGACTTGTTATTTGATATGAGTTGTTATTTTATATGATGTATTTGTTTAAGACTTAAGTTAAAGATGTTGTTTAAGACTTATTTATTTATAATTTCACACAGATGTTTAAGGTTAGTTTAACCTGGGATTGTATTATTATTCAGATGTTGTAACCCTTAAGGGAAAGATTTTATTTCTATTTAATGCATGGTTGCATTTATTATGGGTAGATAAAAAGATGATATTTGTATCGTGAACACCAAATCCTGTGGAAATGGAAGTACAAGATTTGGGGGTGTCACAGAGTCTGCACCAATGGAAGTTTGGTTTGGATAAATCAATAAGGGTTCTGAAATTTAGAACGTTCATCAACTATGGACTAGTCGAATCAATAAGGGTTCGTTAGTCTAAGGGTTCGTTAGTCTAACAAGGTTCAACAATAAATGGTATATAAATTGAATAACAATCTCAAGAGATATACAATTGAACAAGTATTGTACAACAGTTCATATTTTGAAAAGATAATTAATCTTTAATATAACAAATCAAACTTGATTTAATAATGACAAGAATTGCTTGAAGTAATTTACAAACTTGAATAACGATAACAAGTAGGGTTAGGATACTTGCCTCGTGCGTAGATTACACTTAATTAACTCGTTCTTTGAATTAAATCCTACATATCAATTATGTTCACAATACTAGTCAATAATAACGTACTAAACATCATAAGTTATTCTTTATCTAATCTCGAATTCATGACTATATTTAGTCAAATTATCATACTTGTTTTCACATAATATAATACTACACGAACAACAAGTTAATTACAAAATCAACGATTCAAATAACATGTAATTGTCTTCTTGACTTGGTAAAAACTCATTTTAATATCTCATTATACTTATAACATAATTTTATGTTCATTGCATTAAGTTAACATCACATTCATGGACTTAAACACTTTAAAATTCTCGTTTCTAAACTTTCTGGAGAGTGGCGCTGCGGCGCCACTTTTTGTACTAAGGCTTCGCGCTGCGGTGCTACGGCGCTGCGGCGCTACGGCGCTGCGGCGCTGTGGCGCTGCGGGTCGAGACATGGAGCTACGGTGCGGTGGTGCTGCGGCGCTGGAAATAGGCAGGTAACCGGCGCTGCGGAGCGGAGTACGAGACACAGAAATGGCAGTTCACGAAAAATCGCAGAACATGCCAATTTCTACCAATTTCTTAATTTCTACTCGAATTTAGACATACCCACATGATATAATTCACATATAATCATTACCCAACATTTATATAATGACTTTAACCAATTTAAACACTTAATTACAGAATTAAAGCATGCAGCTTCCACTGTTCTTGATATCCTTAAAGGTTTGAAAACAAAACATAAAAAAATTGACACTACGGATTCGTTATAACACCGAATCCGTTCATTTAAACTTTGGTCTCTTCATATCAACATGCATAATAATATACGAGTGTAAATTTTACGAAAACATTTATGTTTGACACACTAAAATTACGTATAAGGGCCATAAGGCCAAAACCCAAACTCTATAAATTTTGAAATAACAAGTCATTGTATTATGAAAGTTATGATATGGAATCATGCAATATATATATAAAACATGCTTTACTACTCGAATTTTTATATATAACCATATAACAACACAATCTCTAACTGCAGAGATTTACAGAATATATGAAAGCCATTTTTATAAAACTTTAAAAGACGTAAAATAGGAATTGGGTTGAAGAGGTTACCCAAGCGTAGATTAGAAGGATTGAAACTTTCCCCAATTTCTTCTTAACTATCACAAATCTCTTAACAGTCTCTGAACTTTCAAACTCTCTCCCTCTCTTTCTCCTATTTGTTTTTGTCAGACTTA
This sequence comes from Panax notoginseng, assembly GCA_016801055.1. Lineage (NCBI taxonomy): Eukaryota > Viridiplantae > Streptophyta > Magnoliopsida > Apiales > Araliaceae > Panax > Panax notoginseng. The sequence continues at coordinate 115,313,307 of CM029015.1, read as the reverse complement.
GAAAATGAAGAAGAAAAGAATACATAATATAATAAAAGAAAAAAAGAAACTGATGCGCATAATGGTCAGTTAACCTAGTCATGGGTAACTACTGATAACTCCCCCTAAGGCCATGTTTGGCTAGTTTTTTAAAAAAACTTAATCCCATTTAATTTAATAACTATTTTATCATATAGTTTAAAAAAATGTCACACTCCTTATAAAATAAATCCAATATTTTATTTAATTTACTTTAAATCAAATATAATAATTTCTCATAAATTCACATAGTCACATAATTAAATTTCTCATTAATAAATAATGTCAAATTATTAACTCTCTAATTAATAATTAAATTAATTAAAATACCAATAGGCTTATTAAATATTTCTTTTAATATAATAAGCTCACATAATCACATACTTTGATAATAAAAATTCTCCACATTAATTTAATAAATGTAACACATATAATTAAATTAATCTACCACAATTGCATCAATTAATTATTTAATCTAATAATTAATTCATCGAAAAATATTTATTCAATCCAATAAATATTAAAATTAATTTACAAAAATCTCGGTTGTCACATCTTTCCCCCCTTAAAAGGATTCTGTCCCCAGAATCACGGCTCAATAATTCATTCATTACAACTACGGGCCAATGATGACTTTTATCACATCATTTATAACATTACATGTCATGATTATACCGAATGATCTCTGGTTATAATCATACCAATCAACAGTCCATCTATACACTACGGGCCAAAGATGACTTTCATCACAATATAAGCATGATGATGATAATAATGATATAAGAATTCAATTAAATAAAAGCAAATGATAAATTTTAAAGATTTATAATTTAATTTATTCAGAATTCAATAATGTCCAAATTGTCAACATGATACTGCATTGTGGAGTAAAATTCAAGAATAATATTGTATCAAAAATGATTTAGATAGAGAAGAAATCAATTTTTGTCATGAATAGTACCCTAGGTGAATAATACCCGAGTGAATAGTATCCCATGAATAGTACTTCGTGAATAGTACTTTGTGAATAGTACCCCATGAATAGTATTTTATGAATAGTACTCTGTGAATAGTACTTTATGAATAGTACCCCGTTAATAGTACTTTGGCATGAAAATCCTATAATTTAACAAGAATATTCAGAAAAATATCCTTGTGAAACGATACTAGATGAAGCGCAAATTTTAAGGATATTCTACTAATTTCATGGAGTATAGAAGCATACTTTAACAAAATAAGTGTAGAATTAGGAATATGAAACGATATAATATTACTTACATACTACAGAATATGGAAGAAAATATTATTTCATACGAATATTAAACAAAAATAATATCCCTTACGAATATTGGATGAAGATAATATTTCCTACGAATACGAAAAATAATATCGTAAGGGAATATGAAATAAATAATACCCCTTACCTTAGTAGAAGGCTGGATACTACAATAGTGAAGTAGCAAAATACTCTTCTTCTTCCTCTCTATAGTTTATCTCCCTAAAATTGTTTTTGTGAGTCTTAGTGAATTGGTGAGAATGAAAGAAGAATGAGCTTCTATTTATAGAAAAATATAGTTTCGATAATTGCACGATTAGGGGCTCGAATTATTACAGTATAGTACCTTCATCTATACCTCTATTTTTAATTTTGTCCTTCAAGTATTATCAATCTTGTACCACCTCCCCTAATAGTACATGCATGAGAATCAATAGTTCCATACATGTGAACCAACAGTAATTTGCATGTGAACCAAAAGCAATTAATTGCTCATTTATCCGATTAATTGCCCGTTTGGTCAATAAAACCAGCCAATCACAGAAATACCTCATTTGAACGTAATTTGGTCACAGAAGAATTAAAGAAAACTAAATGAACAAACATCTTTAATCAACACGAACTTATTCATCGTTAATATTATAACTCACAATATTTAATAACCAGATCATTCTCAAGAAAGAGGGAACTTTCCGATAAGAATTTCTCCCTATTGGCGCGCAATTAGGTAACCAAACCCCTTTCCTCGACAGAACTTTCTAGACATCGTCAATAATACAAATAATAATATGAATAACTTTGTCGTCTCAATTATTGATTTAATAATATAAAATATTATGCAGATGATACTATGACAATAATTGAACAAAACTGAGTGACTTCTCACGTAAGCATCAATAATCAAAGATACTGTACAATACCATGTGCTACTATACAACCACGCGTATTACTGTACTTTTACCACCAGGTATTTCAAAAGTTTAACGGTAAAACTTTTATCGTTATTTTTATAAAAAGATATTTCTGTCATTTTCTAACTCCGACAGTAATTCCATTGTGGGGTTCACCAATGATTGTGTCGTCGTACGAATATTCTCTGTTAAAACGAATATTCCCCGACCAATCGAATGCACATCTCGTACTGTGCTGTATTGTCTATCAATACATAGATGAATAGCATTAGGAAGTCATCTTTAAGACTGGCCTTGTTGAGATCTCGATAATCCACATAGACTCGCACTTTTCCCCCAGACTTCGGCACTGGGACCACATTGGATAACCACTTAAGGTAAGTTAATACCATAATGATACCTGCTTTGAACTGTTTGATAATTTCTTCTTTGACCTTCAGGCTCCATTCTGGTTTCAACCATCTTAGTTTCTGCTTCACTGGTTTCCACCCTTATTTAATTGGTAACTGCTGGATGATAATATATGTGGATAAATCAATCATGTCTTTACGAGACCAATCAAAAACATCCTTAAACTGGGTTAGGAGGTTAATTAAGTCTTTTTCTTGGCTAGAGGGTAGGTTGGTTCTGATTTGTAACTCTTTACTATGGTCAGAGGTTCCAATGTTTATGGTGATGGTTTGCTCAAGGTTGGGTTTGGGTTTATCTTTGACCCATCCTTTAATTTCCTCAGGCACCTCATCATCGTCTACCTCTTTTAGCTCTATTCCCATTCAGTCAAAGTCCAATTCTATATCAAAATCGTAGTCACTACTCGAATTTGACAAGTCAAGGACATGGCTAGAAATACTCGAATTTGGAAACCTTAGAAGAAAACTTGTTTTCTTAATATATATATATATATATATATATATATATATAATAGTTGTCAATTGCAAAAGGGTTCGGTAGTTTGTGACGACCCCAAAATAGGTATACACAACCCCATTCTGAGTCGCCAAATACATAGTATAGAATTTAAATACAAGCTTCAGTTATACAATACAACAAAAACGTAAGCTGAGAGTTTTAACACGAATATTGCCTCGTAGACAATATTCAAACTCAAATGAAGTCCTCATTTTAATTATTATCACATTATTTTATAGAATAGTGAGGACTATTATAGCCACCATCTCGGACCATCACTCCATTTCACGACTAGTCCCAGCTATATTCTGATTTCCTGAAGAGAACAATGAAAGCAAAGGGTGAGCTCAACTAGCTCAGTAAAGAATATTATGACTAAGATAATGCAGAATAAATTATCGTTAGCCTTCAACAGTATAAAACTAATAGAATACAATAAACAACAAGTTTAACTACAGCGGAACAAGCAATCCATTAGAAGAGTCAAGTAGAGCATCATATCTACTATCTTCTATGATTTAAAAGTTCATCATCAATATTTTATCACTGTAACACAACTCAATAAATAATTCACATCACCGAATTATCCATGCAGTTCGAGTATTAAACACTTGAATGAACTTCGAGTATGACTGTGACGCCCCCAAATCCAGGTCCCTTCGAACCTCGGACTCGGTCCGCCACGATACTACTATCGTCAAACTATTTATATTGTTCATTCATAACTTAATGAATAAAACATTAATTATTACAATTTAGAATATAAATTCATTCCATTACCAGGATCTGCACATTGACCCCAAACTTTTATAAGTTTCACAAGTTGGTCATTTACTATTCCTGTTTTACAACACTTTCGATGTTATAAAAATATGCGAAATAATTTAAACTTTCTCAATCTCCTTTGAAAATAAATCTTTTATTGATATCTTAACTTGAATCAATTACATATCCTTGACTCAAATTATGTTATGATTCATTCTATTCGAATTACTGTATAAATTTTTACACCTCGATTTGAATATCTCTATGTACTGGCTAGTACAACTTTACAAGCTAACATATATTACACATTGTAAATTACTATCAAATATATCTACTAGAACCTAAACATGGTTCAAGAGCATATATTTAATTAAACAAATCAATATCCTTTGATGTGATTGAACTTTATCAATCAAGTAGCAAGTAACTTTACCGTGAGTCTTTAACCTGTAAAAGTGGTTATTTGCAAGGGTGAGCTCGACAGCCTAACAATTCTAACAGTTTTCATGTAGCACATAGCATATAATAGTATACTCAGCACATGCATTCATAATCTATTAATAGTTACTACGCATGTTACTTCACATATAACAAGCATAAAGATTTATATCACAAACGTATCATCAAAGATTAACTTTCACTTTTCATACATATCTCATATGCATTTCATCTATATAAATCAACATTTGCATAGCATAATATAGCTCAACTAACAGTCATCAAATAGGAACTAAAAGACTTGCCTGATTCGTAATTTATAAACTACGACTTAACTTCTTAACGCTTCCTACACAGTTATATAATCATGAATTCATATCCATCAGTAACATATTTCATGTATTCTCAATGTAATAACAATGTTACATTGTTTCCTAAATAGGTTCGTAAAACCTACACTTCACTTTCTTATCACATTCTCGGAGTAGCTAGGTCCGTATAGGTATACCTTAACCATTCGGACATGACATCAACATCCATATATCTCTATCTCACACTTGACTCGCTACATGATCGACATATTTAAAACTCGTATAGGTAAGTTCAAACGTACACATAACGTCTAACTTAGTCGTAACTTCATACAACATCGCCTATACTATATATTCATAGCACAATTCAGTTTGTAAGACATTACAAATCCAAACAACGTATCATTGCTTAATATCTTGAAAGCATTACTTTGGACTTTAACATTTGAAAGTCCTAATTATCATTCATCTCTTTCACCTAGCATGTTTCCCACACCTTACATAGAATGTTGGTCATATTTTTCAAGTTAAAGAAATCATATAAGCATGCTTCAAACATCATATCAAAAATAGATCACACAACTGACTGCAGCATGGCGCAGTTGTGCCCTGTCCAGGCATAGGGACGGCGCAGCTGCGCTGTCCCCTGGACAGTCCAAGACCGAGCTTTGTACTTCTTATTTTTAGTCCATACTTTAATACACTTAGACACTTACACTTAACATGCATACACGCTAGAGGTCTTTACATACTTGTATGACCACCTCAAGTTCAACCTTATATGTTAGAGACTTTAGTTTAGGATTTCCACGAATCAAAACCAAATAGGGTTATGAAATCACTAGGTGTACTAATTAGCCTTATGTTCTCATAAACAGGTCACATAATCTTTACTACACATGCTTGTACATATACATATATTTTACTCACAGCTAGCATTGTTTAACATTTTAAAACATGCTTTACCCTCATGCTTGGTTTACTTCTATTATGTTTAACAAATAAGACTTATGTTTAGTGACATAATGAAACATAACATGACATCTCGAGCCTTTAAAATCTTAATACTCATATAATACAACCTAAGTTCAAGAATATGCTCGAGGTCGCCCTTGAAATCATTTTTCATGAATGATGCGATATAGCACATATAAATCATATCTAGGGATATTATAAACATAGCATGGCTTATAAATCCTTTAGAATCTAAATATCAATGTGATACAACTAGATTTTGAAAATATGTTCAAGTTTGCTTTTGAAACCACTTAAAACTTGAACAATACCACTCAACACATACAAGACAACTTTAAGTCTCTATTCATATGTAGTCAAGTCATGTTAACATGCTAGTAAGGTCAGAATGTATATCAAATAGCCTTCATGCACCTTAGTTCTATCATACCAAGTTTTCTTGAAAACTTCTTTCACACAAGGTCTAACGAGTTTGATCATAAACAAAGGAACTATGTACACTATAGCATGCTAATTTATGTGTAAAATTAGTCATGTATAGATTACTAGGCTCACAATTTGCAGAACATAGTTCGTTCTCAAAACTCAAAGTACAAACTTCCGTCTAAACCATAGGCTTTCATTAATCATGCTAATCTAGTAAAACATGCCCAGATTAGGTTCATATATCTATGTTCACCCCTTACACATGCTTGCATGTTATTATAAATCATAATGAGTGACTAACTTTTGGCAGATTACAAAACAGAACTCATAACTAAATTCAGGAACCGGCGCAGCTGTGCTGCGCCTCAGTGTAAATACGGCACAGCTGCACTGTTCTTGGTTCAACCCAGGAACAATTGGCTTTGGCAACTGTTCAGCCCAAACATAGAAATTACTCACGAAATTAATTCTAAACATTCCTATTACGGTTGAAACATCTATATAAGGTCATATAACAACTAACTAAACATTACCCAACCCCATTAACATCTAATTCCACAAAATTAAGAAATTGATATTCAGGAATTCAAAGCTCTTTTTGACAAAGACTGAAAATGGGAATCAAGGAATGGGGTTATACATCTGCAATATAAATGAACTTGCTGCTAATTGAACTTCCAAGTCCTTATAACCCTTGTATAATCTCAATTCCACTTTGAAACTCTCCACTCTCAAATATAACTTAACAAGAAATCTCATCAACAAGGAAAGTGAAAGGAATGCTCAATTTATAGAATTTTTACTGACCATGTCAAGCCATTAACCAAGAAATCAAACCAAAGGTTAGAAGAAAAATCTATTGGATTGAGAGAGTTTGGTGAAAAGCATTCACCAAATCCTTCTCCCCTATTTCTCATTTCATGATTATGGCTAAGGTAGCCTTCAACTGCCAACTAATTCATACGTAATATAGAGTTAGGCCACTGTTCACGTACTATTTTCCCACTCAATTTGGGACAAGAAATAAATCTCAGCATTTCGTTAATTAAGGCTTGATTTGGATCCAAAATGAAATCTTAGTGTACAATTGTTACCATATTAGGAATTTAAAGATAAATTTTATACTCACATTATATAATCCATGTACATTAAATACATGAAATAAAATAACACAGTTAGGTATAAATGTCCGGGTTGTCCCATAATTATCTCTACTACCCACATAACCACATTATAACCTTATTTAGTATTAGTGTTTATCTAAACATTTATTTCCTTCCCAGCTCCTAGAATACACAAATATTCTATTATTTATGTATTAAAATGCAACATATTGCTTCATTGTACTACTTGACACCTTATATCATTAGTCCCAATTAAACGTCACACTTCACATATTCTTAAGCCGTATGTATTATATATTACTACTTCTCATATTTTCCATATTGTCCATAGTAATATTATTTAATGATTATACCCACATTAATATTTTAATTGGGCTAAATATCATTTAGTTGGATACTTACAACGCACACAATAATTAATTAATATTAATGATTTTTTTTGATAATTATTATGCATTCCTCTAATTAATAGAATATAATATTCTATAATATCGCTTAATTAACCAATATTTAATCCGGGTTAATTAATCTAAACCTTTATTCAAATCCATCCATGGACAACTTATCCACCATTTAAGATTTTATTATCCTTATGAGTCCCTAATACCCATTTCTTAAACTTTAAATTCTAAAAAACTGATTTTACAGCCTGGCGCTGTTGCGCTGGTCATAGGCTTGCTAATGGCGCAGCTGCGCCATACCAAAATCAGAGGCAAACAAGTTCTGTACTAGCAGAAATCAAACCTATGCTTCTAAAGACTTTACACACCCTCCTTAAGCATTAACTTGTCTAACATCAATCCCCTCTTTGGTTTCACACCATCGGTTACTATTTTCCTTAACAATTTAAGGATCACACTTCGAGTTCTCAAACTCTATTTTTCCTGATTAGTTTAACCAACTATACATCTCCTTTACGGTTTTATACCACCAATAACACATCACTCGAATATATAACACATACATACATTTCTATCATTTTCACTTCTTGCTGTGTATTGAATTACGTAATAATTCTCTAACCACCTTAAAGATATATCAATTTCCTTCTCTCGTCAACAACATACATGCATACAAGTCTAAACCTAGCATACATCGAGTCTTTAATAATATTCAATATAGTACAATGAGTGGTTTCCCACAAACAACCAACAAATTAGTTTCTGTCTCGTCTACACTGTTTTCACAGTTAGTTAGATCGGTTACTAATTTGTATATACCTCCGCTCTCTAAAGGAATCGTTTAGCCCAGATCCTATACATCCACCATTAAAGAGTATGGTTGCACTGCCTTAGACATGATATGTACTCGTACAAATACTCAAGAAATTGGTGATTATCAAAGATATTTAATGTCACCAACTACTATGATAAAAATAATTCCACATAAATTATTTAATATTAATAGATAAATTCTTATCCATCTTTTTACTAATTCATCTCTACCATTTATCACAAATATATAATAATGATATATATTCATCACAACATTACATATTACATAGCTCATATTACCCTATGTAACACAATACCACATATCTCGTAACACAATATATATACTCATTCGAACCCATCTCATGCTTTAAGAATTTTATTCACTAAATTCTTATTTTAATATTTTCTGAAAATTTGGGTTCTTACAATGACCTGAGAAGTAATATAGTGAGATGTAAGTCAAAAGTTAACACAATCAAATTAAACATTGTGTATTGATGATAGGAAGGGTTATCAGATATATAGTAAAGTTTACATTATAACTACTATGCATTGCTATGTGACTAATAGTTAATGTGTTTAATTATATAACTGTGTAGGGCACGTGAAGTGCAGATAGCTGTAAGCTGTTAAACTATTATTAGTAAACAACGATCAAGGCAAGTATGACACGTTAAAGTTAATTTATGACTACGTTGATTGAATAATGAATGTTGATTGAGTAAGGAACTCAATCTTTGTACTTGTTATATGAAATGCAGTATGTATATTATATTAGTCCAATGTTTATGAGATGTATGTTGAGCATGTTATTATGTGTTATGTGATGCATGAAAACTGTTAGATTTTGCTGGGTTGTCGAGCTTAACCTTGCAAATAACCACTTTTGCAGGTTAAAGATTCAAGGTAAAGTTATGTGCTACTTGAAAGAAATGAATCAGATGTGATACTTGAAGATTTATACACTTTGGTCGAGTTAATAAATACAACTTACATCCAGGTATATTCATTAGTATCACATCCACGAATTATCCATGCACTACGGGCTAATGATATTTATTATTATCACAAGTGGTCATGACCATGCCAACAACTGTCCATCAATGCACTACGGGTCAATGATGACTTTTACCACATCATTTGTAACATTACATGTCATGATTATACCGATACATAATTTCTGGTCATAATCATACCAATCAATAGTCCATCTATGCACTACGGGCCAAAAATGACTTTTATCACAATATAAGCATGAGGATGATGACAATGATATAAGTATTAATCAAAGGAAATCAAAGATAAACATTAAAGATTTTTAATTTATCCAAAGTTTAAAAATGTCCAAATTGTCAACATTATAACTGCTTTGTGGAGTAAAATTCAAGAATAATATTCATGTATCAAAAATAATTTGGACAGAAAAGAAATTATTTTTTGTCATGAATAGTACCCCGGGTGAATAATATCCGAGTGAATAGTATCCCATGAATAGTACTTCGTGAATAATACTTCCTGAATTGTACCCTGACATGAAAAGATTTAAATTTAACAAGAATGTTCAGAAAATATTATTGTGAAATGATACTAGATGAAGCGCAAATTTTAAGAATATTCTACTAATTTCAAGGAGTATAGAAGCAATACTTATCAAAATGAGTGTAGAATTAGGAATATGAAACAAAATAATATTACTTACATACTACAGAGTATGGAAGAAAAAATTATTTCTTACGAAATATTAAACAAAAATAATATCCCTTACAACTGTTGAACAGAAATAATATTCCTATGAATATTGAATGAAGATAATATTTCTTACAAATATTGAATGAAAATAATATTCCTTACGAATATTGAACGAAAATAAAATTCCTTACGAATACGAAAAATAATATCGTAAGCGAATATGAAATAAATAATACCCCTTACCTTAAAAGGAGAGTAATTCTGACTGGTATAGCGGAGATTTTTTTGAAGAAAACTTGCACTATTTTCTATACTCGAAGCTTTCTTAAACTCAAAAGAAATACGTTCAATATTATTGAAGAAGAATTTTCTGATTCTGGTGTGATTTTCAATTCTAAACTAAACATCCTATTTATAGGAGAATTGCAGGATACTATTTACGAAAAAAAATCACGGACTACACAGTAAATTTTAGATGATTTCACGGGCGAAATTTTTGATTTCACATGATTTTTACTATGCAGTACTATACAAACACTATGCAGTACTATAAAATATAATATATTCTATTTATAAATAATATTCTGTTTTATATAAAAAGATTTCTGTTTTATTACTATAAAACAAAGACTGGAATAACTTTCTCTCAACGATTTTGAAAAAGGAGAAAGTGGGGGTCCATGTAATACGCCAAACTTACAACAAATACTTCATAAAAACCCATCTATTTATCACATTTCACTTGGCTTCACTAAACATATTTTTAATAATATTTTTTTTCATCATTAATATTATAACTCACAATATTAACAACCAGATCATTCTCAGGAAAGAGAGGGCCTTCCGATAATGATTTCTACTTATTGGCATGCAATTAGGTGACCAAACCCCTTTCCTCAACAGAACTTTCTAGACATTGCCAATAATGCAAATAATAATATATTCTTTGTCGTCTCAATTATTAATTTAATAATATAAAATATTGTGCAGATGATACTGTGAAAATAATTAAATCAACAATATGAGATACTATGCAGCAATTACTGTGGCAATAATTGAATAAAACTGAGTGACTTCTCACGTAAGCATCAATAATCAAAGATACTGTACAATACCGTGTGCTAATATGCAACCACGCGTATTATTGTACTTTTATCATCGGGTATTTCAATAGTTAACAGTAAAAGTTTTGCTGTTATTTTTATAAAAAGTTATTTCTGTCATTTTCTAACTCTGACAGTAATTCTATTGTGGGGTCCACCAATAATTGTTCTGTCGTACGAATATTCCCCGACCAAACGAATATTTTATGATAACTTGCTTACTTTGTAAAATTTGTAAATATTACTCACAACTATAACATTATCTCAAATCCACACCTTATTATTCAAAATAATATTTAGAGAAAATTAAATCTTTATTCATAAAAAGTTGGGGTCTTAAACAGTTAATATGACAAAAGGCAACAACAAGTTGCAGATAAGATAAAACATACTGAAATATAAAGGCTAAGCTCCTTGTTAATAGATCACTTTCTATTTTTACCCTTTTTGGATGATTTGAGGCATGATTGTCCAATTATTAGTAGTTAGATCTTCTGGGATGGTTAAGATGGAGGTGTCGCCAAAGTTATTGCTATCTTTGAGGATGACCATGACTGGCTCAGAATTGGACTCGAAATCCTCCTTTGGGATATTCACACTTTTCCAGTTAATGACCAGAAGGATGTCCTGATCATATAATGGATCGGCCTTAATAGGTTTCTTAGCGGAATCTTTGGTAAGGCAAAAGTTGTTCATAAATTGGAACTGAATCGCTTCCAAAAAATTTTGGTTCTTGGCTTTCCCAGCCTCATCTTTATTAGGTTATCCCTCATGGGCTTTCTTATCTACACTCTAATTGACCTGGGGTATCAAGAGGTTTTAGATATTGGCAGGGATCTTCTTCAATGGTTCCTTGAATCCTGCTTCAGTAAGGCTCTGCCTGAGGGGAGCCATCAAGTGGACAATAATATGCTTATAGGGAATACGGTGTTTGAAACCACCGCGATAGCCTAGTACAACCCTACTCAACTAGGTTGGATCCCCTAACCACTCTGACCTAGCCCTTAACCTATTTGATGTCCTCGATAAAGCATCTCTTGAGCAACTGCCATCACTTCGGGGGATATATGGGGTTTCAATGTTGGCGAACCCAAATAATGGTATTGAGCAGAGCTTAGTTCAAAGGCTTGGAAACTGACGGGTTCAATACCCTCATTCACACTGATCATGGGCATATCTTCCATAGTATGAATCAGATATTTGGGTTCGACACTGATGGTGACCAAGTTATCATTTATAATATATGTTAATTACTGGTGAAGAGTGGACAGAATGGCTCTAGCCATATGAATCCATGGTCGCCCTAGCAACAAGTTATATTCAGTAGTGATATTCAATACTTAGAAGGATATATTGAAAGTAAATAGACCGATCTCCATGGGAAGTTTAATTTCCAACTCTATATCCCTCCGTGATCCATCAAAAGCTCGAATCACCAAAAGGCTATCTCGGATCTGATTTGGATTGATATTCATCCTTTCCAAGAAATCCTGAGGGCAGATATTCAGGGATGAGACACCATCGATAAGTACGCCTCCTATCACATAACCAAATGATATAACTGCGATATGCAGTGGCCTACGATGTCCAGTTCCTTCGGCTGGTATATCATCATCGGTAAAAGATATCACGTTACTCTCCAGTACGTGGCTAATCAGATGTCAGAACTTCTCAGTATCAATAGTTTTGGGCAAGTAGGCCTCATCCAACACTTGGATCAGAATCTGGCGGTGATCTTCGAAAGCTAGCACAAGGTCTAAGATAGAGATTAGGGGTGGTGCCACTTTTAGCTGCTTCACCGCTTTCTCTTCATTATGTCCCACCCTGTTAATAAAATCCACAATCTTCCCTAGCGGCACCTTTCCCATATGCCTCCACCTTTTTTAGTACTCCCTGAATGAATTATTGCTCACTTTCTTAATTCTGGATTATGAGGAAGATAAAAATATCCCAATCATCCTAGGAAAACCATTCTTGGCTACGGGTAGAACCCTTATTGATGTACAAAAAGGTGAACTCACGATGAGGGTCCAAGATCAGGAAGTCAAGTTCAATGTGTTCAAGGCCATGCAATTTCCTACGGATGAAGAAGAGTGCTATAGGGTGGATGTCATTTATCAGATTGTTAAGGAAGACATGGAAAAGAGTTTGGTTAATGATCCATTAGAAATTACATTGTTAGGAGATGAGGATGTGGATGACCCAAAATTCGTAGATTACTTGCAGACATTAGACTCCCTGCCACGAGTTAGCAGATTCAAAGCACCATTTGAACCATTGCACACGGAGGAAAGAGCCACAACAAAGATGAAACCTTCATTGGAGGAGCCACCTACTCTAGAACTTAAGCCACTCCCTAAACACCTCAGGTATACATATTTAATCAATTCTAATTCTTTACCTATTATTATTTCTGCTGCACTTAACGAATTGCAGGAAAATAAGTTGCTGAGAGTGCTTAGAAAACACAAATCGGCTATAGGATGGACAAATACAGATATCAAGGGAATCAGTCCATCCTTTTTCATGCACAAAATTATGATGGAAAGACGATACAAAGCCGACGTTGGAGCAACAAAGACGGCTCAACCCAATTATGAAAGAAGTAGTGAAGAAAGAAATCCTAAATTGGTTAGATGCGGGAATCATCTACCAAATTTCAAATAGTAAGTGGGCCAGTCCGGCTCAATGCGTGCTGAAAAAAGGAGGAATGACCGTGATACAAAATGATGACAACGAGCTAAGTCCAATGAGGACAGTGACTGGTTGGAGGGTTTGCATGGACTACAAGAAGTTGAATAAGTACTACTGCTTATTGGATGGGTATTCGGGATATAATCAGATAGCCATTACTCCTGAAGATCAAGAGAAGACTACTTTCACGTGCCCATATGACACATTCGCATTCAGGAGAATATCATTCAGCTTGTGTAATGCACCCGCTACTTTCCAACGGTGTATGATGGCCATATTCTCGGATATGGTGGAGAAAAATGTGGAAGTCTTCATGGACGACTTTTCTGTCTATGGGGATGATTTTGATGCTTGTCTAGAGAATTTGGTGATGGTTTTATAGAGATGCACAGAAATAAATTTGGTACTTAACTGGGAAAAGTGCCATTTTATGGTTGACGAAGGAATAATTTTGGGGCACAAGGTCTCAGCTAAAGGACTGGAGGTTGATAAAGCAAAGCTGGAAACGATTTACAAGCTTCCACCACTAACTTCAGTTAAAGGAATTCGTAGTTTTCTGGGACATGCCGGGTTCTACAAGAGATTTATAAAAGACTTCTCTAAAATTGCAAAACCATGAAATCAGGAAGTCAAGTTCAATGTGTTCAAGGCCATGAAATTTCCTACGGATGAAGAAAAGTGCTATATGGTGGATGTCATTGATCGGATAGTTAAGGAAGACATGGAAAATAGTTTAGTCAATAATCCATTGGAAATTACGTTGTTAGGAGATGAGGATGTGGATGACCTAGAATTCGTAGATTACTTGAAGATATTAGACTCCCTACCACGAGTTAGCAGATTCAAAGCACCCTTTGAACCATTGCACACGAAGGAAAGAGCCATAACAAAGATGAAACCTTCATTAGAGGAGCCACCTACTTTGGAACTTAAGCCACTCCCTAAACACCTCAGGTATACATATTTAGGCAATTCTAATTCTTTACCTATTATTATTTCTGCTGCACTTAACGAATTGCAGGAAAATAAGTTGCTGAGAGTGCTTAGAGAACACAAATCGGCTATAGGATGGATAATTGGAGATATCAAGGGAATCAGTCCATCCCTGTGCATGCACAAAACTATGATAGAAGACGATGCAAAGCCGACATTGGAGCAACAAAGACGGCTCAACCCAATTATGAATGAAGTAGTGAAGAAAGAAATCCTAAAATGGTTAGATGCGGGAATCATCTACCCAATTTCAGACAGTAAGTGGGTCAGTCCGGCTCAATGCATTCCAAAAAAAGGAGGAATGACCATGGTACAAAATGATGACAACGGGCTAAGTACAAGAGAGGACATTGACTGGTTGGAGGGTTTGCATGGACTAAAGGAAGTTGAATAAGGTAACCCGTAAAGACCACTTTCCTCTGCCTTTTATCGATCAGATGTTGGACAGATTAGTGAGACATGAGTACAACTGCTTATTGGATGGGTATTTGGGATATAATCAGATAGCCATTACTCCTGAAGATCAAGAGAAGACTAATTTCTCATGCCCATACGGCACATTCGCATTCAGGAGAATGTCATTTGGCTTATGTAATTCACCCGCTACCTTCCAACGGTGTATGATGGCCATCTTCTCGGACTTGGTGGAGAAAAATGTGGAAGTCTTCATGGACGACTTTTCTGTCTATGGGGATGATTTTGATGCTTGTCTAGAGAATTTGGTGATGGTTTTATAGAGATGCACAGAAATAAATTTGGTACTTAACTGGGAAAAGTGCCATTTTATGGTTGACGAAGGAATAATTTTGGGGCACAAGGTCTCAGCTAAAGGACTGGAGGTTGATAAAGCAAAGCTGGAAACGATTTACAAGCTTCCACCACTAACTTCAGTTAAAGGAATTCGTAGTTTTCTGGGACATGCCGGGTTCTACAAGAGATTTATAAAAGACTTCTCTAAAATTGCAAAACCATTGTGCAGTCTTTTAGAGAAGGATTTAGTTTTGAAGTTTGATGAGGATTGTAAGTTGGCATTTGAGCTTTCGAAGAAGAAATTGACTACATCTTTAGTTATCGTCGTACCGGATTGAAATACGCCTTTTGAGTTAATGTGTGATGCAAGCGACTATGCGATTGGGGCTGTCTTGGGTCAACGCCGAGAGAAGGTATTCCATGCCATATACTATGCAAGTAAGACACTTACGGAGACCCAAATGAATTACACAACTATAGAAAAGGAATTACTTGCAGTAGTATATGTATTCGATAAATTTTGGGCATTTTTGATCGGGACAAAGGTAGTAGTTTATACAAATCACTCCGTCATTCGGTACTTAATTTCGAAGAAAGATGCTAAGGCACGACTTATCAGGTGGATACTCCTACATGAATTTGATTTGGAAATAAAAGATCGAAAGGGGATGGAGAATCAAGTTGCAGATCACTTATTGAAGCTGGAGAATTCGAGTAAAAATAAAGATGCCAAGTGTGTAATCAATGAATCATTTTCGGATGAGCAGCTGTTTGGAGTCAATACAGAATTTTCGTGGTATGCGGATTTCGCTAACTATCTACTGAGCAACATCATTCCCCCAAATCTGACACGATAGCAGAAAAAAATTCCTATATGAAGTTAAGTGGTACATGTGGGATGAGCCATGCATATTTAAAGAGTGTGCCGACAAGATGATTAGAAGGTGTGTGCCCTACAGCAAGGTGAAGAACATATTGCATGAGTGTCATTCGTCTGCATATGGGGGACATTATGGAAGTGAGAGAACAGCAACGAAAGTTCTTCAAGCAGGGTTCTATTGGCCTACAATATTTAAGGACGCCCACCAGTTTGTTAAAAGTTGTGATAGATGTCAAAGGGTGGGTAATATATTGAAAAGGAATAAGATGCCTCTATATACTATCTTTGAAGTTGAACTTTTTGATGTATAGGGCATAGATTTTATGGGGCCATTTCCTTCATCATTTAATAATCAGTACATCTTACTCGCGGTTGATTATGTGTCGAAATGGGTTGAAGCCGTAGCACTACCCATAAATGATGCTAAGGTGGTTCTCAAATTCTTACACAAGAATATTTTTACAAGTTTTGGCACACCACGAGCTATTATAAGAGATGAGGGTAGTCATTTTTGTAACAGATCCTTTACAGCCCTCATGGCAAAATATGGGGTCAATCATAAGGTTGCTACGTCATATCATCCCCAAACAAGTGGGCAATCTGAAGTTTCCAACAGGGAGGTGAAGAAAATCTTAGAGAAGGTAGTAAACCCGAATAGATAGGACTAGTCTCTCAAATTGGAGGACGCATTATGGGCTTACAGGACAGCTTACAAAATGTCAATTGGGATATTGCCATGTCAATTGGTTTATGGGAAAGCATGTCACTTACCAGTGGAGTTAAAACATAAAGCATATTGGGCAATTCAGAAGCTCAATTTTGATCAAGCACCAGTAGGTGAAAAGAGGCTACTTCAATTAAACGAACTCGGCGAATTCAGACTACTAGCTTATGAGAATTCGAAGTTGTATAAAGAAAAAGTTAAGAAATGGCATAACAAGAAAATCATGCAAAGAACGTTCGAGCCAGGGCAATCAGTACTATTGTTCAACCCAAGGTTGAGGTTGTTCCCAAGAAAGCTAAAATCGAGATGGTCGGGCCCATTCACTATAAAGAGGGTTTTCACACATGGCACCGTTGAACTATATAGTAGAAATCCATTAGAGACGTTCAAGGTGAACGGTCAACAGTTGAAGCATTATTGGGGTGGCGAATCAAATTGGGATGTCATCGCCATTACACTTGCAGATGCACCTTGAAAGAAGAAGCACCTTCGGGCTTACGACTTTAAAACTAATGCTACTTGGGAGGCAACCCTCCAAACCTTTTCTTCTTTATTTATTATTTATATTTTAGTTCATAGTCTAGTTTAATTATTTAGTTTTCAAAGAATAATGACTCCATAATAGTATGCTCGCAGGTAATGAAAGAAAAAAAGAATCACCAAGATACAGACCCCATAGCGCGGGGCGCGCCACCTAAGGTCTACACACGGTGCGAGGCCCGCTAGCACATCAGAACCTACTAACCCTCTAGCGCGGGGTGCGCCAATTTACTGATGATAATCTGATCCCCCAGCGTGAGGCTCGCCACATCGAGCACACAAGAGGCACAGGGCGCGCTACTACACCAGCAGGTACTGCTCCTATGGCATGGGGCGCGCCACATAAGACATACATATGGTGCGGGGCGCGCTACCATACCAGTATATACTGCTCCTACAGCGTGGGGCGTGCCATCTCAGGTCTACACACGGCGCGAGCCGCGCCGCTCGAAAACGCCAGGCACTAAAGTGTTCGTGTGAGAGCCACAAATCCAGGTCCCAAATCACCATGGATCTGGTACAATTATTCTATAACTATTTGCGGAAGATATAAACATAAATTATTTATACAATACACTTTACACACTATTCCCCAAAATCGAGTAACCTTAACTTATACACAATTCATAAACTATCTAACACCTAACATTATTATCAAACTATACTATTACAAAGTAGCTGCACATTTTATCCCAAGCAGAACTTGGCATTATCCTTTTTCCTGTATCCGAACGCATTCGCCTTATCTTCAATGTATATCATGATATAGCAAGGGTGAGCATGAAAGTTTCCCAGCAAGTTTAAATACAATTTAAGGATATATCATGATTGAAAGAGTCTGAATAATAGGCTGGCTATAATTCATCAATATAATTGAGAACTAGCACTAACAAACTTATGACTGAACAAGTATTGAACATGAACAAATATATCTGGACCAACTGATAATTAAGGTGATCAGCCTTTCATACCTGACTTATACATGCAATATGTATAGAGTACAATTCCACACGGCAATCAACAATGATTAACCATAAGCATATTTGAATAAAACAACTCTTAGTAGAGTTAAGTAAAACTTACCTGAACCGTTGATTTCCGCGATGCAATTTAATAAGCTTTGTCTGAAGACCTTTTATTAATAATATGTATTTCTAAGTTAGAATAATATCATCACAGTATTTAAAAAAAATAACCAAAACACATAATACTATCAGTCTATACCACTCTATACCACACATAACACCTAGCCTCAAGTCAAACTATTGCAGTCCGAGTTGAGTTCGGTACAATTCTAACATCCCTATGGTCTAGTCGGACTTTTCTCGAGTCTAAGTTTAATTAAACTCTGCCTGAACACTTAACAATTATCTTAAATAATTTATTATTAGTCAATATATATATATATATATATATATATATATATATATATACGGTCCGGATCAAGTGCATATCCCTTATCTTGCTCACCCGTGCTCACCTCCCTTTAGGCGACGGTTTTGGTCATACAACCGTCGTCTATACTTTTAGCGACGCTATATGTTATCCGTCGCTAAAAGTATAGACGACGGTTGTATGACCAAAACCGTCGGCTAAAGGGGGGTGAGCACGGGTGGACAAGATAAGTGGTATGTACTTGATCCTTGCTCTATATATATATATATATATATATATATATATATATATATATATATATATATATATATATATATATATATATTATAGACTTGCAATAATTTTCATATAACAACTACCTTGAATTCACTTAATATTATTAATCTTGATAATATTTAATTCACCTCTTATTATTATTAGTTCACTAATAATACTTTTATTCGCTTACTAATCTTAATAATATTTCAATACTTTACTAATATTATTAATCCTCTTAATAATATTTTAATAATCCAATACTACTTAATTTAATATTATTAATCTTTTAATAATATTTTAATCTAAGATTAATATTTTAATATAATATTATTAATCATTTAATAATACTTTAATCATTTATTAATGCTTAAATCAAATACTATTAACCATTTAATAATATTTTAATGAAGTTTTAATTTTAATATTTTTATTTACTTAACAATATCATATTCTAATATTATTAATATTATAATAATATTTTAATAATTTATTAGATTAATAAGCAATTTATTCTAATTGTTCACCATTTATTAAACCTCTTATTTAATATCCATAAAAGGTCATAAATAATACTTCTTATTATAAATTACCAAAATTCCCTAAAATAGTCATAATATTATATATTAGGAGTAGTCAAGCATTAAAATCACATTTTTCTTATTTAAGACATCATTTAACTAATTATTTTCTTTTATTCATAACTTAATCATTTTTAGGAAAAATAGCAAACTGATTACAAAAATTCTCATTATCTGGATTTGGATAGTATATGATCCAACAATGATCCCCAAATTTTTCTAGAATTTTATAAAATTATTTACTAATTTTAAAGTGTCCAAACCACTCGGATCTTCCTTCATTTTTCATAAATCGAGTTTTGCTCAGAAAAATCTGAAATTTTCAGGGTATACTCTCATAACATATATAAACCTACTGTAAAAATTTCGGAATTTTCCAGTGTATACATATTGAGAAAGTCGAGTGTTAATATTTAGGAGTCCTTTACGGAAATAGCCAATACGCACAACCTATAAATCAAAACGCGTCCGTTCTTTTTCCTACACGTAGATAACTTCTTAAGGTACCTCTGTGATTTTTTGTATATTTTTCAAAGACTTGAAATTGACCGAAACAGCCTCAAGAAAAACGGGAATAGTAGCCATTTTAGGGTTTCAAAGCCTCAATACAATATGTGGACTATTTTGGGAAAAACAGTCCCCATGACTTCAATACTTGCTAGATAACTTATGTATCTAGCACCCCTCTTCGACGGATCACAAATCCGAAGTTGTAAAACTTAAGTTATACAAGATGATTTAGTAGAAGAAAAACAAGGGTTTCACCCATTGGAGAACATATGCTCATTTTCTTCCTCTAAGCCTTTGATCTGACACGCAAAATACAAAGTAGTTCATAACCCCAACAAAACTCAAGCTATAATACAAAGTCGAAGAAGAAGATGAAGATTAGGTTATACCTTAATTTAGTGGCAACCTTCCTTAATTTATCAAAGTAAGTAATGAACTTAGGATGCATCAAATAAACTAGCACACCTCTCTCACTCTCACAAAAACCGAACTCTCTCTCTTTCATTTCTCTCTTGAATGCTACTAGCTTGGGAGAAAAAATAGAAGAAGAAGAATGAGAGAAAATAAATATCTAGCAAATGAATGAGTGATATAACTATTATCCCTCATATTTTTATTGTCCCATGGATAAAAGACTACACCTTATCTCTTCAATTAGCCTAATAATGTGATTAAGGATGCTTAATAGATTTGCAACCAATAGGAGATTGACACATATGTACTTGTGTGTAAGATTTCTACTAATGGGCATTGATTAGCATAATATTCTTGCCATAAAAAGGCCTAATTGGCCGGTCCCCCCTTGCCCAATATATCTCCCAATTTGCTTTTATTTTAAAACACAAATTTGATTAATCAAAAGTCTAAAATACCCTTAATCAAGTGGGGTAAGTATTGGTTTGCATTTTATTTTCTTTGGGCTTCTTCCTTAATTGTTTTCGGCCATGTAATAAACATAGTCTAACAATTTTAATATATGTTACCCAAATTATTTATTTAGGCTATCCATTCCCAATCTTATGAAATTTAATTACTTATACATGTGACTTTAGCTCATAACCTAATTAGGTTAACAAGAAATATGTTTAAAATTATTAGTCACTTGAAATAACAAGATTATCTACTTAAGTTAGTATACATATTAAATATTAACCTTTCCTTATTACCATAACACTTAGGTTATTTAATTGTCTCACCTAATGCATAATTAGGTTACGAAGCTTTCATTTTTGAATGAAATCTATAAATGTATATATCCATAACTATAATATATATGTTTATTGATCCATGCACCACTTCACATATGTTGTCACATATTAAATCACTATATAACACAAAGTTTTAAATATCAATAATGTACACACATATATAGTGACTTAAAATTCACGGTTACTAACCCTTAGGGTTTTCAAAAATAGAAAATTAATATTTCTAAATTGTAATTAGGATTCTCGAATTAAATTAAACTTTATCATTCATAAATCAATCCTGTTAAATTAGGATTATTTTATCCCAATTTAAATGGCTAATTTAGCAATTAAGTCCACAATTTTACATTAGGGTTTTTGACGGAATAATTAGGGTTTAAAAATCTGAAATTAAGATTTGCTAATTAATTAAGCTTTACCATAATCAATATTATAATTAATATCACTTAAGCATTATAATTATCCTTCAAAATTCCAGATTAGGGTTTCCAATTTCTGAATTAGGGTTTTGGATTCTCGGAACTAAAATTAGGGTTTCAGAACTGATTTTAGGGTTTCTTATCAGTTATTAGGATTTTCTAAGTGAACGTTGTCGTTCTTAATATATACTTGGGGTTTGACACTGATATAATTTATCTGGTCAACCCTTGACCCCTAACCACATTCTGAACACATATATAACCATATACACAGAACATATTCACATATAAACTTAATCCTGAATAATTCACCTAAATTCTTCATAGAATTTTGAAATCCTCAAAATTCCTTCTAAAAAATATCAAATGCATACACTCATTTTCTGTCTAGGTCTATCATTTGACCTTAAATCCATCATTTAAGATTTTTAAAAATTTTATAGATTCTCGGGTTGTCACATTCACCCCTTCTTCTAAGAATTTTGTCCCTGAAATTCACCTTACACCTTACACCAAACAGCTTACACCATTCACACATCATCACATGCTACCCAATACACCACTCACAAGAGTGAAAGTTTTGAAATTGCTGAGGGGTCATATAGACCATGAACATATAGTTTTAACGGTATTCATACCACAAAACTTTACATTACTTGGTAGGTTTACAATCACAAAGAAGGTAAACTACCGTTGCTAGTACTTTAGGTGATTAGCCTATCGTACTCTTATGTCATGCATAACGTATTAATCATGTCTAGCGAATATTTACACTACTAGATTGGATTATTTATCCAAACAACATAGTTCACCTCTGTCTTATCATAGGATTCTACACCAAAACAATTTGGTTCAGGAAATTTCTTTCAATAAACACTTAGACTTTTCATAAACATTAGTCAAGCTGAATCTAATAGCGTAGACTCATATCAATAATTCAATTCAATCTAATTATTTAGGCGTAGCCAAACCCCGTTGGCAAATTAAACTTTTTGAAAACATTTTCGAGAATGACGTCATGATATCGTACTGTATTAACAGACCGTTTGAGGATGTCGTCATTGTATTACTTCGTCATAACACATCATACAATAGTGGAATAACGATTTTAGATCAAATTCACACTAAGTATTCCTGTATTTAGAACTCCATCACCTTTTTATCATCTTTGTACCAGGTTACATGGTACATAAGTGATAAATAAAATATATTTTGATATTTCAAATCATTTGCGTCTAGCCGAAATAAGTAGCATAGACTGTACTTTAAACCGTTTCAAAAATGATTACAAGTCTACATTTTTTTTAAAAGAACATAGTGCGTATTTATTGTCAAAATTTCGAAGTCTAGCATAGCTAGGAATTCTGGAAAACTTATGTCTCCACTAATAATCATTTGCTTAACAATCTATCTATTCCTATAATCCTCAATTCTCCATTCACACACAACTATACCCAGTTCGTCAAACCACACTTATGAGTTCATAAATTTGCCACAATCATATGAGTTTAAGAACTTACCCTAGTCAGTCCTTTGGCGTCCATTTGCTGAGGGGTTCATAAACATTTCATATAACTATGAGTCAAGAATGTCACATAAGTATGAGTTGTAAGAACTCGTACTTAACCCTATATTCTCTACTTATGACCTATCTATCTATTATACATATGAGAAAGGAATCACCCTTTTAACATGCATATAGCAAATAGCGCGACATAAATATTTCAATGATTATTAGTGTGAGAAACTAAGTGGTTTTTACACCAAGTACAATTCCCCGCTCATACAAGAAATCATACAACTCAGCTGCCGACATGAGTCCTCAATTGAAATCCCCACCTAATATTAACTCCCTTCTCAATACAAATTTTATTTAATCCGTATTCATAATCCTTTTCTAAATCTGTACCAATTCACACAGCTATCTTGCTATAAACTTTTCAATCATCAGATTGATTCTTCTCCCTGCTATCACGTTATCAGATCATGGGGTGATCTCATCGTATATATTACGATTTATTTCTATGTCTTGATCGTTTTGTTTTACGATCTCTAATCTCTGAACTTTTAGTTTTTTTGACTCGATCTATTCATCACTACTGTTTAACTTTATTATCAGATTTAGGAAACTCTATATATTTATAACTCGCCGAGATTCGTCTTTGAATCTTACCGACCAACTAACTCTATATGAGTTAGATCTTATCCTAATCACAACGGTTATTGGTCTCAGGTATTCCTACCTAAGGTTTATAACCAACAGCTTTGATACCAACTGCGAGAACCCCAAATCCAGGTCCCGAATCACCATGGATCTGGTACAATCATTCTATAACTATTTGCGGAAGGTATAAACATAAATTGTTTATACAATACACTTTACACACTATTCCCCAAAATCGAGTAACCTTAGCTTATATACAATGCATAAACTATCTAACACTTAACATTATTATCAAACTATACTATTACAAAGTAGCTACACATTTTATCCCAAGTAGAACTTGGCATTATCCTTTTTCCTGTATCCGAACGCATTCGCCTTATCTGCAATGTTTATCATGATATAACAAGGGTGAGCATGAAAGTTGCCCAGCAAGTTTAAATACAATTTAAGGATATATCATGATTGAAAGAGTCTGAATAATAGGCTGGCTATAATTCATCAATATAATTGAGAACTAGCACGAACAAACTTATGACTGAATAAGTATTGAACATGAACAAATATATCTGGACCAACTGATAATTAAGGTGATCAACCTTTCATACCTGACTTATACATGCAATATGTATAGAGTACAATTCCATATGGCAATCAGCAATGATTAACCATAAGCATATCTGAATAAAACAACTCTTAGTAGAGTTAAGTAAAACTTGCCTGAACCGTTGATTACCGCTATGCAATTTAATAAGCTTTGTGTGAAGACTTATTATCAATAATATGTATTTCTAAGTTAGAATAATATCATCACAGTATTTAAAAAAAAATAACCTAAACACATAACACATAACCCTATCAGTCTATACCACACATAACACCTAGCCTCAAGTCAAACTATTGCAGTCCGAGTTGAGTTCGGTACAATTCTAACATCCCGACGGTCTAGTCGGACTTTTCTCGAGTCTAAGTTTAATTAAACTCTGCCTGAACACTTAACAATTATCTTAAATAGTTTATTATCAGTCAATATATATATATATATATATATATATATATAGACTTGCAATAATTTTCAGATAATAACTACCTTTAATTCACTTAATATTATTAATCTTGATAATATTTAATTCACTTCTTAGTATTTTTAGTTCACTAATAATACTTTTATTCGCTTACTAATCTTAATAATATTTCAATACTTTACTAATATTATTAATCATCTTAATAATATTTTAATCATCCAATAATACTTAATTTAATATTATTAATCTTTTAATAATATTTTAATCTAAGATTAATATTTTAATCTAATATTATTAATCATTTAATAATACTTTAATCATTTATTAATGCTTAAATTAAATACTATTAACTATTTAATAGTATTTTAATGAAGTTTTAATCTTAATATTTTTATTTACTTAACAATATCATATTCTAATATTATTAATATCATAATAATATTTTAATAATTTATTAGATTAAAAAATAATTTATTCTAATTGTTCACCCTTTATTAAACCTCTTATTTAATATCCATAAAAAGGTCATAAATAATATTTCTTATTATAAATTGCCAAAATACCCTAAAATAATCATAATATTATATATTAGGAGTATTCAAGTATTAAAAGCACATTTTTCTTATTTAAGACATCATTTAATTAATTATTTTCTTTTATTCATAACTTAATCATTTTTAGGAAAAATAGCAAACTGATTCCAAAAATTCTCATTTTCTGGATTTAAACAGTATATGACCCAACAATGATCCCCAAATTTATCTAGAATTTTAGAAAATGATTTACTAATTTTAAAGTGCCCAAACCACTCGGATCTTGCTTCATTTTTCATAAATAGAGTTTTTCTTAGAAAAATCTAAAATTTTCAGGGTATACTCTCATAACATATACAAACCTACTATAAATATTTTGGAATTTTCCAGTGTACACACTGTGAAAAATTTGAGTGTTAATATATAGGAGTCCTTTACGGAAATAGCCATTACGCAGAACCTATAATTCGAAACGCGTCCGTTCTTTTTCCTACACGCAGATAACTTCTTAAGGTACCTCTGTGATTTTTCCCAGATTTTTAAATTACTTACAACTAACCAAAATAGCCTCAAGAAAAACGGAAATAATAGCTATTTTAGGGTTTCAATGCCTCAATATACTATGTGGACTGTTTTGGAGAAAACAGTCCTCATGGCTTCAATACTTGCTAGATTTGTATTCTACCACTTGCGTTTACTAGAAAACTCATGTATCTAGCACCCCCCTTGGACGGATCACAAATCCAAATTGTAAAACTTGAGTTATACAAGATTTAGTAGAAGAAAAACAAGGGTTTCACCCATTGGAGAACATATGCTCATTTTCTTCCTCTAAACCTTTGATCTAACACTCAAAATACTTAGTTCCATACATGATAATATGTAAAGCTAGGGTATCTTGAGTATTAGTTCATAACCCCAACAAAACTCAAGCTATAATACAAAGTAGAAGAAGAAGATGAAGATTATGTTATACCTTGATTTAGTGGCAACCTTCCTTGATTTACCAAAGTAAGTAATGAACTTAGGATGCATCAAATAAACTAGCACACCTCTCTCACTCTCACAAAAATCGAACTCTCTCTCTTTCTTTTCTCTCTTGAATGCTACTAGCTTGGGAGAAAAAATAGAAGAAGAAGAATGAGAGAAAATGAATGTCTAGCAAATGAATGAGTGATATAACTATTATCCCCTATATTTTTATTGTTCGATGGATAAAAGACTACACCATCTCTCTTCAATTAGCCTAATAATGTGATTAAGGATGCTTAATAGATTTGCAACCAATGGGAGATTGACACACATATACTTGTGTGTAAGATTTTTACTAATGGACATTGATTAGCATAATCTTCTTACCATAAAAAGGCCTAATTGGCATGTCCCCCCTTGCTCATTATATCTCCCAATTTACTTTTATTTTAAAACACATTTGATTAATCAAAAGTCTAAAATACCTTTAATCAAGTGGGGTAAGTATTGGTTTGCATTTTATTTCCTTTTGGCTTATTCCTTAATTGTTTTGGGCCATGTAATAAACATAGTCTAACAATTTTAATATATGTTACCCAAATTATTTATTTAGGGTGTCCATTCCCAATCTTATGAAATTTAATTACTTATACATGTGACTTTAGCTCATAACCTAATTAGGTTAACAAGAAATATATTTAAAATTATTAGTCACTTGAAATAACAAGATTATCCACTTAAGTTAGTATACATATTAAATACTAACCTTTCCTTATTACCATAACCCTTAGGTTATTTAATTGTCTCACCTAATGCATAATTAGGTTACGAAGCTTTCATTTTTAATGAAATCTATAAATGTATATATCCATAACTATAATATATATGTTTATTGATCCATGCACCACTTCACATATGTTGTCACATATTAATTCACTGTATAACACAAAGTTTTAAATATCAATAATGTACATACATATATAGTGACTTAAAATTCACGGTTACTAACCCTTAGGGTTTTCAAAAATAGAAAATTAATATTTTTAAATTGTAATTAGGATTCTCGAATTAAATTAAACTTTCCCATTCATAAATCAATCCTATTAATTAGGATTATTTTATCCCAATTTAAATAGCTAATTTAGCAATTAAGTCCACAATTTTACATTAGGGTTTCTGACAGAACAATTAGGATTTAAAAATCTAAAATTAGGGTTTGCTAATTAATTAAACTTTACCCTAATTAATATTATAATTATTATCAGTTAAGCATTATAATTATTCTTTAAATTCCCAGATTAGGGTTTCCAATTTTCGAATTAGGGTTTCGGATTCCAGGAACTGATATTAAGAATTCAGAATCGGTTTTAGGGTTTCTTATTAGTCATTAGGGTTTTCTAACTGAACGTTGTCGTTCTTAATATATACTTGGGGTTTGACACTGATATAATTTATCTGGTGAACCCTTGATCCTTAACCACATTCTGAACACATACATAACCATATACACAGAACATATTCACTTATACACTTAATCCTGAATAATTCACCTAAATCCTTCATAGAATTTTGAAATCCTCAAAATTCCTTCTCAAAAATATCAAATGCAAATACTCATTTCTGTATAGGTCTATCATTTGACCATAAATCCATCATTTAGGATTTTTATTTTTTTTCTAAATTCTTGGGTTGTCACAGTTCTAATCGAACCATACACGACAACAACCATCTAAATACTCCATCTTACACTCAAATTCCCCACTTCTCCTACAACTCAAACACTTCCATTACTCCATAACTCCTATAACTTCCACAACTTCCACTACACCACTTCTCCTTCTCCTTTCCAACTTTTTCTCCCATTAAACCCATAAACTCTACAACTCCCAACACACGTTGGTTTTTCATCTCCTATATGAACTCTACCCATACAAGTAGCCAAATTTATAACAGATACAAACAATACACTCCTACACTAAATCTAATTCCTCTCCCACACAAATTCATTCAAATTGGGGCATCTTTACAAAAGGGTAAACAAAAAAATTTTCCATTGAAGGTAAGCATAAATTTGCTTCATTCTTCTTCTTCTTCTCTTTGATTGGTATTTATTGGTGGGAAATCTTGTGAATTGTTTGCCCAAGGAGTGTGTTACCTTATTTCACACTTTGGCTAGATAGATAGTTCCAAGAAACCAAGTTTGGGGGAATTAACCCTTACGCCGACTAACTGTTCGACAAAAGTCCTGAACCAAATTTTTTTACCTAAACCTCATCATAAACACCATGTCTTCACACAAGAGACAATGTCCATCGACCTCCACTGCTTGGGCTTAGTATGATCATACGAAATTTGTTAGTGAAGCGACCGAAGCAAGGTTCAAGTCAACCATAGATAAGAAGACTTTGGTTTTAGAAGGCTGATTGAAGCCAGATGCTAACTTGGATGGTGATATGGCTCTAATGATTGTGGAACGAAATTGGTTTCAGTTAGTGGAGCAACCACTTCCAGCAGTGATCAACATAGTGAAAGAATTTTATGCCAATGCAATGGAGCATGTCAATCACGTAGTCATGGTTAGAGGTAAACCGGCGTCCTTTCATGTTGATGCTATTAACGAGTACTTTGGGCTGGAAACACCGAATAACGAACGATATGAAGATGGTGTACCCAACTTGGATGAGATAATTGTAAGATTGTGCAAACCAGGAACGCAATAGGTTACTCGAGCCGACACAGATGAAAAGATAAGTTTTCCTCAAACTGTGCTAAGTCGGTATGGTAAAGCATGGTATGCATTCCTTTGTGCCCGATTGATGCCCACACGTCACCAAAATCATGTCACTGAGGAAAGGGCACGACTACTTTATGGAATTGTGTACCACCACTATCGTGTGAATAATTCCGTTGTGTTCTACAACGTTAACGTGGGTGAGTGTATTCAAGAGTCTATTGATAGACTGCTAAGGGGAAGTACTACGGGGGGCCTTCTGCATGGATTTTATATAATCGGTTTGTGTCACAAAGGTGGGGTGCAATGGCATCCCTCTGAACCTGTCCAATAACCTATGGCTATATTCGATTATGCTACAATTGAGAGGTACAAGGTATGGGAAGGGGCGAGATCACATTCAAGAGGAAAAGGCTATATTTTGATTCGCCAACCCTCACCCCCAATTACAGCAGAACCAATGCAAGAGCAACCACCTCGTGGTTCAAGGAATCAATTTTTGTGGCTAACTCAACGCCAAGACTTAATGCATCAGTACAATGCAAATGCATTCAACACGCTTACTGATGCGTTTTCTCGCTACAATCCTAATGCACATCCGGTGGCCATGCCTGTTCCTCCTGTCCTTCCAGCATATCCTCCTTCGGATGACGACGAGCAGTAACTCATTTTTCAGGGAAGTCCTCATGTATTTATTTGATTTATTTTGTCATAATGGGGACATTACTTACTTTACGTTTGGGGGGGATTATGTTTTCTGCCTGGTTAATTTGTGAAAATTTTAAAAATCGTGTTAGTTAGTTTGTTTAGTTTTTATAATTGTTCGTATTCATGGCATTTTGTTTAATATCTTCGTAAGTTTAAAAAAATGAAAAATAAAAGAGTGCATGTAGTTTAAATTGCATGAATCCAGTTATTAGATTGTAAAAGTTTATTCTTGGCTAATAATGAGATTGGAATTAGGTAGATAAGTACAGTACCAAATATGAGAACTTTGATGTAATTTCTGTTATGAATTGGATCATTGGTTGTTTGAAACTAGTATAAAAAGGTTAGCACGTTAATAACACCTATGTGGACTGATTAGTTTAAATTGATACATAGGGAATTTCTAAAGGATAATGCTAGTTTAAATGAAAGAATAACGAGAATAGGCAATAAAGGCGAAAATTAGGCAAGAACCTAAGTTTGGGAGAATATTTGGAATATATAAGCTTTAAAAAAGAAAAAAATATATGAATAAATACCGTGGCGTGCTTGTCTAGTTTTGTGGCCTTTGTTACTTGAGTAAGTAAGCCTGAAGGGATTGTCTTTACACCTAGCGCCCTAAGGTCTTAATGGTCTGGGAGTCGTTGGTCGAAAGCTCGTTAAGGTAGCATTGAAAAGCCTTAGGGAATAAGACATTGCATAGCTATGTATATATTTAAAAAATGAATAAAACAGGAAATAAAAGAAAAAAGCCCCCGTAGATGAAAAATGAAGCATAAGTATCCCATGTTGACCCTCGATATTGGTAATTATTTGATTCTAATTGGATCTAGCTTATTTTCGAATTTTTTAAGTTTACACTGTATGATGCCTTCGAAGAGACGTATTATGTATTAAATTTGAATTTGTATTAGTTAGCATGGGTGTGAAGCACACACACATTATACCAATAATAACGATTTAATATTTGAGGATTGATAAGGAATTGTTGATTGCTTTTGATATGAAGTGTTGCCATGTTTACTTAATTTTTTCGAGGCTGTGTGAGTAAACTATATACTGTCTTAATACTGGATTCATAGTTGTTAGTAGTTAGTTGCATTGCATTGCATTTTACTTGAGGACAAGCAATATTTCAAGTTTGGGAGAATTTGATGAGAAGGTTTTTAACCTACGATTTATCTTCATTTAGCTTGTTATATTGTTAGTCTTTGAAGTATTTCAAATTACTTTTGATGGGTTTTTATTTTCGTGATAGTATAATAAGTGAGCTCATCAAGATGCTAGCACTGGAAGGAAATTCAAGTAATTTTAGATATTCTGCATAACCAGTGCGGGGCGCGCCATGATGACAAGAAAAGTGGCGCGGGGCGCGCTATGGCGAGAGACGTTACTGCATAAACGGCGCGAGCCGCGCTGTCCTAATACTAAACGCGGCGCGGGGCGCGCCGGTCGGTTGGGGCAAAAGCTGTGTTTTTGTTAGTTGCTGGAATTTGAGTTGTGATGGGAGAGTTAACTTCTTTATGTAATAAGTATGTAATAGGAGTTTTGTAAGGAGGTTATTCTAAGTTAATTAGGAGTGTTATGTTTAAAAACTTGTTGGGTTTGATTAAGAGTTTGATTTTGATTCGAATTCATATGTGATGAGTTTGAGATGGATTAGAATTGAAGTGATGGAGCTAGAGTAAATTGACTTATGTTAAGTATTGGGATTTCTAGAGAGGAAGAAGACAGACTTGGAAGAATACAGATTTTTCAGAGCAAGCATTGAAGAGAAGATTTTAAAGAATTTTTCACAACAGTTGCAGATTAGACTAAAGGGAAGGGTGGTTCTGAGTTTATTATTTTCTTCTTTAATTTTGTATTTGTAATTGGAAGGATGATATCTTTAATTTATTCAGTTTTTATTTCATTTATGATGAACTAAATTACTTTTTAGGCTTATGATGGATCTTTAAGTGGAATAATGATTATGTAACTTTGATTTTTAGTTTAATGAGCTATTATCTAGTTTATCTATATTAATGTATGCTTGAATTTATGAATTGCCTGATCAACAATTCTTTGTGGACTTGTATGAATTTGAGAGAGGAAATACAAGTTTAGACTTAGTTAATATAGCATGTGTTCTTGAATTTTGTGAATGAACAGATTCTTGATGATTGTTAGGGTAGAGATATGCTTGACATCGCATGTAATTAGATAAAGAACTTGAACTTAAACCTTCTTTAATTGTAATTCACATAGAGATATAGTGAGTTAGTTGATTAAGGTGTTTAGCTTGATTCTATCTAATTTGTGGGTTTGAGTTAATACAGTATTAGTACATCGAGAGGTGGCTAGTTCTACTTTTGTGTTCTTGATTAATAAACTGGGATAGTGAATTAAACTAAAATAAGGTGTGATAATCAGAGTGACGCTTAGGGTGAAGTTGTAAGCCTAATTCTCTAATATTTGTTTGAAAATTCAGTTTTTAGGGTTTGTTGATTGTTTGGTGATTTTAATATTTTTAATACTTTTAGTTACAAACTTGAAATTGGTTAGTTTAAGAAAATTTGGATTAATAAGAAATTGGTAATTCTGAGAGTTAATTTCTTGCTAGTCTCTGTGGAACCATACTCTACTTACTAGTATATTACTTGTTGACCACATACACTTGTGTGCTATGCGTAATTAGATTTTACCCAACAAGTTTCTGGCACCGCTGTCGGGGAATCTAGTATAGATTTTAATATTTTGCGATATCAGTTTAATCAGTCCAGTTTTACTTAAACATTTTTTTTGTTTTGTTCGTCTTATTTCAGGTTTTTGAAGTTGGTTAATGCAAACTCGATCCAAAAAATCAGACTTGCTTCCTTTTGAGGATGACATAGAGAGACACTTTCAAAGGCTAAGTAAGTGGATCAAGGAGACAAGGGAAGACTTCAAAAGTTCTGAAAAAGAAGAAACAATGGCTGCCGAATACTAGAAAAGCGTTGAGGGACTTTGCTACACCCAAGGTGACTGAGCTGCAGTCGAGTATCACTAGGCCTGCTATAACTGCGAACACATTTGAGATTAAACCTGAGACTATTCAGATGATCCAAAACTCGATTCAGTTTGGGGGATTAGCGAATGATGATCCGAATGAACATTTGATCAGGTTTTTTGAGATATATGACACTTTCAAATAAAATGGAGTGTCGAATGACACAACCAGACTTTGCTTGTTCCCTTTCACAGTTGCGGGACAAGGCAAAGAGTTGGTTACACTCTCTACCATCAGGTTCAATAACTAATTGGGATGACCTGGCTCAAAAATTTCTAGCAAAATTTTTTCCGCCAACAAAGACTGCAATGATGAGAAACGAGATTACTATATTTGAAAAGCAACATGGGGAATCATTGTACGAGGCATGGGAGAGATATAAAGAGTTTCTCAGAAATTGCCCACATCACGAATTGCCTAAGTGGTTGCAGATGAACACATTTTACAATGGACTCCATGGGAATCTAAGGACCAGTATTGATGCAGCCTCGGGTGGAGCTTTTATGGCAGAGAATTATGAGGAGGCATATCAATTGATAAAGACAATAGTAGCTAACAATTACCAGTGGCCCACAGTAAGAATGACAAAACCTACGGTAGCTGGAGTGTTAGAGGTAGATGGAGGACGGTAATAACAACACAGATTTCAGCATTCGCTAAGAAGTTCGATGCTTGGTCAGGGGTACAGACACAACAAGTTGCAGTTATTTGTGAATTGTGCGCGGGTGAACATCCTACAGATCAATGTGCAATCAACCCAGTGTCAGTACAATTTATGGGTAGCTACAATACAATTCAATAAAATACGTACCAGGATACATATAATTCAGGGAATAGGAATCATCCTAACTTTTCGTGGATTATTAATCAGCATCAGTAAGCTCCATGACCATCTTATCCCCCAGGATTTTAGAATCAACAACAACAACCAACTCAACATCAAGAGAGGAAATCAGATTTAAAGGAGTTATTGTCAAAGTATATAACAAGCAACGAGGCAGCTATGAAAAACCAAACAATGGCCATGAAATCGCAAGAGATAGCCATTAAGAATTTAGAAAATCAGGTGGGACAAATTTCGTTAGCATTGAACAATAGACCACAAGGGACTCTACCGAGTGGCACCAAAAGAAATCCGAAGGGAAATCATGAACAGTGTCAGGCAATCAGTTTGAGAAGTAGAAAACATTCAGATGGGAACCGTGCAGAAAATTCAGTTAGACAAGATGAC
Source organism: Panax notoginseng (assembly GCA_016801055.1). NCBI lineage: Eukaryota > Viridiplantae > Streptophyta > Magnoliopsida > Apiales > Araliaceae > Panax > Panax notoginseng. The sequence continues at coordinate 115,278,807 of CM029015.1, read as the reverse complement.
AAAGTGGTTGAGGAAAAATAGGGTAAGGAAAAGCAAGTTGAGCAAACAAAGTTAGATGACAAGCCGACTATTTATCCCCCACCTCATTTCAGCAGAGAGTCCAAAAGCAGAAATTGGTTAAGCAATTTGTAAAATTTTTGCAAGTGTTTAAGAAACTTTAGATTAACATCCCTTTTGCTGAAGCCCTAGAGTAGATGCCAAGTTATGAAAAATTCATGAAGGGAATTTTATCAAGGAAAAAGAAGTGGGAAGATTTTGAAACGGTAGCTTTAACAGAGGAGTGCAGTGCAGTTTTACAAAGGAAGCTACCACCAAAATTAAAAGATCCGGGGTGTTTCACTATTCCATGTACAATTGGGAATATGGCCTTCCAAAAGTGTTTATGTGATTTGGGGGCAAGTGTAAATCTCATGTCGTTATCATTATAAACCGAATTAGGTTTACTAGCTCCGAAACTGACCAATATTTTGCTACAGTTGGCAGATAGGTCTGTCATGTACCCTAGCGGAATTGTGGAAGACATTCTGGTTAAAATGGATAAATTTATATTCCCTGCCGACTTCATAATTTTGGATTACGAGGAAGATAAAAATATCCCAATAAACCTAAGAAGACCATTCTTGGCTACGGGTAGAACCCTTATTGATGTATAAAAAGGTGAACTCACGATGAAGGTCCAAGATCAGGAAGTCAAGTTCAATGTGTTCAAGGCCATGAAATTTCCTACGGATGAAGAAAAGTGCTATATGGTGGATGTCATTGATCGGATAGTTAAGGAAGACATGGAAAATAGTTTAGTCAATAATCCATTGGAAATTACGTTGTTAGGAGATGAGGATGTGGATGACCTAGAATTCGTAGATTACTTGAAGATATTAGACTCCCTACCACGAGTTAGCAGATTCAAAGCACTCTTTGAACCATTGCACACGAAGGAAAGAGCCATAACAAAGATGAAACCTTCATTAGAGGAGCCACCTACTTTGGAACTTAAGCCACTCCCTAAACACCTCAGGTATACATATTTAGGCAATTCTAATTCTTTACCTATTATTATTTCTGCTGCACTTAACGAATTGCAGGAAAATAAGTTGCTGAGAGTGCTTAGAGAACACAAATCGGCTATAGGATGGATAATTGGAGATATCAAGGGAATCAGTCCATCCCTGTGCATGCACAAAACTATGATAGAAGACGATGCAAAGCCGACATTGGAGCAACAAAGACGGCTCAACCCAATTATGAATGAAGTAGTGAAGAAAGAAATCCTAAAATGGTTAGATGCGGGAATCATCTACCCAATTTCAGACAGTAAGTGGGTCAGTCCGGCTCAATGCATTCCAAAAAAAGGAGGAATGACCATGGTACAAAATGATGACAACGGGCTAAGTACAAGAGAGGACATTGACTGGTTGGAGGGTTTGCATGGACTACAGGAAGTTGAATAAGGTAACCCGTAAAGACCACTTTCCTCTGCCTTTTATCGATCAGATGTTGGACAGATTAGTGAGACATGAGTACAACTGCTTATTGGATGGGTATTTGGGATATAATCAGATAGCCATTACTCCTGAAGATCAAGAGAAGACTAATTTCTCATGCCCATACGGCACATTCGCATTCAGGAGAATGTCATTTGGCTTATGTAATTCACCCGCTACCTTCCAACGGTGTATGATGGCCATCTTCTCGGACTTGGTGGAGAAAAATGTGGAAGTCTTCATGGATGACTTTTCTGTCTATGGGGATGATTTTGATGCTTGTCTAGAGAATTTGGTGATGGTTTTATAGAGATACGTAGAAATAAATTTGGTACTTAACTGGGAAAAGTGCCATTTCATGGTTGACAAAGGAATAATTTTGGGGCACAAGGTCTCAGCTAAAGGACTGTAGGTTGATAAAGAAAAGCTGGAAATGATTGAAAAGCTTCCACCACCAACTTCAGTTAAGGGAATTCGTAGTTTTCTGGGACATGTCGGGTTCTACAAGAGATTTATAAAAGACTTCTCTAAAATGGCAAAACCATTGTACAGTCTTTTAGATAAGGATTCAATTTTTACATTTGATGAGGATTGTAAGTTGGCATATAAGCTTTTGAAGAAGAAATTGACTACAACTTCAGTTATCGTCGCACCGGATTGAAATACGCCTTTTGAGTTAATGTGTGATGCAAGCGACTATGCGGTTGGGTCTGTCTTGGGTCAATGCCAAGAAAAGGTATTCCATGCCATATAGTATGAAAGTAAGACACTTACGGAGACCTAAATAAAGTACACAACTACAGAAAATGAATTACTTGCAGTAGTATATGCATTCGATAAATTTGGGGCATTTTTGATCGGGACAAAGGTAGTAGTTTATACAGATCACTCGGCCATTCGGTACTTAATTTCGAAGAAATATGCTAAGCCACGACTTATCAGGTGGATACTCCTTCTACAGGATTTTGATTTAGAAATAAAAGATCAAAAGGGGACGGAAATTCAAGTTGGAGATCACTTATCGAAGTTGGAGAATTCGGGTAAAAATGAAGATAACAAGTGTGTAATCAATGAATCATTTTCGGATGAGCAGTTGTTTGGAGTCAATGCAGAATTTTCGTGGTATGTGGATTTCGCTACTATCTAGTCAGCAACATCATTCCCCCTGATCTGACACGATAGCAGAAAAAGAAATTCCTATATAACGTCAAGTGGTACATATGGGATGAGCCATACATATTTAAACAGTGTGCCGACAAGATGATTAGAAGGTGTGTGCCCTACACCGAGGTGAAGAAAATATTGCACAAATGTCATTTGTCTGCATATGGGGGGCATTATGGAAGTGAGAGAACATCAACGAAAGTTCTTCAAGCAGGGTTCTATTGGCCTACAATATTTAAGGACGCCCACCAGTTTGTTAAAAGCTGTGATAGATGTCAAAGGGTGGATAATATATCGAAAAGGAATGAGATGCCTCTACATACCATCTTAGAAGTTGAACTTTTTGATGTATGGGGCATAGATTTTATGGGGTCATTTCCTTCATCATTCAATAATTAGTACATCTTACTCGCGGTTGATTATGTGTTGAAATGGGTTGAAGCCATAACACTACCCATAAATGATGCTAAGGTGGTTCTCAAATTCTTACAAAAGAATATTTTTTCAAGATTTGGCATGCCACGAGCTATTATAAATGATGAGGGTAGTCATTTTTATAACAGATCCTTTACAACCCTCATGGCAAAATATGGGGTCAATCATAAGGTTGTTACGGCATATCATCCCCAAACAAGTGGGCAAGCTGAAGTTTCCAACAGGGAGGTGAAGAAAATCTTAGAGAATGTAGTAAACTTAAACAGAAAGAACTGGTCTCTGAAATTGGAGGACGCATTATGGGCTTACAGGATAGCTTACAAGACGCCAATTGGGATGTCGCCATATCAGTTGGTTTATGGGATAGCATGTCACTTACTAGTGGAGTTAAAACATAAAGCATATTGGGCAATTCAGAAGCTCAATTTTGATCAAGCACCAGTAGGTGAAAAGAGGCTACTTCAATTAAACGAACTCTGCGAATTCAGACTACAAGCTTATGAGAATTCGAAGTTGTATAAAGAAAAAGTCAAGAAATGGCACGACAAGAAAATCATGCAAATAACTTTCGAACCGGGGAAATCAGTACTATTGTTCAACTCAAGGTTGAGGTTGTTCTCAGGAAAGCTAAAATCGAAATGGTCGGGTCCATTCATTATAAAGAGGGTTTTCACACACGGCACCGTTGAACTATACAGTAGAAATCCATTAGAGACGTTCAAAGTGAACGATCAACAGTTGAAGCATTATTGAGGTGGCGAATCAAATTGGGATGTCATCGCCATTACACTTGCAGATGCACCGTGAAAGAAGAAGCACCGTTGGGCTTACGACGTTAAAACTAGCACTACTTGGGAGGCAACCCAAGCTCTAAACCTTTTCTTCTTTATTTATTATTTATATTTTAGTTCATAGTCTAGTTTAATTATTTAGTTTTCAAAGAATAATGACTGCATCATAGTATGCTCGCAGGTAATGAAAGAAAAAAGGGTCACCAAGATACTGACCCCATAGCACGGGGCGCGCCACCTAAGGTCTACACACGGCGCGGGGCTCGCTATCACATTAGAACCTACTAACCCTCCAGCGTGGGGCGTGCCAATTTTTTGATGATAATCTGATCCCCCAACGCGGGGCGCACCACATCGAGCACACAAGAGGCGCGGGGCGCGCTACTACACCAGTAGGTACTGCTCCTATGGCGCGGGACGCACTGCATATGACATACATATGGCGTGGGGTGCGCTACCATACCAGTATATACTGCTCCTACAGCGCAGGGCGCGCCATCTCAGGTCTACACAAGGTGCGAGTCGCGCTGCTCAGAAACGCCTGGCACCAAAGTGTTCTAATCGAACCATACACGACAACAACCATCTAAACACTCCTCCTTACACTCAAATTCCCCACTTCTCCTACAACTCAAACACTTCTACTACTCCATAACTCCTATAACTTCCACAACTTCCACTACACCACTTCTCCTTTCCAACTTCTTCCCCCATTAAACCCATAAACTCTACAACTCCCAACACACGTTGGTTTTTCATCTCCTATATGAACTCTACCCATACAAGTAGCCAAATTCATAACATATACAAATAATACACTCCAACACTAAATCTAATTCCTCTACTACATAAATTCATTCAAATTGGGGCATCTTTACAAAGGGGTAAACAAAAAAATTTTCCATTGAAGGTAAGCACAAATTTGCTTCATTCTTCTTCTTTTTCTCTTTGATTGGTATTTATTGGTTGGGAAATCTTGTGAATTGTTTGCCCTAGGAGTGTGTTGCCTTATTTCATACTTTGGCTAGATAGATAGTACCAAGAAACCAAGTTTGGGGATATTAACCCTTACGCCCACCAACTGTTAGATAAAATTCCTAAACAAAAATTTTTGCCTAAACATCGCCATAAACACCATGTCTTCACAAAAGAGATAACGTCCATCTACCTCCATTGCTCGGGCTCAGTATGATCATACAAAATTTGTTAGTGAAGGGGCCGAAGCAAGGTTCAAATCAACCATAGATAAGAAGACTTTGGTTTTAGAACGCGGATTGAAGCTGGATGCTAACTTGGATGGTGATATGGCTCTAATGATTGTGGAACGAAATTGGTTTTAGTTAGTGGAGCAACCACTTCCAGCAGTGATCAACATAGTGAAAGAATTTTATGCCAATGCAATGGAGCATGTCAATCACGTAGTCATGGTTCGGGGTAAACCAGTGTCCTTTCATGCCTATGCTATTAATGAGTACTTTGGGCTGGAAACACCGAATGACGGATGATGTGAATATGGTGTACCCAACTTGGATGAGATAATTGTAAGATTGTGCAAACCAGGAACACAATGGGTTACCCGAGCCGGCACAGATAAAAAGATAAGTTTTCCTCACTCAGCGCTAAGTCGGTACGGTAAAGCATGGTATGCATTCCTTTGTGCTCGATTGATGCCCACACGTCACCAAAATGATGTCACTGAGGAAAGGGCACGATTACTTTATAGAATTGTGCACCACCACTACCATTTGAATAATTCCATTGTGTTCTACAATGTGGACGTGGGTGAGTGTATTCAAGAGTCTATTGATAGACTGCTAAGGGGAAGTACTGCGGGGGGCCTTTTGCACGGATATCTCATAACCGATTTGTGCCGCAAAGATGGGGTGTAATGGCATCCCTCTGAACCTGTTCAAAAACCTATGGTTATAATCGATCATGCTACAATTGAGAGGTACAAGGCATGGGAAGGGGTGAGATCACATCCAAGAGGAGAAGGCTATATTATGATTCGCCAACCCTCACCCCTAATTGCAGTAGAACCAATGCAAGAGCAACCACCTTGTGGTTCAAGGAATCAATTTTTGTGGCTAACCCAACGCCAAGACTTAATGCATCAGTACAATGTAAATGCATTCAACACGCTTACTAAAGCATTTTCTCGCTGCAAACCTAATGCACATCCGGTGGCCATGCCTGTTCCTCCTGTCCTTCCAACATATCCTCCTTCGGATGACGACGAGCAGTAACTCATTTTTTAGGGAAGTCCTAATGTTTTCATTTGATTTATTTTGTCGTAATGGGGACATTACTTGCTTTAAGTTTGGGGGGAATATGTTTTTTGCCTGGTTAATTTGTGAAAATGTTAAAAATCATGTTAGTTACTTTTTTAGTTTTTATAATTGTTCGTATTCATGGCATTTAGTTTAATATCTTCGTAAGTTAAAAAAATGAAAAATAAAAAAATGCATGTAGTTTAAATTGCATGAATCCAGTTATTAGATTGTAAAAGTTTATTCTTGGCCAATGATGAGATTGGAATTAGGTAGATAAGTACAGTACCAAATATGAGAACTTTGATGTAATTTATGTTATGAATTGGATCTTTGGTTGTTTGAAACTAGTATAAAAAGGTTAGCACGTTAATAACATCTATGTGGACTGATTAGTTCAAATTGATACATAAGGAATTTCTAAAGGATAATGTTAGTTTAAATAAAAGAATAACGAGATTAGGCAATGAAGGCAAAAATTAGGCAAGAACCTAAGTTTGGGTTAATATTTGGGGTATATAAGCTTTAAAAAAGAAAAAAAAATATGAATAAACACCGTGACGTGCTTGTCTAGTTTTGTGGCCTTTGTTACTTGAGTAAGTAAGCCCTAGGGGATTGTCTTTACACCTAGCGCCCTAAGGTCTTAATGGTCTGGGAGTCGCTGGTCGAAAGCTCGTTAAGGTAGCATTGAAAAGCCTTAGGGAATAAGACATTGCATAGCTATGTATATATTTAAAAAATGAATAAAACGGGAAATAAGAGCAAAAAGCCCCCGTAGATGAAAAATGAAGCATACGTATCCCGTGTTGACCCTAGATATTGGTAATTATTTGATTTTAATTGGATCTAGCTTATTTTTCTGTATGATGCCTTCGAAGAGACGTATAAGAGACGTATTATGTATTAAATTTGAATTTGTATTAGTTAGCATAGGTGTGAAGCACACACACATTATACCAGTAATAACGATTTAATATTTGAGGATTGATAAGGAATTGTTGATTGGTTTTGATATGGAGTGTTGCCATGTTCACTTAATTTTTCTGAGGCTGTATGAGTAAACTATATATTGTCTTAATATTGGATTTGTAGTTGTTAGTAGTTAGTTGCATTGCATTGCATTTTACTTGAGGACAAGCAATGTTTTAAGTTTGGGGAATTTGGTGAATAGGTTTTTAACCTACGATTTATCTTCATTTAGCTTGTTATATTGTTTGTTTTTGAAGCATATCATGTTACTTTTGATGGGTTTTTATTTTTGTGATAGGATAATAAGTGAGCTCATCAAGAAGCTAGCATTGGAAGGAAATTTAAGTAATTTTAGATATTCTGCATAACCAACGCGGGGCGCGCCATGATGACAAGCAAAGTGGTGCGGGGCGCGCTATGGCGAGTGACATTATTGCATGAATGGTACGGGCCGCACTGTCCTAATACTAAACCCGACGCGGGGCGCGCCGGTCGGTTGGGGCAAAAGCTATGTTTTTAGTAGTTGCTTGAATTTGAGTTGTGATGGGAGAGTTAACTTCTTTATGTAATAAGTATGTAATAGGAGTTTGGTAAGGAGGTTATTCTAAGTTAATTGGGAGTGTTATGTTTAAAAACTTGTTGGGTTTGATTAAGAGTTTGATTTTGATCAGAATTCATATGTGATGAGTTTGAGATGGATTAGAATTGAAGTGATGGAGCTGTAGTAAATTAACTTATGTTAAGTATTGGGATTTCTAGAGAGGTAGAAGACACACTTGGAAGAATACAGATTTTTCAAAGCAAGCATTGGAGAGAAGATTTTAAAAAAAATTCACAACAGTTGCAGATTAGACTAAAGAGAAGGGTGGTTCTGAGTTTGTTCTTTTCTTCTTTAGTTTTATATTTGTAACTGAAAGGATGATATCTTTGATTTATTTAGTTTTTATTTCATTTATATGAACTAAATTACTTTTTAGGCTTATGATGGATCTTTAAGTGGAATAATGATTAGGTAACTTTGATTTTTAGTTTAATGAGCTATTATCTAGTTTATCTATATTAATGTATGCTTGAATTTATGAATTTCTTGATCAACAATTCTTTGTGGAGTTGTATGAATTTGAGAGAAGAAATACGAGTCTAGACTTAGTTAATATAGCATGTGTTCTTGAATTTTTTGAATGAACAGAATCTTGATGATTGTTAGGGTAGAGATATGCTTGACATCACATGTAATCAGATAAAGAACTTGAACTTAAACCTTCTTTAATTATAATTCACATAGAGATATAGTGAGTTTGTTGATTAAGGTGTTTAGCTTGATTCAATATAATTTGTGGGTTTGAGTTAATACAGTATTAATACATCGAGAGGTGGCTAGTTCTACTTTCGTGTTCTTGATTAATAAACTGGGATAGTGAATTAAAATGAAATAAGGTGTGATAATCAGAGTGAAGCTTAGGGTGAAGTTGTAAGCCTAATTCTCTAATATTTATTTGAAAATTCAATTTTTGGGGTTTGCTGATTGTTTGGTGATTTTAATATTTTTAATACTTTTAGTTACAAACTTGAAATTGGTTAGTTTAATAATATTTGGATTAATAGGAAATTGGTAATTATGAGAGTTAATCTCTTTCTAGTCTCTGTGGGAACGATACTCTACTTACTAGTATATTACTTGTTGACCACTTATACTTACGTACTGTGTGTAATTAGATTTTACCCAACAGCTACTACACCTAAGCGTTGCGGCTCCCAAATGAACTAGGAATCTTGCGCTACAGTGCCAACCCAGATTTCCAATTTTTCAAGCCTAAGCATTGTGCAACACTTCTAGCTCCTACTTCCGCACCTCGTAACTTTCTTACTCGACATTGCAATGAGTCTGTTCTTGAGCCAATTTATTTATCTTACTATATACTACAACTCCCACCAAATAGAATAATTTCGTGAATTCTCTAACAAGACTTTAAATTGGCTCAAAAGTCCTTCATCGCTCGGTTTTTCAACTTCGCGTTCTGTACGTTTATTTTTCATTTCTTCAATACTTACTCCTCTGAACCCGAAATGAGTTCATTCTTGAGCCCACGACTCAAGTTTTCTACATTCTACATCATTTTCATGAAATCTTAATTATTCGGAATCATTAACTCTTATTCTAAATTCGTCCAGAAATCATACCGAACTAGGATTTTTGTGTTTAACGTCTTTTACTCAAATTTTTACCATAACTTCGTTATAGTACATTTTTAATCCGTTCTTATTGGAACATTTCAATAACTCATACACCTCTATATCCTTCTACTTGGATATTAAAAACTAACTTACTAACAATGGTCTTCAATTTGTCCATTAACAACATACGAACAATGGTTTTAAACTTATCCATTAACAATAATTAACACATTCTTTGTTTGTTTTTCATTTAGCTTATTTATTTCAACTACAATTTCACTTTACACACATATATTAGTGATTTAAATCCACTAATCCTTCCTTATTTCTCCGGATCACTCATGATTCATATGAATCATCCAACCACTAACAAACCACTTCATAACTATATGAAAAGCTATAAAAGAAATGGATGAAATTAAGTTTCAAGTACTTATTACTTCTATTTTTCATACATATTAGCATGGTTAAACCATATTAACATCTTCTTCCACCATCATATACTTCGAATGTTTATAAGTTATATAATTTATACATATTAAAGTCAAAAGAATAAATTAAAGTTAGGATTTGTTACATTTCTATTGTACTTAGACTTGGTGGATGATTAACTTGCTAATCTTCTTCTTCCTTTTCTCATCCAATTTCGAGTTCCCTCCTTTTCTCTCTCAAAATATGAAGAGTTTCTTCTCTTAGATTTTGAATTGGTAGGATTAATAAAGGAAATGGCTTGCTATATATAAGCTTTGCATGAGTTGGGGTATGATGGACTTTAAGCCACAAATTTTATTCAAGACTTAGCCCTTAAGTTTCCTTAACTTAACCCCTATCTCACAAACTAATCATGGTTAAGTGGTGTGGTTAATTGGTGGGGGGTGGGATGACTAACTTCCCTTGGAAGCACTCCCCTCCCATTGGTCCATTTGGATTAGTTAGGGTTTGATTAGCCTAACTTAATTATCGACGTCGAGATTTTTATTTGTCCGTTTTTTGTTCTTGTCTTTTGGTGTTCTCGTGTTAAGTGAGATTTGTTTGAAAAAAACAAGTTGTGGAAAGGTCAGACATGTATATGTCGACGATTGGACTGTAAAAGTCGACAATTGGTATTTTTAAATGGTTGCACCAACTCAACCAAGAAAAGGTTTGCACATAGACCTAGTGATGTGACACTGCTTAACTGGTCTATGAAACCGAGATTCATTAGGGTCCGGGGGCTTAATTATGCAGATGGAAGGTGTTAGGAACCCCCCGACATCCGTGGTAATACGGTGACCGCCACTTTTCAATTTAAACTTTTATCTGAATGTGTGTGTGTGTGGGTCTATGTGCAGTTATCTGGAAGTAGTGATATGCCTCGTTTGCACCTATATACAAAGGGTATGAATTTTGTATAAAAGTTTAATTTTAACAAGATATGGCAATGATGTCTTGTAAAACATGTTTTTCAAATCCTTGTGCTCAATAGTAATTGAGGCCATTGATACTTCCATTTTATTATGTGTTCGACTTTATTGCATTTATTGTTTTCGAGATACGAAGCATCTTCGAGAAAAGAAGATACATAGCAGTGCCGAACTCCTTGTGGGCATAAAAGCCATCTATGGAAATTAAGACACCATGAATAATTTACAAGCTAGTTGTAGATGAAAATGACCATCACGGGAACATAGTCTAGATTCAGGAACTGAATCAGTGATCACATGATTCCTAGGCTCACATGATGATATAATATGTACAAAAGCTGTAAACAATTGTATATATAAAAGCTGTAAATATATATATATATATATATATATATATATATATATATATATATATATATATATAAACAATCAACTGCCACAAAGTAAACTCTAGCCAAGATATGAAATGTAAATATATATGGCCTGATTGGAATGTAAATATATATGGACAGACACATCCGGTGCGTTTACTACTTATATATATATATATATATATATATATATATATATATATATATATATATATATATCTATAATATAAAACACAGCAGAGAGAGAAATAGATAAGTGTCGCATCAAGTTCCACGTAAGCCGCTCTCTCTCTTGTTCAGCTCTCTCTCTTGTTCTCCGTATTCAAATTTCAAACTCACGCACCGAGCTTTATCTCTCGTACCCAGCCAAGTCTCTCTCTCTCTTTGTTCTTATACACGCAGAACTCTCTCTGTTCTTACACACACAAAGCCAGCCAACTCCCCTAAATATTTTATCTCTCATACTCAGCCCTAATTCCAGCCCCAAATCTTTCATACACGAAGATTAAGTCGCAGGTACAGTTAGCACTTGGCACAGTTCACTTCTATTCCATATCCATTGCTGAGTGTTTCTCTCTCTAGGATAAAGGCCCGAGTGTTTAATTTATGCACAATTCGAGTTCTAGGGTTTTGAGAGGATGTGTGGGCTAATTGATCTCAATATCGTCAACGAAGACGACGAAGAAACGACCCCGTCTTCCTTCAATTCGGCCACATCGTCGTCTTCCTCTGTTCCGGCTCCGGCTAATTTGGTGTCATCGTCGCCGGCGGTGTGTTTGGAGCTATGGCACGCGTGTGCTGGTCCACTGATTTCGTTGCCGAAGAAAGGAAGCCCGGTGGTTTACTTGTCGCAGGGTCACTTGGAATACATTTTTGATTTTCCCGCCATCGCTCGTGATCTTCCTCCACACGTCTTTTGTCGCGTTGTTGATGTCAAGCTTCATGTAAAGGTTTCTATGTCTTGTAGTATTTAATTATAAAGGTTTTGTTTTTCAAATGTGGTTGATCATTGATTGCTAGGGTTTGAATTATGGGAGATAGTGAAGTATATGGTGCTCACTGATGCTGAGATTTTGTTCATTGTGAATATTGTTGTAATTTTTTCAATTATTGTTTAGGCAGAGGCAGCTTCAATTATCTAATTTTATATTGAAGTACTTTTCTTTGCATTTTATAAGCTGAAATATGTTAAGATAAAAATGGCTAATGCTAACCAACTGATGGGGTGGTGATTCTTCCTTTACATTTGGTATTGGGTTTTTAAGTTTCTTGGTTTTGCTAATTTTGACTTTGGGTGAAATTCTGTGGCTATGTGAAATAGATTGAGCAGAAATGGAGGGACGGGAAAACTGAACCAGAATTTGAAGAGGATGATATTGAAATTGCTGCCAAATCGATGACACCTCACATGTTTTGCAAGACACTCACTGCTTCTGACACTAGCACCCATGGAGGTTTCTATGTCCCACGTCGAGCTGCTGAGGACTGCTTCCCTCATCTGGTATTTCTATTTTTATGTCTATAATTCTGAGCTTGGTAGGATTTGTCCCATAGGATTATAAACAACAGAGGCCTTCACAAGAGCTTGTAGCAAAAGATTTGCATGGTATTGAGTGGAAGTTTCGCCACATCTACCGAGGTATGTGAGAAATTCTGATATCTTTGTGATGTTTCTTCTTTGTATTGTGATTCGAGTTTCAGTTTTTTTTTCTTTTTAAAATTTGTGTTTAATCAGGCCAGCCTCGAAGGCATTTGTTGACAACTGGTTGGAGTGCTCTTTCTAAGGTATTATTGTACCTTCATTAAAAAAAATGAAGTAACCACATTCTTTTTGAGTTCTATAACTTGATTATATGACAGGGGTAGTGATGGAGAACTGAGGCTGGGGATCCGAAGTGCAGCTTAAGTAAAAAATGGAGCTAAGTTTGCAGTAGCCTGTAACCAAAAGTTGAATAATATTAATTTTGTGTTCATTGCCATTTCTATGAGAAGTGTCTTCAATGTTTGCTACAATCCAAGGTACATGTTGACTTTACAATTTTATAAAATAGTTGAATATCTTGGCATGCTTTGTTTATCCCATATCCTACTGGGTATATACTTGGTTCTCATGGTCTTGCTCAGTTTTATGTGCATTTCATGCTTTTTGTGGGTTTGTTATTGTAAACTGCAGTATCATGGGCTAGGTTAAATTTTGATTAGCGTGTGGTGGAGCTTTTTTTTTGTTTTATTCGTAATGTCTGCATTCGCTTCATTACCATGGGAATATATCAATAACTTATATGCTTATTGATCAGGTACATTGTTGTTTAACTTAATTGTGTAGAAAAATACTAATATCATTCAGTTGTACTTATGGTAGATGTTCCATCCCAAAGAAACCTCCTCCTTTTTTCATGGGGGGAGGGGTTTGGGAAGGAATGTAAGTGGAGTTCTATGGATTTACATTTAGTAGAGTTTCTATATATAACTCTTTATTTGCTAAATAATTTTCTTCGGTTTATCATGATAAATGTAATAAACACTACATATATTCCTGTTGTTTGCGCAGAGCATCTTGAATTAAGAAGAGAGATACAGGTACTTCTTATGTGTCCTTTTACCTTCTTACTCCTTTTGCTTCTAGCAACTTTATTTTAAAGTAACTGGAATTTGATATATATGTTATATTATTGAACTGGTCATGGTCATTTAAATAGATTCTAAATAGATCCTTCCTCCAGGTATGAGGTACCATATGAGTCTATTTGGTCTCTCAATTTAGAAGGCACTAGAATTCATTTTCTTTCTATTTCAAGAACCTCAGTTGTAAATTCCTATATTGTTGGAGTGGTTGAGGTCTATAGTTCTATGTAAAACATATTACAAATGTTTGTTAGGTAGAATAGTGTTTAAGAAGTCTCCTTGTTCAAAGGATCTGATTTATTTGTGTTGGAGTTCACTTTTTATGTGTACCAATACGAAAGATCATACTTTGATTTATATAGTGCACCACATCTTATAATCAGTCACACTCCATAATACCTGAAAGAAACTTGCAAAATTGTACTAACATCACTGGTAACTCATAACCCAACATCACTAACAAATTTTATGGAAAGAAACTGGTTAAATTGTCCTCTTGAATGGATAGTGTTTCAATTGGTAACTGAAAGTGTAAGCCAAACAATTGAGGTAGGTTGATTGGGGTAAATATAATTCAGTTCCAGACTCCATGATACTTTGTAGTCTGCCATCAATTAATGTCATCATTTTATTGTTACTTATACTTTTTAGATGTATTCAGCTTTGGTGTTTTGAGAAATTATTTCTTGTGAGTTCTATGAATTGTGTACTTTTTTGTGGGTTCTTTCTATGCTTTCGGGGTTCTCTAATAGTTGTAATCATACTTTTGCTCTTTTTGTGAGAATCATAGTGGAATTTCTCTATTAGGCTTTATTCACCATGTGCATTTTGTTGGAAGAAAAAATATTTCTATTTCATTGTAATCCATTTGTTATTTTTTATTATATTCCATTGATTGCTTACATATTCTTATTGCCAAAGGATCCTTATACCCAACAGTTGTAAATTAATATTCAATTTCTTTAATATTATATTTATTTCCAACAGTTTGAAATCAGCTGGTGAATTTCAAGCCACGAAGAATTTGACTAAGTTTTTAGGCCTGATTACTTTCTTGGTGAATGAGGATTTGACAAAGTTTTCAAAGGAGAATTAAAGGATACTGGTCAAGTCAGTAGAAATCAGCTGGTTTAATCATTTTGCACTACCTAAAAATTAAAGGATACTGGAAGTGAATCTATTTTTGAGGTTTTCTCATCTTCAACGTTACTGAAAATCACCTCATTTACATTGTGCTCAGTTTTACTCGAATCTTGTATTTGAGGCTCAGGGAGGAGGCTCTCCTCCGTTGGAGATATTGGTACCGAGGTAAAAACTAACATAATAGGAATTAGGATAGGAAGCAATATGATAAAGAGCTGCTAGAATAAGGCAAACACTGTAGACAAATAAAAAACTAGAATTATCAGATGATCTAACTTGGCCCAACTGCAGCTATCTTTGTCTATCTGATCAAGAATAATGATGCTCATTGGTATAAAGATCTGAGATTTATTTTTTTCTATCTTCTTTATCCTTATACAGTTACTATACCCACTTCACAATATCAACCTTCCTTCCAACAACAGTATGTCCTTACAATCCAAAACACAAAACACAAAAAACAAGTCAAGTTATTGTTCATGGGTTACTTTAACCAATATCAGAGTTCAGAACAACCACTTTAGTCAAAACAGTAAGCAAGTGCTTTTTTGTCTATTTAAGTTTCCAATACCCTACCCAACCAACCCCAAATAAAAGTCTTGCCTATATGCGTTGAAATTAGTCTCTAACAGTTATATCAGGCTGTCCGAAAAATATTATCATTTAATTACATACACAAGATTTATATGGTACTCTAAACTGATTGTTTTTAGAGGAAACATGTAGAATTAAGAAGAAATTTTTTTTAAAGAAAATATTATTAGACTGAAGAAATAGAAGCCCAAACTGCAAAAACTGTTAGTACCTAATGGAGGTGGCGGAGGAAGGGTATAATCAAGAGGAGTGTGATGTTTTCCATCTTTCACATTTGCAAGCACCTTTGGGTGTTCAATACTGCTTTGGCTGCCTTTAGTGATATCAAGAGGAGTGGAAAGAGTGCTACATTTTTTGTATAGGTTGTTAATGGAGTTTGTGTTCAAAAGAATAGAAAATTTTGATATAGGCATTTTTGATATAGGCTTCATTGATTGGGTGATTCAAATGAGAAGAAAAATACAAAGATTTCTACAATTAGGGCCAAGGAACGAAAGCTTAAGACCATTGATTAGGTGAAAAACAAGAAAAAGAAAGAAGTAAATAATGGAAAATGAGCGGTTGGAAGAAAAAATATTTCTATTTCATTGTAATCCATTTATTATTTTTTATTATATTCCATTGTCTGCTTACATATTCTTATTGCCAAAGGATCCTTGTACCCAACAGTAGTAAATTAATATTCAATGTCTTTAATTTTATATTTATATCTAATAAACTCAACTATCTTCAAAATTGAGGGAATTCCTCTCTTACAGAACAATACATAGTATAAATTTATAGTAAAACAAAATAAAAAATATATAAAAAAATAGAGCTAGGCTCGGAAGATTTGGAACAATCGTATTGAATGTATCTGTCTTTGCAACTTCATTTGTTCATGTTTAATTTATTAAGATTACTCTTACAGGTTGATCTAAGTGATAGTAACAACATACATGTCAATGTTTTGTCTGAATGTGCGCCTAATCAATTACATATGGATAAGGTAACGCTATTGGTATTGTTAAAAAATATCATTTTGATATTTGTTTGCATTTTTTTGACTAATGCCTTATTTTGTACTTCCTAAGAGAATTCACATGTGAATCACAACAACCCAAGTGTTATTCTATCTTCAACGAAGGGGAAAGAAAAAATTGGTTTAATCAACCGATATGTTGTACTAATCATTGTTTATCTGTTGATAAAAATCGGTTAGAGCATTATACACTAAATTGTCGGTGATATTTTTGAGTTCCTCACCCCTCAGTCTCAGTCTCCTCTTACACTTCTCTCTCACGCACACACGACTCCATACCATCATCGAGTAGAATTGTTGTGTTGTGGTATTATTATAAGAGTGATATTTATTATGAATTTGATTTTAAAAATTAGTGCTTTTATTAATAAAAATTATTTAACACATCATATCTAATAGCTATCTAACGTGTTGGTATTTCGATTAGAGCGATATATACTATATTGTCAGTGATATTTTCGAGTTCATCACCCCTCACTCTCACTCTTACACATCTCTCTCACGCACACACGACTCTATTCTTACATGAATTTCGCAGCTCTACATGAATTTGATTTTGGATCTACTAACATATTGTCCAAATTATGTATTAGTTAATTTTCTTAATTGTTTTGTTTCTATCATAAATTGTTACGTTGTGTTTACTTGCAGTAGATTAATGCAATTTCTATTAGGGATTTGAAATTATATTACTTCGCTAATTATTTAACTTATTTCACACATCAATTCTTATCTTAGGCTCCCGCATCAAATTTTGTTTCATCTAAAATTAAGGCCCAACGCGCCAGATGTGAACGAAATCGTAATGATAGTAGTACGTGCTCATGGCGTAAGCTGGCACAGTGCGCACGTCGGGAAAGAGAGCGTCCTGGGAATTATACTCAACCTCTACCCAAAAACTTTCCAGTATTGACACCACCCAATTTCCTCTCCCAATTCTCCAACCATGTTCCACTTGCTAACATGATTACTATAGTCCCAGTACGCTTAACATATGTTATGACAATCAATAAGTTACAAGGCCAGTCAGTCAAGTTTGTTGGTGTAGATATGCGCTTACTTGTATTCAGCCACGGTCACCTATATGTGGCCATGTCTAGATGCAAGTCGGCTGATCGCATCAGTGTCTTCCCTCCTAATGGAACATCTACCACGACAAATATCGTGTATTCGGAGGTGTTGTTGGACTCTGTGTAAATATTACTACCTTTTTTAATGTTTTGCAACTTACATCAGGTAATTGGTTCATGACTTTTGTTACGTTCCAAGCAATCAACAAACTTCTTTCTTGGTAGAAAAATTGTTTTGTCAGATTTTTGAAATGCTCTTCATTTGTTAGTTTTAATGTATGATGTGTTGGTAATCACTAAAGCATATTATTACTGTTTCTTTTATTTGGGTTTTGATTTTGGTAAAATTTAATTTCTTTTACATTTGTTTTGTTGTAGTAAATGGTGAGATTTTCTTGCAAATTTCTTTTTAATATTATAGCAAAGTAGAAACTTTTATTGGATTTGGAATTTTTTTTCGACATTAGACTTGCCAAGGTTAGGCTAGGTGTATGCATTCTCTCTCTTTTGGATTTTATCTTCTGAGTAACCTATTTTGTCGTGGGAATGTATTTGTTTTATTTTATAAAGTGTTTGAAGCTATCAGTTTAATAAGCTTCTGCATAACATCATGAACGTTTATATTAAGAATACGGGGTTTTAGATGATTGCTTCAGTCATGAATACATTTTGCGTTCATTAACTATGTAGTGTGCCTATAACTCCTTTTTTCAAAACATGATCCTTTTTAAAAAACAAAACACGATCCTTTTTACAAACTCAGTCATGATGGGATGTTGTGGCTTATTGCATGGAGACATCCTGAATTAGCATATCATCTCATTGTGCATTTTGTAACTGCTTGACCTAATGATATATTATGATGGACATGGAATGTACAGCTCAAATTATACTGTATATGTTGAGAATAACTTGTGGATACTTGATTATTATCTTTTCTTATTTCTTCACAGGACTTGTATTTCATGAGACTCAAAAAATGTGCTCATTATGCTACTAAATAATCTTTCCCTGAAGCTTGCATTTTGTGTGGCTGAACTTTTCCCCGTTTCTTCAATTCGGTCATTGGATTTATAATTATTTGCATTGCATCACTAAAATTTAAAAACCTTTTGTAGCATACCTTCAAACCCTTCAAGATAAAGTTTTTTTCTTTATCAGTTACCGAGTACAGGGACGAAATTTGGTATTACTGTATTAAGCGATGCATTGAATCTTAGTTATGAATTCATGTTTAATTTATTGTTTAAAAGTCCTTTAGCAGGAAATTGGAATTTGAGCAGGTTTATTCAATATAGTTTGCAATGGGTTGGAAAGCTGCTAAGAAACTCATACATCATTGGAAGATTCTCAGAGGAGATAATGTAAGATGAAAATTGTCTTTATTGATTTTTACATTTTGTTATAAGATTTTTTTTTTGGTTTTATTTTTAATGTATAGATTACTATTACCTATTCTTGATTATTTGTAGGTGATGATAATCAGAGGCAAAGATAGAGGCGAGACTGGTGTTGTTAAGCATGTGGTTCGTTCTCAAAATCTGGTGAATTAAACTACTTCCCTTAGCATAACTTATTATGTAGTTGTTTTTGTTTTACATGAAGAGTTGTTGTATTCAACTGAAGTTATAATTGATAAAATTTGCGGTTTTTGGTTGTTTTTTTGTTCAAGTGGACAAAGTATGTTTTTGTAGAAGAACTATATTACTGTGTGGGCATTAGTTTGTTACTCTAATTTTGTTGGGCAACTTCGTAAGATTTACATCAGGAAGTTATTATTATTATTTTTGGCTTCTTAAATGCATTATATTTCTCATTTTATTAAACAAAATGTTGTTTATGGAATTCAGTTAAACTGTGTTATTATTGTAGTTAGTTTTTTTGTGAGAGATCAGTTCTTAGGGAAGATGAATCTAACAATAAAACACTAATATTATGCTCAATGATTGATTCTCAGACCCTTAATAAGGTTTCTGTTATGCTTATGTAGTTATATTTGGTTAAAACCTATGCAGTGTTTTAGTGAATGATATTAGGGGAAGAACTTCTGTTTATTAATTGTTGTACACATTTAAGCTATAGAAACATATAATGGTCAACATAACTCTTCCACTCTACCCTGCACAAAAGTTATGTCTTTATATATGGAAAATTAGTAAGATCTTTCTCTGCTTGTTTGTTCTTGATTTGATCTATTTTATTGGGTTGGGGTGGATGGGTCGGGATGGGTTTGTTTGGGTTGACCCATTGGTGGTTCTGGCATATACATTGTTGATACAAAGGAGCCCTAGAAAGTTTTCTCATCGGGATTCGGGATGCTAAGTGAAACATGAATGTTACTTTATAGTTAACACGAAACATGATATACATAAAATCATAATGATGCCATACTCTGTTTACTTTTGCATTTTATTTTTGTCACCAAATAGACTTACAATGATTGTTTGTTTGTTATAATCATATGTTGTCCACTCCACAAAGATGTAGAACAAATTTCAATTTTGAAAGTTATTTATTTATTTGCAAAAAATTTAAGGGGGAAAAAATGAAAGTGTTATTTTTTTTTGTGAAGGGTGGATTGTTGCTCTGAAGCACCCTCATTCCCTCAGTGTATACGAGTTATACCTTTCAAAATTATTTTGTAGAAAGTAATCTGTAGCGTTCTAATAAATAACGTGGGAAGACTTTTGATGGATGAATATTGTTGGGGGTCTCAAATATTGGGTCTCAAATGTGTCTTAGACACACATGTCATCATTGCATTGGTCTGTAATAATTGCTTAAGTCACACCATGATGTTGAGCAACCAATGTAATGATGACATGTGTTTTTGAGACCCCTATCATTACCATTGTCTCTTGGTTGATACAATAGTATTGAGAACTTGGTGTTTAATTAGCTTCTTATCTGCTTAAGTTGACAAATTATTGGTGTATACTTATTGTATGTGTTCTTTGTGTGCCCAATATCTTATCTTATTCAGATAAGATAGTAGCCTCCAATAGGGCCAAATGTCCTGCAGTTTTTTCATAACCTGCAAACATAAGGTCCATCACCATACTGTTTCTTCATTATTTAACTCTCCTTTCAGCAACATTTCTTCTAAAAAATCTCCTCCTTTAGCAATCCCCACATGATCAACCTTCTTCTATAATCCCTTTGACAGTGGATGAGATAGATTCTTGCTTTAGCCTGAAGACAAAAAGAAAACCCTATTTATTACATATATACCCAATTATTACTTACCAAATATTTTTAAAAAGTTGCAATATTAGCGCGCGTATATTAACATGCTTGAACATCAGTTGCAAGAGTGATTATTGATGCCAAGATTGTGACTCCACCAAAACAAGAATGAAAAATTAGAAAACATACTAATAAAAGCACATCGTAAGCTTTTTTCCAGAGTAAACAGCGTACTCAGCATCTTATAAAATAAACATCTATTAACAAATATTTTCAATTTTGATATTCATTAAAATTGTAATTCCTTGCTAGAAGGATATACTTCAGCACACCTTAGCAAATTTTTATTTTGTAGCTGTCTCCACTCTTGGATTTAATATTTAATTTTTTTTATCAGATAATATCTTCTTCAGTTGTTTTATTTGTTTGATCAAAGATATTGTTAACACGATAACTAAAATGAGCAGGTGGGTATGACTCTGAAGCTGCTGAAGGCAGGGAAACATGTTCTTCAAGGTGAATACATTTAAATATTTGATTTTTGAATTAGGACCCTCATTATAGGAATAAGGTAGTATATATAGTTTTAGATATAAATTTTTGTCTTTTGAATATATTTAAATCTGCCTTTTGGATATATAGTTTTGATTATTTTTTTGAGTGATGAGCTTTAACGTAATTTGGGAATTGAATTTTAATTGATTGATATATTATATAGATTTTAATTATGGTGATCATGTTTTTACTTTAATTTAAATTTTTTGAATTTCGAAATCAAAATCAAACATATTAAACTATTATCGCTTGGAAAGATAAAGCAATTGATAAAGCCAAGGAACAACCTATACATACGCTTTTGTCGACGTTTAATCTAATTACTATTTGGTAATGAGGATCAATATTCAGGTATTGCAATTTATAACTACCTCTTTTTTTGTCACGGGTACTATTTGTTATTTTATTTTTTTTGAACTTTAAGGTTTGCATTAAATAAACTAAAATGTTTGTGATTATATATGTTGATTGTTGTTTTGCTATGCAGAATTACATAGTTGCAGTGGTCGGATGAGACGAAATGCAACTTTTGCACACAGTGAAAGTATGCTAATTCGTCTACATAATGCACTATAAATTACCCTTGATAAGGTTAGATTCAGTGCTTCGTTGATGTAACTTTGGCCCTACGGTGAAGCCATGTTTATATATTTCTGAAAGCTGTAAGCTGTGATATATTTCCACTCTCATTATAAGTTTTCATCAATCAAACTCTGTAAGTTGTATGATCATATATTTTCAGGTATTTTCTGGTATACATTGAAGGATACTTGGTGTAAGTTGTAAAGAATACGAAGTTGTTTCTCTATTTTGTATGTGTGTATATTTTTTGTATTCCGTCTTTTGTAAAGTCAACTAATTATACATGGTTAGGATGATTTTGGGTATGGAATGATGGTTGTTTTAGTGGTTTGAATATTTATTGATGATTGTAAATGTTGGAGACAGGTTTAGATTTTTCTGGATTTCTATTTTTAAAGGAAACTCTGTCGAAATTTATTGAAATTAGTAGCGGCTAGCTTGATATTTTGGTGGTTGAATATGTGTTGATGATTGAGTATGTATTAATTATTGTGGTTGTATAGTGAATTGTGATAATGGTTATGTCTGGTTGTAAGTTATTTTAAGTTACAAAGAGTCTTTAGGTAATGTATTTCTTTTTGAATTTTAGTTTATTTTTTCGTTTCGCCGTGCCTTTAGGCACGGGTTATCGCTAGTATATATAAAAGCCACGGATCGATGATCCGGGCATACTCACACAACACGACTCTCAATGTGAATAATTATGTGCGAATGAAAGTGGAGAAAGGCTTTAAGAAATCTGAGATGTCTTAAAGTAGGCTACCAAGAAGGCTTCAGATAGCTTTAAATGAATGAATATTTGGTTTCCACTGGTAAATTATAGCAAAACACAAGCTCACAAGTGTTTGAAAAGAGAAAGCACTAAGTTTAAAGTATGTATAAAGCAAAATGGACAGGGCTTTCTCGCCTTTTCTCTTTTTAAAATTGCCACCCTAAGCCCTCTTTTTATAGAGGGGGGAGTCACAGGTGTACCTGTGGCTACCCAGGGTGCCCCGGGCTCCGTGGGCCTCACCGTCTCGAAGTACGTGCACGTATACAACGCGCTTATCCGCTTGAACCTTCATAACTTTCAATTCGGGCATTCGATTAAGGTGTATAATACCTTTCCAGAATGCTGTTATCGAGAGCTACATAATGACATAGGATAAGAGGTTGTAAGAAGCTGGGACGATGGGTCCATGCCCAGATTTTTAAGTCTTCAAATTCTATTCGGTGTACTGTCTTGTGTAGTAGTCACTCGAGATTTTAAGCTATGGTTCTTGTAGTACATTTCTGTGTAGTATGTGGTATGAAATAATGATGAGATGGCGTGAATGTAGAATCGAGGTGGCAAAATGATAATTTTTCCCCTCACCAAGGTTATCTTTGGGTCTGGGCTGATTTAGCAGTCGTTGCTCAAGGTTATCTCTAAGATTGGGCTGCTGTGAGTACTAACTGTCCTCAGGGTTGTCTCTGAGGTGTGCCTGACCTCTCAGGCTTATCTCCAGGGTTGGGACTAAGTGCCTCAGGGTTATCTCTAAGGTTAAAGCTAACTTATAGGGATTAAAACGGACTTCTCCAGGGTTATCTCCGAAACTACAACTGCATTTCTCGGGGTTGTCTCCAAGGTTGGAACTATATCTCCCGGGGTTGTCTCCGGGACTGGAACTGAGTATCTCAGGGTTGTCTCTGAGATGAAAAAACTGAGTATCCCGGGGTTGTCTTCGGAATTGATCTATTTTGACTTCCTGGGTTATCTTTGGAAGATGATTCTGCCCTCATGCAATGTTAGTAACAGGAATGAAAAATTTTGAGTGTCTACAGATGCCCCTCTTTATCATATTCATGCAGTGTAATGGCATGGATAGGATAAAGAATACTATACACTTGAAATGTGACAGGATAAACATGATGCAATGTAATGCAGCATGTTGCAGATATATGTTGAATGTGGTTTATTGGACCGTTTTCCAACGGGATGTGATGACTATCTGCTCCCATACATTCTGTTGGGGTCTAGAGTTATCACTGATGATCCTGACGAACTGCTTGGATGTCTACTCCAAAGTTCCTAAGAACTTCCAAGATGTTAACATTAAGGTTATCACCAAAGTCCTTAATCCTTGGTATAGACTTTCCACCATAGTTGTTCCTCTCATGTGCAAGAGACTCTAGGGAATGAGATTTTGTCTGATGAAGATTTGTATAACAGATTCCATCATCGGTCCTCCCTTATAAGGATGACTTTCCCTAGTTTATATCGCCAGGTCTTTCCCATGTTCTGTCAGAGTTACTGCCAACAATTTATATTGTTAGGGCGGCCTGTCCTTCATTAAAATGTACTTCAATGGATACCATCACCGGACCATCTCTGATGCTTCGCTGGGTTTAATTATCAAAGGCTGATAATGTTAAGGCTGCTTGACCTTCGCTAAAATGTGCTTCAACGGATGAGACCATCGGACCACCTCCGATGCTTCGCCGGATTTACTTGCCAATGGCTGAAACATGTCAAGGTTGCTTGACCTTTGTTGAAATGTACTTCAATGACTGAGATCGTTGGAACACCTCAGATGCGTCGCTGTATTTACTTGCCAACGGCTGAAGAATTTTAAGGTTGCTTGACCTTCGTTGAAATGTACTTCAACGGCTGAGATCATCGGAACACCTCCGATGCTTCACTGGCTTTACTTGTCAACGGCTGAAGAATGTTAATGTTGCTTGACCTTCGTTGAAATGTACTTCAATGGCTGATGTTGTATGAAGTTCCCGTTGGGGAGAGGTTTTTACTGGAATCACAACCTCAAGTTGATGGCATTGGACCTTTTGCGAGGTATTACCGAGTGCAGTTTGCAATAACTGTGATCATCGGTGTTGTGAACCCTGTGTCTGGGCGAATACCAATGAGTGATATGTAGACCTACAGTTTGGTCTCTAAAAATTAGGATTTCAGGCTTACTCGCTTAATCGCGTAGCGTCTTTTTTCCTGATTTGACATTTTCAACTTGTGAGACCTCCTTTGCAACTCAAATTGGACCGAGTCAGAGGGGTAGGACCCACCTAGGACAGCCACAGGTACACCTATGGCTATCCGTGGGTGTATTTGAGGCTCCCATTACTTTCACAAGTCATTTTCAAGTTGCACAACACAGAGAATCTCAGAGTTCTTCTTTAGATCTACAGAGTTTGGGCTGCTTTCTGCAAAATCGGTCACCTTACAAGTGTTCTGCACTATCCTGGTATATTATGCATGTCTCTGTTTCTAGTTTTTATCCATTGAAAAATGAGTTATCACATGAAATACTTCTAAATACATAGTAGTGAATATGCATGATCATATGACTTGATAAAAAATATTCAACATAGTAAATGTTATTATTTAACCATGCTAAATGATGTGAAAAAACTTTACTTTTGAAACAGTCAAATTAGCACCTTTTTCAGCTATTTCTTATCTTATTTGAGGACAAATGAGCAAAGGTTGTAAAGTGAAGTACTCCTAGTAATTAGGCAACCCTTACGGATTACGACTTTGACATGTTCATGCATATAGGATGTTTATGATTGTGGATTAGTGTGCTACTAAATGGCCACCTAGTCATGCCTACGTGCATGTGGATAATTCTTTTTATAAAAGGAGACTCTGGTGAAATTTTTCCATGAGTCTAGGCATTGAAATAGACATGCATTTTTAACTCTACTGTAGTCGTATGTAGAAGTAATACATGCACGCATATAGTTATAAAATGCATTTCAAAAGCTCTAGGTTAGGCTTTACCACACCCTTTCTGAGGTAATTTGGAGACTTGTGTCCAGATATATGGATCTAGATCAGCCGAGTAGTTCCTGGAGGACCACTTCAGGTGTAAGGAGGAGGGCTTCTGATGTGCCTCAGCCTCGTGTAATTAGACGACCTCGTCGTTTGGTGGAGGCAGTGAATCGTTCTAACTGGGTTGAGGTATCAGATGTTGAGGACGAGGAGGAGGATTTACCAGTTGTGGCTCACACTCCTGCTATTCATACTCCCCACAGGGATCTTCCAAGCATTAATGTGACTATTCCAGAGCTTCTCGGTGATTTAAGTCACCACCCCTCGGTCTACTTGCATGTGAATGAGGTAAAAGCTAGGTTTTGATCTTCCTTTTTCCTATTGACGAGGAGCAAGGATTTTGATGTGGATTTGATTTTGTGATATAGGTTCCCGGCTTTATGCAGCCCCGAGGGATCTGGTTCAACATACACTCTCTATATTAGACCCTTCATCCAAAGTATCGAGAGATTATGCATGGCTGGGGCTTTGATGTATTCTTTTCCATCCTCCCCCGCTGTTGTCTTTGGGGTTATCTCAGGGCATTATCTGAGCGTTGGTTTCACCAGACTCAGTCTCTTCATTTGCTGGAATGTGAGGTGATGATGACGCCGATGGATTGGCAATTTATAACCGGTATGGAGTTTGGAAGGGCGCCAGTGCCTTATGCGGCGAATATTACCCCAACTGCCGTCAGATCCTTGCTAGGAGTCCCAGTTGTGGTGCTCAAAGGTAGGACAGTCCTTACTGGTCCTTTGAGTGTAGATGCTATGAGTGGGGCATTGAGTGAGCCCATACCTACTGATGTGAGAGTTAGGGATCGCATTCTTCGGCGATTATTCCTGGTCATCCTTTGGGGTTATTTCATAGAGAATAACTCTTCCACAGTGTCATTCGCTTTGGTCAGTGTCACACGAGAGGTGGATCGTATTGAAGAGTATGACTGGGGCTCCTATACCTTTACCTATTTCCTTAAGAGAATGCACATGCGTTTGCAGGGTTTGACAGAGGCTTGGCTAGGATTTTACCCGTTTCTGCTGGTGAGTATTTCTCTTTTGATTCCCCATGTACAGGTTAAGAGTGTTGACTGACCACAGATGTTTGCCCTTATTTTGGTAGTTTTGGGCCTATGAGAGGCTTCAATGTTTGCGTCCCATTTGCATGCCAGGTTTAAACACCTACCCACGGGGACGACGATGGCATCACTCCACATTGACAGAGGTTCCTGTAGCTGATGGTTTCACCAATTGTCGCCTACAGTTGGAGTTAATGACAATCGATGTCATCGCTTAGGTTTCCTATTCTGGGGACCATTTAACAGTTTGCTTTGAGGATGGGTTTCTGACTAGTGTCGAACATGTGGTGTCCACCTGTCAGATTCCTCTCTTCACAGGTGAAGGATGGGAGCTCTATTTGGGAGAGCGTTCTATCCGGAGCACCACATAAGAGATCCATATGCCAATCTATCCTCTTTCCAGTCATTATTTGCTTGTGTCGCAGTCGTCTAGTAGTGATATCCTATTGATAGGAGTTGACGGCTTTGCTTTGTCAGAGGGTCCATTCACTCAGGAGGTATTCTACCGCTGGTGGTCCCCTCGTACCATCGGAGCCCAGACCCGCGGCAATCAATTCATGGGGGATATGGTTCCTGGATCTATGGTGATGATGGATTGGATGACCTACGTACGATATTCAACTCATTTGACTCAAATTGATAGCTTGACCCGATAGTTGTACCGGGCACATTTTTTCATCCGGCATTTGGGCAGAGATCCTTCCAAGGCAGATACTTTTGATCCTTCCAGCTCTGGGGCTGGCCTTTCAGGTGACTCATATTGTTTTGCCGGTGCAGATCCTATTTTGTATAGGCCCGACATCCCTCTTGGCGAAGATCCAATAACTCAGGAGGAGTTATATCAGATGGACATGATAGGTGATGTAGACATTAACACCATTGACTTCTTCTGATGTATTTCTCGCTATATCTTTTGATAGGCCTCTGTTAGATATTAGGTGGATGTGCTCCCATTCTCGTTATATCTTTTGATAGGCCTCTATTAGTTGTTGGGCGGTTGTGCCCCACTTCCCTGTGTTTTCCAGTTGTACAGAGATGATGTATTAGATGATGATGTACTTAGGAATTTATATATACTATTTTCCATTCCCTACATCATACTGCCATCTATTATTTGTCATGCATGTATTATGTTATGCATATGTATGTCTAGAGATGTTCAGCATCGACCCCTTGATGGTCTTATGAGACGGCCCACACATATGTCTTCCTCGACAGTTAGCCGTATTGATCACACCCCACCATTATTGGTAGCCTCATGTTTGAGATCATGGTGTGATGGTTTATCACCTCCAGATCGGGTGACTGTAGATCAGCTGTTGCCTCACTCTGTGACCCTCCTGATGTTCCAGGTTCCTATGGGTTTTATAGAGGGCATGCTGGAGCATTGGGTACTGGAGAGGCATGTTTTCTAGTTTGAGACCCATGAGTTGACTCGCACCTTAGAGGAGTATAAGTATTTGACAGCTTTGCCACTAGACAGGCCATGCGCTCAGATGGCTATCAAGGATATGAGCCAATAATTTATGACCCTCACCGGGTTGAGGCGTAGAGTTGCCTAGGATGAGATCACCTCCGGGCATGTAGTGTCCCAACATTTATTAATAGACATATTTGGCTCATTGGACAGTTATGCACAACACTAAGGGGATTTCACCACATCGGAGGATCAGTGGCGTGTCGCCAGAGAAGATATACTCATGATGTGTATAGTGGCCTATCTGTACATGCCACAGTACATAGATCATTTGGACATCGGTGTAGTCATAGCAGTGAGGGATCTCAGAGAGGGATATACCATTGTACTGATGATCATGGCAGAGACATTGAGGTTAGCCACATATTGCCACACCCATTCTGTAGGGGTATTTACAGGCAGCTCGGTCTTACTGTATGTGTGGTTCATGTCACACATGAGACCAATTGGCACCTTCCGACGCCATGGGTATTGCTTTTCCCAAGAGATAGACATGTCTTAATCCTTTTAGCCAGCGGAGTGTACAGACACTGCATCTTGGTAGGTGTTCCTGGCAGGGATCGAGGATCCATTTGACATCTTACTGTGTTTAGGGCTTAGCTCTCCCTACAGTTTCATTACTCATGCATCTGGCATAGATTATCTATCTCTAGCTGGTTTAAGGGGCATGACCACGTATCACCCACTAGCTGTGATGGCATAATTTAACCAGTTTCAGGATGTTCATCCTTTTGAGGGGCATTAGGTCAGCGTTCGTCTTCTTGGCATTTATCAGCAGATGATAGATCTAGGGTGTATGCATGTTGGGCTCAGCGTGAGAGGGCTGAGTTTTCCGTTAGCCATCCGGGCTGTTCTATAGAGTATTCTTCATGGATGGAGGCAGAGATTACATCAGTCGGGGTTGTATCCACCGTGCCGGAGATTGAATCTGACAGTGGGAAGCCCATGGATGACACTAATTCTTCCACTGAGGAGGAGCTATTCGCTGGGTTGACAACAACTCTTGTTGATTCTCCCAGTACGATTGCGCCTTAGCTCATAGAGATGCCACTATTGCTGAGCGGGATGAGGCTAGATCATGTAGAGATGTAGTGGTTGTTGAGCGGGATGGCGCCATATCTGCCAGAGATGCCGCTATCATAGATAGTACTGCATTGAGGTCCCATACTAGTGATATAATTGTAGAGATAAGCACATATATTTATGAGCATAGTGTCACCATGTAGTTAGTTGTGGCTCTGTTGGCTCGTGTAGATACCCCTGGGTAGGAGCTTATAGCTTTACCCCCTTCTTCTGAGAGGGATGCCATGTTAGATCTGATAGCACACATATACACTGATTTGTAGATGGGCTTGTATTTTCTTGCATAGACTAGCTTAGCCATTTTTGTCATGTACAGTACACATTGTATATACCAAACAGTATTATATATGGCAGGGAAATTTATTTTGATTCACTTCTATTTTAGTTATGCCATGTTACTTGCTTGATATTTGCCTGTTTCTCCAGGGCCTGTTATCTTGATGTATTCTGAACTCCCCCTTGATGGATGGACATTGAGATGTCTCAGAATCTTTGAGAATGGATCGTTGATCTGTGTGTATTCCCTACCATCTTTGGTGTCTTGCGACTGGTGTATGGAGAGGAGTGTGGCTTTCCTCTATGAGGTTGACCGCACCACAGATGGTCGTCGATACTCCTTTGTATGGGAGTACCCAGGTAATTCCATCTCTTATGGATTGGTGTTTCTCTTAGAAGACTCAACCACAACTTAGATGGTCGCCGATCCTCCCATTTATGTGGGGAGACCTGGTAGTTCCATCCTTTTGGTCTGAAGCCAATGAAGTGTGGTTTGAAATATGATCCCAGTACCGCTAACAAGTTTTTGTATTTTGGTAGGGGGTGAGACCGAACCATGATGCCTACGCACTCCCATTGATGAGGGGAGATCAGGTTTGCGTAGTTCGAACCTGGTGTAAAGGTTCAAAGTTGTATGTGGTAAAGTAGGCGTAGAGATGTGTTTGTTTTTTGTTTTTTTTTGTGTGGTGAGACCAAACCATAAAAATGGCTACCTACGTACTCCCGTGTATTGGGGAGATCAGGTCTGCGTAGTTCGCCCCGTGTACAGGACAAACTGTAGATGAAAAGTTTGGTCCCTGGTGGGACAAACTGAAAGTGTGGAATGTTTGATCCCTGGTGGGACAAACTGAAGGTGTGAAAGGTTTAATCCCTGGTGGGATTACCTGAAGGTGTAAAAGGTTTTGAAAACCTAAGCTGAGTGATGGATCTGATGATCCAAAACCAGGCTGCTAGTTAGAAGACGTGTTTGTCCCTGATGAGGCAAACAGATGTGAAAAAAGGTTGTATGTAGCAAAAAGGTTCAAAAACCTGAACTAACTGGGGATCTGGTGATCCAAACCCATGATGCTAGTTGTTGGTAACTTTAGACATAGTACCATTTCACGGTGTCCGAATTGATGAGTTGTGGAAATTAATTGCCATCCATTTCTTGTAACCCGAGGGCATCTCCTGTTAGTACCTCCTTGACAACAAACGGGGCTTCCCAGTGTGGGCCGAATTTTCCTTTGGATTGGTCTTGGTTATCAAGAATTTTGTTCAAGACCAAGTCATGCTCCTTGAATTGTCAAAGCCAAACTTTTCTGTTGTAGGATCTGGTGATCCTCTGTTGGTATAACTGACCATGGAAGATGGCAGCGGCTCTCCTTTCATCTATTAGAGATAATTGGTGATACCTATCTTGCAACCATTGGTCTTTATCCAGCTGAGCGTCTATCAACACTCTGAGAGATTCTATTTCCACTTCTATGGGGAGCACTGCTTCCATCCCATAGGTTAATGAGTAGGGGGTTGCCCCAGTGGAAATGTGCATTGATGTTCTATAGGCTAATAGAGTCAGAGGCAATAAGTCAGGCCATCCTTTGTGATTGGCGGACATCTTTTGCATGATCTTTTTGATATTCTTATTGGCCGCTTCAACAATAGCATTCATCTTTGGACGATAGATGATGGAGTTGAGATGTTTAATGTGGAATTTACTGCATAACTCCTCAATCATTTGATTGTTGAGGTTTTTAGCATTATCTGACACAATCACACCTCTGGTTATCTATATCGACAAATGATATTGTTTCTGATTAAACCAATGATAACTTCTATAGTACCCTGGGGAAGGAGGCTTCTTCTACCCACTTGGTGAAGTAGTCAATCATGTTGAAGATAAATCGATGGCCATTACTAGCTTTTGGCTCGATGGGCCCGATCACGTTCACTCCCCGCATTGAGAAGGGTCAGGGTAAACTCATATTGTGGAGCTCCCTTAGAGGGGGCATGGATAGCATTCCCATGAATTTGACATTGGTAACATCTCTTGACG
This sequence comes from Panax notoginseng, assembly GCA_016801055.1. Classification (NCBI taxonomy): domain Eukaryota; kingdom Viridiplantae; phylum Streptophyta; class Magnoliopsida; order Apiales; family Araliaceae; genus Panax; species Panax notoginseng. The sequence goes on along the minus strand of CM029015.1, from coordinate 115,247,239 downwards.
TGATCATCACAGTCAACCTTGAGAGAGAGCCAGTAATGCCATGTTCTTAGGATTTTCTTGACAAGTAGGGGACCGCTCATGTGTGGGCCATATACTCCACCATGGATTTCATCCATAATCCTCTGAGCTTGGTCTTTGTCCAGCCATCTGAGAAGACCTAGTCCTGTATCTCTTTTGTAGAGTGTGTCTCCACTCAGGTAAAATTGTATAACAATTCGATGACTCCGTTTCCTTTCAGCCCGACTCGCCTCAATAGGTGTAGATCCATCTCGTAGATACTCCTTGATATGTTGATACCAATGGTGTTGGATGGGAGGCTGTGACGCCCCCAAATCCGGGCCTCTTTCAACCCGACAGATTGTACTACACGGTACTACTATTCATTCAAACATTCCATTGGATAGTCTCAAAGGACCAATATAGCTTATATATATTCAAAATAATATTACATTCCCCAGGTTCTTGGTAACCCGTTCAGTTATTCTTGTCATAAATAACAATATATTACAAACAGTCTTGCTATACTATTACATAAGTATGCTACGGGTCCATCTTCGCCTTACCTTTATCCTTGCCTGAGACTTCGGTATGCTCGATCTTAGCTGTGTTCGTATGGTTCAAGAAAGAGTGAGCATGACTAGCTCAGCAAGTACAACAATTCTAATAACGATAGCATGCTTGAAACATAGGAATCGTATATCTTTTGTAACTGGCCAATAGTTACGAAGTACTTAGTGAGAATTTAAAATAGCATCCCTTTTCATTCAAAACGTTTTAGAGCTACATTATTCAGTAACCCATTAATTCCGGTTCAAGACCGTAAACATTTCATAAATACTTTGAAAAGGACATCCCCGCACGAAGTCCGTAAGTCTGGTATAGCTTACGAGCACGTCTAGGTGATCAGCCTATAGTACCCTATGTTGATCAACACTACTTCCATTAAACGTGTGTACGTTTAAGTTGTGGCAACCTCACGTGCCTGTCGTTTGACGACAAAACATTTTGAACATACATAATCTACTTGTGAAAACCGCAACAATATTAGTTCGGTAAATCCTTATCAACACTTGATAGAATAACATAGCATATGTCTAGCTGAAAGAATTGGCTTTGACATCCTTCAAATACTAACTCATGCGAAGAATATATGAATCACAAAGACTTGTCCAGATCGAACTGGAACAAGGGTTAGAGTACTTGCCTTTAGTGTCTGATTACTGGTTAATACTCGCACAGTACTTTAAGTCTTTATGAGTCTACAATTCATAATCACGTACCACATTAAGTCATACACAATCAAGTATGATTACTATTATATCTTAACCTTCATCTCAATGTAATTCCTAATTTAGATTCGTTATTTAGGGTTTTACAAGTACCTTACAATGTCTTAATCATGTTATGATTACATCTTAATACATTACTATTAAGTTCCCTTTCTTTCCATACTTGAAATCTTTCTTCACTATCAACTTCCTTGGACTGGCGCTGCGGCGCCAACGATTGCCTTGTGACTCGCGCTGCGGTGCAAGTTTGCAGTGTACACGGGTTCGACCTCGTGTTGCGGCGCGGGCAATTAGGCTTAGAGTCGCGCCGCGGCGCGGACTCTGTGCCTTAGAAAATGTTTGCAGTTTTGAAAATTTTTACGAACTTCCCGGACGTATAACTTCTTCATTTTAAGTCTGAATTGGTCCGTTCAAAAGCCCACGGTTCCTAAATTTCATAATCTACGCGTTCATGCAAGAATTTTATCTATTTGACTTTGTTTGCTCAAAATTCACCTATGAGTTCAGTTTTAACAAAAACGATAAACGTTCGTGAACGTTCAACGCTCGTTTCTTCATTTTAAGTCGGAATCCGGTCATTTTCGAGTCCACAACTCTATAATGACTAAAATGACTTGTCTCCATTGAAAACCAACGTTTCCGACTTCGAACATAAAGTACGACTTCCATTCCGAGAATTTCACAAATTTAACGGTAATCGTCCAATCGTGTGAAGTCCGACAAATCTTTATTTACTAATTGTTCTAAATGGATTTTAATCAACATAAGATCATTACAAGTTATTTGCTATTCCAACTTATAATCAAAGTATGTTTTGACTTATTCTCATAAGTTATTAACTTATTTAGCTTAAGGGTTAGAAATCTTCATGCTCATGACTTATTATTAACTTAAGTCTTTTAATCAAAGTTTTCATGCTATATTCCACGTACAAAACATCTTATGATGGGTTCTTCATGGTTCTAGCAACTTATTAATGTTCAAGTTACTTTTTTAACTTATTTGGCTTAAATTCATTCTTTTATAACTTATTACATGCTATCATCCAACCCTCCCCCTTCTCTATCAATCCTATTATAGAAGAGATGAAGATATAAGAGAGGAGTCTTACCCTTGAAGACTTCTATTTACTTTGGAAACTATCAATGGTTGAAGTAGCTTATAAGTGCTTATTGGTTCTAACAAATAAGTTGCTATATTTGAGAGAAGTTTGGATGAAATGAAATAACCAACAACTGAATTGTGGCTCTTGTATTTATAGGCTTGGCAAAGTGGGAGCACTCTAGTCATTTAGGCCCTCCACCTCCTTAATCCCACCTCCTCAATTAATATAATCAATTCCACCTCCTTACTATTCATTTGTGTGCTCATCACTTCTCTTGACCACCACACAATATTCTTGGGCATCACTCTTCTTGTTTGCCCATCACACTTACTAATTTCTCACTTGGTTTGACCCATCAAGTTTAACCATGGGTTGCCCCATGGATCCTCATTAGCTAATGGATCATAGTTTGGGCTCAATGCTAATTCAATTAACTTATCCCTTGGGCTTGCTAATAATAATAGCTTATTTCCTTGTTGGGCTTGCATTAATCAAGTTGGGATTCATTAACCAATTACTTGGGCTTAATAATTAATCCCACATAAGTTTGCACTTTATACATATTGGACTTAATCTCTATACAATATTACCTTAATTCCTTTCATTAGGTTTTAATACCTATAATCCCAAATTAAGTCCGTATGCGATTTATTGCGTTTTCATACTCAGATTATTATTACATAATCCATCTCGCCTCGAGATTCTAACGTTACGTATTTCTCGGAAGTTCAAAAATAACTCCCAAGTGATAACCGATGAATAGTGATTTTCGTAAACTTTCTCAGAAAACATTTATTTTCGTCTTGGAAATTCAAACACTTTAATTCATTCACGTAGTTAAAATACTACGACGTTCTAGCGGTTCTAGGTTATAGAACAACATTAATCTTCTCAATACACAATAATAATAAATAATATTATTTTATTCATTATTAAAAGTAATTGCAAAATGTTCGATTTTCTGGGGCGTTACACTCTCTCCCCCTTATAAGGATTCTGTCCCCAGAATCTCGCTATATATAAAAAAATTACACAAATAAATGCGGGTAATTCTTTCTCATCTTTTCTTCTAACTCCCACGTTGCTTCTTCTGCATCGTGGTTCTTCCATATCACCTTCACCAAAGATATGACTTTATTCCGCAGAACTTTTTCTTTTCTATCGATAATTTGAACCGGCGTTTCCTCATACGTTAAGTCCTTTTCGACATGAATAGGTTCATATTCTATCACGTGCTTATAATATGGCTTACAAGGACGTAACACGGATACGTGAAATACATTATGTATTCATTCTAAGTCTGGAGGTAATGCTAACATGTAAGCTACCTCACCTACCCGTTTCAATACCTCGAAAGGTCCTATAAACCTCGGACTTAACTTTCCCTTCTTCCCAAAACGTATCTTTCCTTTCCAGGGAGATACTTTCAGAAATACATACGAACCTACTTCAAACTCTCGATTCTCTCTATGCGGATCCGTAAACTTCTTCTGTCTGTCTTGAGCTGCTAGAAGACGCATCTGAATCTTCTTAACAGTATCCGCTGTCTGTTGTACCAATTCTGGTCCCAACATCCGGTGTTCTCCTACCTCATCCCAATACAGTGGCGTTCTGCATTTTCTCCCATACAAAGCTTCGTATGGCGACATACCTATGCTTGCATGATAACTATTGTTATATGAAAACTCCACTAATGGTAGATGATCATCCCAACTACCCTTGAAATCCATGACGCAAGATCTTAGCATATCTTCTAACGTCTGAATTGTCCTCTCTCTCTGTCCATCCGTCTGTGGATGATACGCTGTACTCAGCTTCAACTGCGTTCCCAACTGCTCTTGTAGACTTTTCCAAAAGTTCGACGTGAATCGTGGATCACGATCTGACACAATCGATACTGGAACTCCATGTCTAGAGATTATTTACTTAATATAAAGTTTAGCTAACTGGTCTAAGTTATACTTAACCCTAATTGGAAAAAAGTGAGCCGACTTCGTCAATCGGTCCACTATTACCCAACTCGCATCATAACCCTTCTGTGTAGTCGGAAGTCCCACCACAAAATCCATTGTGATATTCTCCCACTTCCACTCCGGAATTTCTAATGACTGTAACAAGCCACTTGGTCTTTGATGTTCGGCCTAAACCCTCTGACAAGTCAAGCACCTACTAACGTACTCGGTAATCTCTCTCTTCATGTTCGGCCACCAGAAACTCTGTCGAAGATTTTGATACATCTTAGTACTACCAGGATGAATCGAAAACTTTGAACTATGAGCCTCTTGTAGAACCTGCTCCTTTAATTCCGTCTCATTCGGAACCCAAATTCTTCCTTCAAATCTGAATAACCCCTCGTTATCAAGACAGTACTTAATATCTTTTTCATTGATCAGTCGCTCTCTCATCCGATTACACTCATCAGTTTTGAGTTGCACCTCCTTAACTCTCTCTGCGACTGTAGATTGCATCTCCGTCGCAAACAACATTTGTCCCGCTTCACTTGACAGCTTTACTTCCAACTCCATTATAGTCATCTCTGTTATTAACTTAGTTTGAGTCGTTAATAAAGACAACTTTTCTTGACCCTTCCTACTTAAGGCGTCGGCAACTACATTTGGTTTTCCTGGGTGATACAGGATTTCACAATCGTAATCCTTTATCAACTCCAGCCATCTCCTTTGCCTCATATTCAACTCCTTCTAGGTGAAGATATATTTTAGACTTTTGTGGTCCGTGTATATTTCACACTTTTCCCCATAAAAGATAATGTCGCCATATCTTTAGGGCAAACACCACCGCTACCAGTTCTAGATCATGAGTAGGGTAAACTTTCTCATAATCCTTCAACTGCCTAGATGCATACGCAATGACCTTGTCATGCTGCATGAGCACGCAACCCAGTCCTTTATGCGAAGCATCGCTATAAACTACAAAATTTCATGTGTCATCGGGTAATGACAAAACAGGCGCTTCACTCAACTTCTTCTTCAGTTCTTGAAAACTATCTTCGCATTTCTCAGTCCATACATACTTCACCATCTTCCTTGTCAAGTTAGTCAGCGGAGTAGCTATCTTCGAAAAGTCCTGAATGAACCTCCGATATTAACCCACTAACCCTAGGAAACTTCGTACCTCGGTCGGTGTTTTCGGTTGTTCCCAATTCATCACGGCTTCCACCTTCGCTGGATCTACTGAAATCCCCTCATGGTCAATAACATGACCTAAAAACTGAACCCTCTCTAACCAAAATTCACACTTAGTGAACTTCGCATATAACTTCTCTTTTCTTAATATCTCCAACACTATTCTTAGGTGTTCAGAATGATCTTCTGGCGTCTTAGAGTAGACTAGAATATCATCAATAAACACCATGACGAACTTGTCCAAATATTGTTTGAACACTCTGTTCATCATGTCCATAAATGCAGCAGGTGCATTAGTCAACCCAAATGACATCACCAGAAACTCGTAATGACCATAACGAGTTCTGAATGTTGTCTTTGGCACATCTTCATCCCTAACCTTCAGCTGATGATACCCCATCCGCAAATCTATTTTAGAAAAATACTTAGCCCCTTTTAACTAATCAAAGAGATCATCGATCTTGGGCAATGGGTATTTATTCTTTATTGTTAACTTGTTCAACTCTCTATAGTCAATACACAGTCTCAACGATCCATCCTTCTTCTTGACAAACAACACCGGTGCTACCCACGGCGAAACACTCGGTTGAATGTACTTCATGTCCAAAAATTCTTGCAGCTGTACCATCAACTCCTTCATCTCCACCGGCGCCATACGATACGGTGCCCTGGAAACTGGTGTCGCTCCTGGCACAATGTCTATTACAAACTCGGTCTCCCTATCTGGTGGAAGACCTGGTAACTCGCTTGGAAATACATCTATGAACTCACTCACTATAGGTATGTGTTCCATGGTCACTCCCACTTTCTGGGTATCCACCACATGACACAAATATCCTACACACCCCTTTCTCAATAATTTCCTAGTTTGTGTCATGGTTAGACAACACGAACGTCCTGGCGATCTATTCCCATAAAATACTACCCGAGGTTGTTCTAACGTCTTAATGTTCACACATTTCTTTTGACAATCTATAATTGCCCCATGGTTTACCAACCAATCCATTCCGAGAATTACATCGAATTCTCCTAACTTTATCGGTATCAGATCTACCAATAATTTACAACCCCGAATATCTACACAACAACTCTTGTGAACATTTTCAACAGGAATAATCTCTTCGTTTGCTACCTTAATATTTAAAGGTATAGGCAACTTTTTAGGAAGTAATCCTAATCGTCTAGCAAAATCGCATGCTATAAACGAACAAGTAGCACCCGAATCAAACAGCACGTACGCATTAATATCGTTGATCGGAATAATACCTGCGATGACATCTCGTGATGCAACCGCATCTTTGACTGTCATGTTAAAGGTACGGGCCATCGGCCTACCCGGCTGCGCTGGACTCCCAATCGTTAACTTACCACTATTGGCGCCCTTATTCCCGTCTGTCCCCTTCTTTGGGAAGTTCTTTGCCATATGGTCAGTTGAACCACACACAAAACATCCATGGTTCTTCTTCAGACTTGGACAATTAGGTGCAATATGCCCCTCTTGTCCACAGTTATAGCAGACGACCTTTCCCTTGAGACAGACTCCTAAATGAGTCTTTCCACAGATCTTGCAGGCCTCCATTCTTCTCTTCGGGTCTCCTTGTTTCACTCCGGTATTCCCAGAGCTAAATATCTTCCTCTTTTGACCCTCGCCACTTCTACTAGTTCCCTCAATCTTGACTCTCCCGTCAACCTTTCCCTTATTCTTCTTTTCTTTATGGTATTGGCTTAACGCCTCACTACCACCTTCGGCAATTATTGCCTTCTATAAAACGATTCCAAAAAAAGTACTTTGGAATACTGATATACGATTATAGAGCCAGGGTTTCAAGCCCTGCTCAAACCGTCGCGCTTTCCTCACCTCAGTATCCACTTGATGTGGAGCGAACCTTGCCAGTTCATTAAACTTGGCGGCATACTGGGGAACCGTCATGTCCCCTTGTTTTAAATCTAACAATCGCATCTCCATCCTTCCCTGCATGCTTGTGGGAAAGTAGTTCTCGTAGAATATTTTCTTGAACCTCTCCCACGTTATAGCATCTATTCCGCCCCTCACCTGATTGGCCTCCCACCAAAAGTTGGCCTCTCCTTTCATCATGTACGTTGCGAAAGCAACCTTTTGGCCCTCGTCGACATTTTCTATAACAAATGCCTTCTCAATCTCCCTAACCCACGTTTGGGCTTCGATCGGGTCCGTAGTTCCTTTAAACTCCGGTGGACCCACACTCTTAAAGTCCTTAAATGTAGTAGCTCGTACTACACCCGGATTCACGGGAATATTAGCCCCAGTTTGGTTAAAGGCTGCGGTTAAAAGGTTCAAAAATTCTTGCATGGGGTTAACCGGACCTCCCTCCGGTTGATTCGTGTTCGCACCTTGGTTACGTGGTACTCTTCTTGGTGGCATTTTGCTGTTACAATAAACACATATTTCGTTATTATTCATTTCCAGTCAGTTAATTATTATTCTAATTTGAACAATAACTTAAACATTCATTACTCAACATTTTTCGAAAATGAAAACTTATATTAATTCATCGTAGTATAATACTACATCGGTTACATAACACAGCCTAAGCTGGATACATTACTTTCCCGCGATTGCTTTCCAAAAATTGGAATTTATAAAAGACTACCCTTGATTATACAAAAGAGGGCTTTACGTCACTACTAGATATACACCAATATGTACATACTTAACTATTCTAACAATTACTCGACCATATCTGCCTTAAGGCATTCTCGAAATCTGCCTTGGCAAGACCGACAATAATATCACGGCTGATAGTATGCCGCATCTGCCCTGTCTCTACCGGATACCTAGCTACCTGCAACTGGAAATCCTCATGCGAACTCCTATGAATATAGGACATTCTGTCTATCTTTTGTTTATTGGTCTTTAGCTCGCTCCTAAGCTCAAAGACCTCTTTTTTGAGCTCATGGACCTTGTCCTTAGCCCAAACTCTCTCGTCATGTTCCTGTTCCCACATGGACTTCACGTCCGTCTTGTCCTCTATAACTGCTTGGAGCTCTGCCTTCAGCTCCTTGACCTCCTGACAATAGTGTACATTTTTATCTATCACTGACATGAACAGTGACATCATCGACTCTCCTAGAGTTATCTCTGCTGCTATTGCTACTGGGTTAAAGGACACTGCTTCAACTTCTTCTTCTATCATGCCGTCAAATACCGACATGAGGTTTAAGCTTTCGGAGTCTCCATACTCCACCACAACCATCTCGGGATCTGCTGCTATAGGGTTCGGTATGATTTCTATCTGGTTTACTGACCCTTCGCTGACTACCTGTACATCCCTATTTTCACCTGACATCTACAACAACACAAAAAAGTTGATTAGTAACATCAGTATAATAAAACACATAACATATATGATGCATTTTTATAAGGTTAACTTCCATCTTTTATTCTTAGACTTTTCATAAGGTTAAGACTTAAGGTTTTATTTCCCCCCTTAAGTTTTATAACCTAATGCTCTGATACCAACCTGTGACGCCCCCAAATCCGGGTCTCTTTCAACCCGACAGATGGTGCTACACAGTACTACTATTCATTCAAACATTCCATTGGATAGTCTCAAAAGGACCAATATAGCTTATATATATTCAAAATAATATTACATTCCCCAGGTTCTTGGTAACCCTTTCAGTTGTTCTTGTCATAAATAGCAATATATTACAAATAGTCTTGCTATACTATTACATAAGTATGCTACGGGTCCATCTTCGCCTTGCTTTTATCCTTGCCTGAGACTTCGGTACGCTCGATCTTAGATGTGTTCGTATGGTTCAAGCAAGAGTGAGCATGACTAGCTCAGCAAGTACAACAATTCTAATAACAATAGCATGCTTGAAACATATTAATCGTATATCTTTTGTAACTAGCCAATAGTTACGAAGTACTTAGTGAGAATTTAAAATAGCATCCCTTTTCATTCAAAAAGTTTTAAGGCTACACTATTCAGTAACCCATCAATTTCGGTTCAAGACTGTAAACATTTCATAAATACTTTGAAAAGGACATCCCGGCACGAAGTCCGTAAGTCCGGTATAGCTTACGAGCACGTCTAGGTGATCAGCCTGTAGTACTCTATGTTGATCAACACTACTTCCATTAAACGTGTGTACGTTTAAGTTGTGGCAACCTCACGTGCCTGTCGTTTGATGACAAAACAATTTGAACATACATAATCTACTTTTGAAAACCCCAACAATATTAGTTCGGTAAATCCTTATCAACACTTGATAGAATAACATAACATATGTCTAGCCGAAAGAATTGGCTTTGACATCCTTCAAATACTAACTCATGCAAAGAATATATGAATCACAAAGACTTGTCCAGATAGAGTACTTGCCTTTAGTGTCTGATTACTGGTTAATACTCGTACAGTACTTTAAGTCTTTATGAGTCTACAATTCATAATCACGTACCACATTAAGTCATACACAATCAAGTATGATTACTATTATATCTTACCCTTCATCTCAATGTAATTCCTAATTTAGATTCGTTATTTAGGGTTTTACAAGTACCTTACAATGTCTTAATCATGTTATGATTACATCTTAATACATTACTACTAAGTTCCCTTTCTTTCCATACTTGAAATCTTTCTTCACTATCAACTTCCTTGGACTGGTGCTGCGGCGCCAAGGATTGCCTTGTGACTCGCGCTGCGGCGCGAGTTTCCAGTGTACATGGGTTCGGCCTTGCACTGCGGCGCGGGCAATTAGGCTTAGAGTCGCGCCGCGGCGCGGACTCTGTGCCTTAGAAAATGTTTGCAGTTTTAAAAATTTTTACGAACTTCCCGGACGTATAACTTCTTCGTTTTAAGTCTGAATTGGTCCGTTCAAAAGCCTACGGTTCTTAAATTTCATAATCTATGCGTTCATGCAAGAATTTTATCTATTTGACTTCGTTTGCTCAAAATTCACCTATGAGTTCATTTTTAACGAAAACGATAAATGTTCGCGAACGTTCAACGCTCGTTTCTTTGTTTTAAGTCGGAATCCGATCATTTTTGAGTCCGCAACTCTATAATGACTACAATGACTTGTCTTCATTGAAAACCAATGTTTCCGACTTTGAACACAAAATACGACTTCCATTCCGAGAATTTCACGAATTTGACGGTAATCGTCCAATCGTGTGAAGTCCGACAAATCTTTATTTTCTAATTGTTCTAAATGGATTTTAATCAACATAAGATCATTACAAGTTATTTGCTATTCCAACTTATAATCAAAGTAGGTTTTGACTTATTCTCATAAGTTATTAACTTATTTAGCTTAAAGGTTAGAAATCTTCATGCTCATGACTTATTATTAACTTAAGTCTTTTAATCAAAGTTTTCATGCTATATTCCATATACTAAACATCATATGATGGGTTCTTCATGTTTCTAGCAACTTATTAATGTTCAAGTTGCTTTTTCAACTTATTCGGCTTAAATTCATTCTTTAGTAACTTATTACATGCTATCATCCAACCCTCCCCCTTCTCTATCAATCCTATTATAGAAGAGATGAAGATATAAGAGAGGAGTCTTACCCTTGAAGACTTCTATTTGCTTTAGAAACTATCAATGGTTGAAGTAGCTTACAAGTGCTTATTGGTTCTAACAAATAAGTTGCTATACTTGAGAGAAGTTTGGATGAAATGAAATAACCAACAATTGAATTGCGGCTCTTGTATTTATAGGCTTGGCAAAGTGGGGGCACTCTAGTCATTTAGGCCCTCCACCTCCTTAATCCCACCTCCTCAATTAATCTAATCAATTCCACCTCCTTACTATTCATTTATGTGCACATCACTTCTCTTGACCACCACACAAAGTTCTTGAGCATCACTCTTCTTGTTTGCCCGTCACACTTACTCATTTCTCACTTGGTTTGACCCATCAAGTTTACCCATGGGTTGCCCCATGGATCCTCATTAGCTAATGGATCATAGTTTGGGCTCAATGCTAATTCAATTAACTTATCCCTTGGGCTTGCTAATAATAATAACTTATTTCCTTATTGGGCTTGCATTAATCAAGTTGGGATTCATTAACCAATTACTTGGGCTTAATAATTAATCCCACGTAAGTTTGCACTTTATACATATTGGACTTAATCTCTATACAATATTACCTTAATTCCTTTCATTAGGTTTTAATACCTATAATCCCAAATTAAGTCTGTATGCGATTTATTGCGTTTTCCATACTCAGATTATTATTACATAATCCATCTCGCCTCGAGATTATAACTTTACGTATTTCTCGGAAGTTCAAAAATAACTCCCGAGCGATAACCGATGAATAGTAATTTTCGTAAACTTTCTCAGAAAACATTTATTTTTGTCTTGGAAATTCAAACACTTTAATTCATTCACGTAGTTAAAATACTATGACATTCTAGCGGTTCTAGGTTATAGAACAACATTCATCTTCTCAATACATAATAATAATAAATAATATTATTTTATTCATTATTAAAAGTAATTACAAAATGTTCGATTTTCCGGGGCGTTACAGAGGCAGTTCATCCGATACTTCTCCAATGTAGTTCCCGTATGCTTGAGCCTTTTATCGGGCAAAGGTGATGCTTGGCATGTTTTTCTTGTCAAGTATATTGCTTAAGGAGGCCATAATTGCTAGCGCATATGCAAAGTCATTCCTCTTCTGAGGAATATGGAGGAAGGATATTTCTCCAAACTCCTAAGCCATCTATATAACCTGCAGATGATAAGGCATCAAATGTAGCTCTTTGGTGTGATAGATTCCAATGGTTTATTTGATTACCAATTCGGAATCTCAAAAGATAGTTAACCGTCTGATGCCCATTGATTGGGCTAGTTTCAAGCCCATGATACAGCCTTCATACTCAGCTGTGTTGTTGGTGCTGACAAACTGTAATTTGACGGCGACGGGATGCTGCTCCCCTGTAATGGATATTAGAACTGCTCCAGCTCTAGAGCCTTCTGTGTTTACGACTTCATCAAAATACATCTTCCATGATTGGTGTGAATCATCCTGATGGTGTTGTTGAACTATCATTACCCCTTCATCGGGGAAGTATGTCTCCAAGGGTTTGAAATCCCCTGCAGGTACGACGGCCAGTTGATCCGCAATTTCTTGACATTTGATAGACTTTTGAGTCACGTAGACAATGTCAAATTATTGTAGGATCAACTGCCAGCTGGATAGTCGACAATTCAACATGGGTTTGCTGAACACAAACTTGAGAGGATCTACGCTGGATATGAGATGGGTTGTGTGACCATGGAGATAATGCTGTAACCTCATGGAAGCCCATGCTAAAGCACAACAAGTTTTCTCAATCAGAGTGTACTTGTGTTCGCTGCTGCTAAATCTTTTACTGAGGTAATAGATAGCTCTTTCTTGGCCTCTATTGTCTTTCTGTCACAGCATGCAGCCCATGGCATTGTCATTGACAGACATGTACATGAACAGGGGAACACCATCCCTGGGAGGTACCAAAATAGGAGCATTCATTAGCTGCTCTTTGATTGTAAGGAAGGCTTTTTGACACTCATCATGCCATTTCATAGAGGAGTTCTTCCTTAACAACTTGAAAATAGGCTCACATGTTGCTTTGAGTTGAGAAATGAATCGGCTGATAAAGTTGATTCTTCCCAAAAATCCCCGTATTTCCTTCTTTGTCTGTGGTATAGGCATTTATGTGATGGCCTGGATTTTTGTAGGATCCAGTTCAATCCCTTTGTGGCTTACTAGGAATCCTAGCAATTTACCTGATTTAACACCAAAGACACATTTAGCCAGGTTCAACTTCAAGTTGTACTTACGCAACCTGTTGAAGAGCTTTTTGAGATGATCTAGGTGGTCTTCCTCCCTTCGGGACTTGACAATGATGGCATCCACGTAGATTTCTATCTCTTTGTGCATTAGATCGTGGAAAAGAGCCATCATGGCTCGCTGATAGGTAGCTCCGACATTGATGAGGCCGAATGACAACCGTCTGTATCAAAAGGTTCCCCAAGGAGTGATGAATGCAGTTTTCTCACGCACTAAGTACGAATCAATAATCAGTTTAGACGTGAATAATCATCAATAATCAATCACTAACATGCTTTGAAATATAATTCAAGTTTGAGTTAAGGAAACTTGCCTGCATACTGATTACCGCTATGCAATTTAATTTACTCTCTTTATTGAAAAGACCTATCAGGTATAAGATTGATCTTTCAATTAGCATATCATACCTTATTTCGTAATACTATCTAACACTTAATCACATAGTCAAATATTAGATAATCTTAACACCATATTCATTTACTTACTTATAATCTCATCATCTTATATTAACTTGTCTAACCTTCACTCACAAAGTTAAGTATTAGACATTACACTATAACCATAGTATTACCATTACACGTTGATAATCTTTTCATCACTTATAACTTATAATTATAAGTTTTCCCTTTATATGTTATCTTAGTAAGCTAGATAACCTTTAAATAAACTGAAATATCATTTTAGTAAATCGGATTGCATTTCAGTATCCTGAAATTACTATTTCAGCATACCAAAAAATATTTCAGCAGACTGAAACTATTTCAGCAATCCAAAATCAAATTCAGCACCCTGAATTCTCATTTTAGTCTATTACAGGCATAACATAGTTCATTGAATATCAAATTCAACAACTATATTGAAATATAACATAAATCTCTTATTTTAATCTCTCGTCGAATATTATTAATTAGGTAATAATATTTTACGCTAAGGTTATTAACCTTTTAATAACATTCCAGTTAAATACTACTAATAATATCTTAATCCAATATTATTAGTTATATAACAATAATTTAAGTCATTAATCATATTAATAAACAATTTAGTTCAATTACTTTCCTTTCCTTAATTAACTCATTAAACATTTTAAAATGCCATAAACATCACAACACTTCACACCCGACCTAAAACTTCATCAAAAATCTGTATAAGCCATGCTCAAGGGTCTCAAGTCATAAAATCGTATTTTTCATATTTTTGTACATCATATATTTAATTAAATCCATTTATCCATTTACCACCATTTAAATGAAAAATATCAAATCAGTCCCAAAAATATTTCTTTTTTAAGATTTGACAGAATATAGTTCCATATTGAACATATGTTTTTCCCGGAATTTTTAAAATCTATTTACTATATTTAAATAACCCATAATAGCCAAATATTCTCAAAATTTTCATAAATCGAGTTTAACTCCAAAAATTCTAAAATTTTTACAGTATGTTCCTGTTATACACATGTACTTCCGGTAGAAATTTTGTAATTTTTTGACTTATACACAGAGAGTTATTCGGGTGGCTTCATAAAAATAGTCATTCACCGTAAAATCCATAACTCTCAAACCGTATGACCAAAAATTCTCAAATTTTTACATAACCTTCATATCTTCTGATATTAACACTCCAAATTTTTGTGAAATTTTTAAAGCACAAAAAGTAGATGGAAATACCCCCGTTACTAACTGGTCCAAAATAGTACAAAAAAAAAACGAGACTGTTTTCACCAAAATTCACACCACGACTTTTAGAAACGTGATTTTTGAGTTCTAGCACTTGGGTTTACTAGTCAACACATATATCTAGCACCTCTCTTCGATGGATCGAGAAAAGAATGCATAGATCAAAAACAGTGGATTTTCAAAGCACCCAAAAGTTAGGGTTTTCAAAACTAGAAAAATTATTTTTCTTTTCTTTTTGATTCAAACCAAAACAACACCCATTATGGGTAGATTGAATCCATGAAAAACACATAGATTATAGGGGTTTAAACTTTCAAATCATAAACACCCCTTTCATTAAATAAAAAATAAATAAAGGAATTATACCTTTCTTCTCCTTCTTCTTCTTTTTCATCCATGGAGGATCTTTCTCCTCCTTTCTTCTTCTATGGCTTCGACCACCCTTCTCTTCCTCTCCCTCTTTCTTCTTTTTCTCGTTCTTCTCTCTTTCTCTTTCTTTTTTCTTTTCATCTTTTTCTTTTTATCTTCTCTTTCCTCTTTCTTCTCCTCTTATCCGTTCCGTTCTCTTTCTTTTTTTTAAAGCTTCAAGTGTCCAACATGCCCTCATTAATTGGGTTTAAAAATTGGGCCACTCTCTTTAATTTTTTTTGGGCTTTCACTTGATCCTTTGGGTAATGTAATATATACATAGTCCAATCATTTCCATCTTATACCACCCTAAACATTTAATTAATGTATCCATTCCACACATTTAGAATTTAAGCCATTACTCTTGTACACTTAATTCTATAACCAAATTAAACTTACTTTAATTAAGTTATAAAATTATAAAACTTGAGATGTTGACAAACTATCACACAAACTTACTTTTATTATTTTGCTTACTAACAAAATAAATTTGGGCTTTCACCCAAAATTTAATTGGGTCATTATATTATTTGTCCCAAACATAATATATTGGAATAGATTAAATAATTTAATCACCCTTAAATCAATTAGTCACAAAACCATTGCTTAAATAAATAATTGAGCTATAAATTTAATATAATCTCCTTAGTCCATTAAATCTTAATTCACTTGAACTTTAAATAAATTATTGGGCTGTGATATTATTATAGTCCAATACTTTTAATTCTATTTTATCCTGATCATTTAATTAGGGTTTTTATTTCTCACACTTGAAAATAAATTCCTTACTTATGCCTTTTTAATTTCATAATCCAATTAGACATAGTTATAAAATTAATTATTTGAGATATATAAAATAAATCTCTTAATGCTAGTATATATATTTATATACTAATATTCTCTCATATTATACCCTCTTATGTTATTTAATTATCACACCTAATATATATATTAGGTTACATAACTTAATTCTTATTTCACTTTTACATACAAAATAAACGTATATACATTATATAATGTATATTTATCTAATCTCACACATAATTCACATAATCATAATATATTTCACTTCTAACTCTAATTCTGACATTTTTCTATAAAAGTCAACTGTTGACTTTGACCAACAAGTCAACCCTTACACAATTTGTGTTTACTGTGACACCCCCAAAATTAGGTATACATCACCCATCTTGGGTCGTCAGATACATAGTACAGAATACAAATACAACTTACTAATACAACTGTCGTGTACAATACGACAAAACATAAACTGTGAGTTTGAATACAAATATTATCTTCTAGAGAGTATTCATACTCAAAAGGAGTCTTCATTACATTTATTAACACACTATTACATAGAATAGTGAGGACTACTAACTAATACTATCATTCGAACCATCACTCCGTTCTCCGACTTGCCCCAGCTACGTTCTCATTTCCTGAAGAGAACAGTGAAAGAAAGGGTGAGCTCAACTAGCCCAATAAGAAATATTATGACTAAGATAATGTAGAATAAATTATCATTAGCCTTCAACAATGTTAAACTGATAAAATATAATAGACATCAAGTTTAACTGCAGTGGAACAAGCAATACATTAAAAGAGTCAAGTAGAAAATAAACTCTACTATCTTTTATGATTTAAAAGATTTTTCAATACTGTTATCGCTGTGACTCAGCTTAATAAAATAATCCACATCATCGAATCACCCCTGCACTACGGCCAAGGATATTCGTGTATTCATTAATGGTCATGATCATGCCAACAACTGTCCTTCAATGCAGTACGGGCCAATGAGGACTTTTACCACATCATTTGTAACATTACGGTCATGATTATACCGAATAATCCCTGGTCATAATCATACCAAGTCCATCTATGCACTACAGGCCACAGATGACTTTCAACATTTTATAAACATGAGGATGATGACAATGATATAAGAATTCAATAAAACAAGTTCAAGAATTAATTTATCCAAGACTTAACAACGTCCAAATTGTCAACATGATACTGCTTTGTGGAGTAAAATTCAAGAATACGTAGAAAAATATTTTCATGAAAAGATACTGGATGAAACGCAATTATCAAGGATATTTCATAAATTTCATGGAGTATAGAAGTCAAAACGTAACCAACTGAGTATAATAAAGAATGGAATAACAAAAGAAATCACCATGCATGCGATAGACCGCACAGACAGGTTATTCCAACAGAATAATAAATAATGGAACCAGGTCCGGCGTAAACGCACAGACAGGATATTCCGACAGAATAATAAATAATGGAACCAGGTCCGGTGTAAAACACACAGACAGGATGTTCCAACAGAATAATAACAAGACGAAATCAGGTCCGGTGTAAAACACACAGACATGATGTTCCAACAGAATAATAATAAAAACGGAACCAGGTCCGGTGTAAAACACACAGACAGGATGTTCCAACAGAATAATAATAAAAACGGAACCAGGTCCGGTGTAAAACACACAGACAGGATGTTCCAACAGAATAATAGAAGAATGTCACCAAGTATAGGGTAGATCCGCGTATACAGGTTATTCTAACAGAATAATAAGAAATGGAATAATAACAGTTCTCTTCATGAATAAGAAAAAATAACACCCCTTACCGTTTTAAAGACGAGCTGAAATAAGAAAGTAGTTAAGTAGCAGAATACTCTTCTTCTCTCTCTCTATAGTTTCTCTCTATAGTTTCTCTCTCTAGAGTTCAGTGAATTCGTAAGAAATAATGAAGGAATGAGCTGCTATTTATAGAAAAAAAGAATGTATAGTAACTAATCCATGAACGGTCCAGATTGATTACTTTAATCTGACGGTCCATATTTAAAGAAAAATCTTTTAAATAAAATATAATATATTCTATTTATAGAATAACTTTAATAAAGTATTCTGTTTTATATAAAAAGATGTTTCTGTTTTATTACGTTAATAATACGAATAAAACAAAACGTCATTATCGCTAAATAATTCATATTATTAACTGACCATAATTGAATCAAACTGAGTGACTTCTCACATAAGCATTAATAATCAATACCGTGTGTTACTATCCAACCACACGTATTACTGTACTTTTACTACCGAGTAGTTCAACAGTAACAATGGTAAAATTTTTGTCGTTATTTTTAATAAAATATTTTTGTCATTTTCTCAATCTGACAATAATTTCGTTGTGGGGTCCACCAATGATTGTGTCGTTGTACGAATATTCCCTGTTAAAACGAATATTCCCCGACCAATCGAATATTATATAACAACTTGCGTATTTTGCAAAATTTATAAATATTACCCACAACTATAACATTATATCAAATTAACTCCATGATATTTAAAAATGATATTTATAGAAAATTTATCTTTATTTATAAAAGTTGGGGTCTTACAACCTCCCCTTCTTATGAAATTTTGCCCTCAAAATTAGGGTACATACCTGATATGTCGAAGAGGTAAGGATACCTTGATTTCATTTCAGATTCTAACTCCCAAGTCATTTCCTCAACATCGTGGTTTCTCCACAAAACTTTGACTTGAGGTATAACCTTGGAGCGTAGAATATGTTCCTTCTTATCCAAGATTTGAACAGGAACTTCTTCATACGTCAAATCCTCCGCTATTTCGTTCGGTTCTAAATCAATAATGTGGTTCGGGTCTTCCACATATTTGTGTAACATGGATATGTGAAAAACGCTATGAACACGAGACATACTTGGCGGTAAAGCGAGTCTATAAGCCACAGTTCCTACTCGATCGAGGATTAAAAATGGACCGATGAATCGAGGATTGAGCTTTTCTCTCTTTCCAAATCTCGTAACTCCTTTCCATAGAGCAACACGTAAGAACACATGATCTCCTACATCAAATTCCACTTCCTTTCGATGAAGATCAGCATAACTCTTTTGTCGATCTTGTGAGGTTTTTATACGTTGTCGGATCGTTTGAATCTTTTCTGTAGTCATACGTACCAACTCCGGTCCCAACAACGTTGCTTCACCCACCTCATCCCAGCATACTAGAGAACGATATTTTTTTCCATACAATGCTTCGAATGGAGCCATGCCAATACTTGCTTGATAACTGTTGTTGTAAGAAAACTCCACCAATGGTAAGAACTTGTCCCAACTTCCCTTGAAGTCAAAGACACAGAGTCTTAATAGATCTTCAAGAGTTTGAATAGTCCTCTCTGATTGTCCGTCCGTCTGAGGATGATATGCTGAACTAAATCGTAACTCCGTGCCCATAGCTTTTCGTAAACTAACCCAAAATCATGAAGTGAATCTTGGGTCTCGGTCAGAAACTATGGATACTGGCATACCATGCAGTCTTACAATCTCGTTTATGTACATATGAGCAAGATGTTCAAGTGTATAAGTTTCTCGTATCGGTAAGAAATGAGCAGACTTGGTCAATCTATCAACAATGACCCAAATCGCATCAATACCTTGAGAAACCCTAGGAAGACCGGTAACAAAATCCATGGTAATGTGCTCCCACTTCCATTCTGGAATTTCAAGTGGTTGCAATGGACCTTTTGGTACTTGATGCTCCGCTTTGACTCGTTGACAAGTTAGACACCTTGAGATAAACAACGCTATCTCTCTCTTCATATTGCTCCACCAAAATGTATGACGAAGATCATGATACATTTTGGTACTTCCAGGATGGATTGCAAACGGTGTGTTGTGCGCCTCCATCATGATTTCATACTTTAAATCAGGGTTGTTAGGAACACAAAGTCTGGAGTTGACTCGAAGTATTCCTTCTTCATCGATTCTTGCTTCCGGCATAGCACCTTCTTGCACTTTCTTCCTCATACGCATCAGCTCCAGGTCTGTAGCTTGAGCAGCTTTAACTTTATCGATTAAAGTCGATTCTACTCGTATATTCGCCATCATCACATGGGTCCCTGGAGTCTTTAACTCTATCTCCATCCTTTACAAATCACACAAACTTGGCCTTTGTGTTGACAATATCGCACTCGTACTTGCATATGATCTTCTACTCAATGCGTTAGCTACCACGTTCGCTTTTCCAGGATGATATTGAATGGTATGATCATAATCTTTCAACAGTTCAAGCCAACGTCGTTGTCGCATGTTGAGTTCCTTTTGAGTGAAGAAATATTTGAGGCTTTTATGATCCGTAAAGATCTCCACCTTCTCCCCATACAAGTAATGCCTCCAAATTTTAAGTGCAAAGATAACAGCTGCCAACTCTAGATCATGAGTAGGATAATTCCTCTCATATTCCTTGAGTTATCTTGATGCATAGGCTATGACTTTTCCATGTTGCATGAGAACGCATCCCAACCCTTTGCTCGAAGCATCACTGTAGATGACAAATCCCTCCGAGCCAGATGGTATTGTTAGAACAGGTGCTGAAATGAGTCTCTTCTTGAGTTCTTGAAAACTCTGCTCACATTCTTCGCTCCAACCGAACTTTTTATCTTTCCGAGTCAGCTGAGTTAATGGAGTAGCGAATCGAGAAAATTCTTCCACGAATCTCCGATAATAACCAGCTAAACCAAGAAAGCTACGTACCTCGGTCACTGATTTAGGTTTCTCCCAGCTTTGAATAGCTTCAATCTTTGCCGGGTCAACCGATATTCCACAGCTTGATACTACGTGCCCAAGGAATGCTACCTCTTCCAGCCAGAACTCGTATTTCTTCAACTTGGCATAAAGTTTGTATTCACGAAGCTTTTGGAGTACCAACCTTAAGTGTTGCTCATGATCTTCACGGCTTTTGGAATAAACAAGGATGTCATCGATAAAGACGACCACAAAGTGATCCAAATATTCCTTGAATACCCTGTTCATCATATCTATGAAGGCAGCAGGAGCATTAGTCAATCCAAAAGACATAACTAAGAATTCATAATGCCCATACCGAGTTCTGAAGGCAGTCTTTGGAATATCCTCAGTTCTAACCTTCAGCTGATGATATCCAGAACGAAGATCGATCTTTGAAAAGAATTGTGCTCCTTGCAACTGGTCAAATAGGTCATCAATACGTGGCAATGGGTACCTATTTTTGATGGTGACATGATTCAACTCCCGATAATCAATACAAAGTCGCATACTCTCATCTTTCTTCTTCACGAACAGAACAGGAGCACCCCAAGGAAAAGTACTAGGACGAATAAAACCAATATCTAACAATTCCTGCAGTTGGGTCTTTAACTCCTGAAGTTCAATAGGAGCCATTCGATATGGGGCTTTGGAAATGGGTTTTGTACCGGGTTCAAGTTCGATACAAAATTCAATTTCACGCTCTGGGGGTAGGCCAGGAAGTTCTTCGGGAAATACGTCAGGAAATTTATTAACAACAGAAATATCATTCAAAGTTGACGTATTTTTGTTTAGATCTGTGACATGAGCTAAGAAAGCTTGACATCCATTTTTCAAT
Source organism: Panax notoginseng (assembly GCA_016801055.1). NCBI lineage: Eukaryota > Viridiplantae > Streptophyta > Magnoliopsida > Apiales > Araliaceae > Panax > Panax notoginseng. The sequence goes on along the minus strand of CM029015.1, from coordinate 115,225,349 downwards.
AAACGAATAGCTTTATGGCTTGAGATGACAGCGATTGATTTTAATGGTTTGTTTGCTTGAATTCACATAATAGGTCGATTAGGAATATGAAAGCTAACAACCTTACGAAAGTAATCAATTTTTGCATAATGAGTAGTTAACCAATCAATCCCTAGAATCACGTCAAATGCAAGTATTTTTAATGAAATAAGATCGACAGGTAATGTGTGGGTACCAACTTGGCCAAACAAGACTTATAAACCGTGGATGTAATGAAGGTTTCTCCCAATGGGGTTTAAACTGCTAAGTCAAAGTCTAATTTCTCCGGAATCAAATTTAATCGATGAGCGCAAGTAGGAGAAATAAATAAATGGGTAGAACCGGTATCAAATAAAGTATAGACTTCGTTAGAGTTTATGATAAGCTTACCCGTGATGACCTCATTCGGGTTCCTTGCTCTCTGGGAGTTCACAACAAACGCTCTCCCTTGCACAACCGGTTTTGACTTTTCTGGGACGGCCTTTGGTGCCATCCTAGCTGAATTTGTCTTTGGTAAACGACAAAATCGGGCTAAATGACCTTCTCTTCCACAATTATAACATGCTTTGGACGGCATCGCGCAGTTTGGACTGATGTGCCCCTCCCCTCCGTATTTGAAACATATGATAGGTGGTCATTCTCCTTCCTTAACGACAGGTGCCGGTGCTGACGTCTTTCCATCATTGTTGAATCTACTCTTCTTGAAATGCACATTCTTATTGTTTTGGCCCTGATTACCACCGAAGTGGTTACCATTTCTGGCCTGTTGATTCCCTCCACGCTTGTTGTCACCGCTTCGATGACTGCTTTCACTAGTATTATCATTTTGCCGGCTGCTCTCTTTTGGTTGCGTTGTCTCGTTATCGCGCTCCACCAACTGAGCCCTATTTACAACATCTGAATACAAACACAGTTTATGAGAAACAAGGTGTTGACGTATCTCCGGCTTCAAACCTCTTAAAAACATCCGCGTCATTCTTTCTTCATTATCCACCAGGTGGGACGCAAACCGGGATAACTCCGCAAATTTTGCCTCGTACTGCGACACGGTCATATTATTCTGCTCCAATTTGATGACCTCCACCTCCTTCATGTGACGAATACTCTCGGGAAAGTATTTGTCGTTAAACAGCTCTTGGAACTTCTCCCAAGACATCTTTAGTGCGGCAGGTTGAGTACGCTTTATCGATTCCCACCAGTAATCTGCCTCTCCTCGCAACATAAAGGCGGCAAAGGGAACCTTTTGCTCCTCGGAGCAACCCAAGACATCAAATATCTTGGTGATCTGCTTTATCCATGTTTCAGCTACAAGTGGTTTGGGTTCTCCCTTAAACTCCGGTGGTCCCAGCTCCTTAAACTGTTTAGCGGTGACCGCCTGAGAGTTTCCAGTATTTCCACCTACGTTGTGGACAGGAGCCTCTTTCACCTGTTGTTGCATGAATTGCATAAAACCTCTGAACATTCTATCATTCATCATCTGGTCAGTGTTGTTATTTGCATGAGGATTGTCACCTTCCTGATGAACATTATCCTGATTATTGATATGTGGTGAATCAATAATCGCCTGTGCTCCATTGCTATTCTCAACATTCTCAGATGCCATTTTCAGATACTGTCACAAAATAAAAGTTAATTGATATGTCATATATTATCCTTATATTATGACCGACCAATTAAATACCATGCAAATAAACTTAGGTAGGTCATACTGGCGAAGTAATTCCCCGTCTCTCCCCTGCTAGTTCTATTCTCACATCTTAGCCAAGGATCATATCCTTAAGCTCTGATACCAACTGTGACGCCCCCAAAATTAGGTATACATCACCCATCTTGGGTCGTCAGATATATAGTACAGAATACAAATACAACTTACTAATACAACTGTCGTGTACAATACGACAAAACATAAACTGTGAGTTTGAATACAAATATTATCTTCTAGAGAGTATTCATACTCAAACGGAGTCTTCATTACATTTATTAACACACTATTACATAGAATAGTGAGGACTACTAACTAATACTATCATTCGAACCATCACTCCGTTCCCCGACTTGCCCCAGCTACGTTCTCATTTCCTGAAGAGAACAGTGAAAGAAAGGGTGAGCTCAACTAGCACAATAAGAAATATTATGACTAAGATAATGCAGAATAAATTATCATTAGCCTTCAACAATGTTAAACTAATAAAATATAATAGACATCAAGTTTAACTGCAGTGGAACAAGTAATCCATTAAAAGAGTCAAGTAGAAAATAAACTCTACTATCTTTTATGATTTAAAAAGTTTTTCAACACTGTTGTCGCTGTGACTCAGCTTAATAAAATAATCCACATCATCGAATCACCCCTGCACTACGGCCAAGGATATTCGTGTATTCATTAATGGTCATGATCATGCCAACAACTGTCCATCAATGCAGTACGGGCCAATGAGGACTTTTACCACATCATTTGTAACATTACGGTCATGATTATACCGAATAATCCCTGGTCATAATCATACCAAGTCCATCTATGCACTACAGGCCACAGATGACTTTCAACATTTTATAAACATGAGGATGATGACAATGATATAAGAATTCAATAAAATAAGTTCAAGAATTAATTTATCCAAGAATTAACAACGTCCAAATTGTCAACATGATACTGCTTTGTGGAGTAAAATTCAAGAATACGTAGAAGAATATTTTCATGAAAAGATACTGGATGAAACGCAATTATCAAGGATATTCCACAAATTTCATGGAGTATAGAAGTCAAAACTTAACCAACTGAGTATAATAAAGAATGGAATAACAAAAGAAATCACCATGCATGCGATAGACTGCACAGACAGGTTATTCCAATAGAATAATAAATAATGGAACCAGGTCCGGCGTAAACGCACAGACAGGATATTCCGACAGAATAATAAAAAATGGGACCAGGTCCGACGTAAACGCACAGACAGGTTGTTCCGACAGAATAATAACAAGACGGAACCAGGTCCGGTGTAAAACACACAGACAGGATGTTCCAACAGAATAATAACAAGACGGAACCAGGTCCGGTGTAAAACACACAGACAGGATGTTCCAACAGAATAATAATAAAAACGGAACCAGGTCCGGTGTAAAACACACAGACAGGATGTTCCAACAGAATAATAGAAGAATGTCACCAAGTATAGGGTAGATCCGCGTATACAGGTTATTCCAACAGAATAATAATAAATGGAATAACAACAGTTCTCTTCATGAATAAGAAAGAATAACACCCCTTACCGTTTTAAAGACGAGCTGAAATAAGAAAGTAGTTAAGTAGCAGAATATTCTTCTTCTCTCTCTATAGTTTCTCTCTCTAGAGTTCAGTGAATTCGTAAGAAATAATGAAGGAATGAGCTGCAATTTATAAAAAAATAGAATGCATAGTAACTAATCTATGAACGGTCCAGATTGATTACTTTAATCTGACGGTCCATATTTAAAGAAAAATCTTTTAAATAAAATATAATATATTCTATTTATAGAATAACTTTAATAAAGTATTTTGTTTTATATAAAAAGATGTTTCTATTTTATTACGTCAATAATACGAATAAAACAAAACGTTATTATCGCTAAATAATTCATATTATTAACTGACCATAATTGAATCAAACTGAGTGACTTCTCACATAAGCATTAATAATCAATACCGTGTGTTACTATCCAACCACACGTATTACTGTACTTTTACTACCGAGTAGTTCAACAGTAACAATGGTAAAATTTCCGCCGTTATTTTTAATAAAATATTTTTGTTGTTTTCTCAATCCAACAATAATTCCGTTGTGGGGTCCACCAATGATTGTGTCGTTGTACGAATATTCCCTGTTAAAACGAATATTCTCCGACCAATCGAATATTATATAACAACTTGCGTATTTTGTAAAATTTATAAATATTACCCACAACTATAACATTATATCAAATTAACTCCATGATATTCTAAAATGATATTTATAGAAAATTCATCTTTATTTATAAAAGTTGGGGTCTTACATTTACAGTCCATTCTGACTAAACTTAACGCTCCGAACGCAACCAAGCAGTACGTGCTTCAAAATTCAATCTCTAACTCAAATTTTGAGTTTTAAATTACTCCCTTCTTATTGCTAATCGTATTACTAACGACTTTATACTTATTCAAATTATTATTTGTCAGTCAAGGCCAACGATCAAGCTCTGTTAATTACTAACATAGTTTTATCTTGATCCTTATATCATTAACTTAATTAATCATTCCTCTTGCCAAAATATATCTAGCACCTTACTAATTATATATATTTCTAACATATACTCATCTTCGTTTAACCTCATAGCTTTTCTTCCTGTGAAATCTTATTTCCTTAATAAAATTTCCATATGTACTTATATAACATTTCTTAGACTATTCAGTTCACATCGAATTTACAAGTATCGTAATACCTTATTCTTGATATTCCTTTAAGTACATATTAATTCATTTCTAGGTTTTTGGAATTTTGTATCCCATATTTTCTCTATTCTCATTCGAATAGCAAACCATATAGGTTTTACTTGAAAATTTTAAATAAATCCTCAAATTCTCATATAGGTTTTATTCTTTAACCTTTATTCTAATCATTCAAGATTTTATAAATTTTCAGGTTATCACATTCACCCCTTCTTCTAAGAATTTCGTCCTCAAAATTTTAGTATACTAATCACCGCTCCTTTTATTCATCAAAACTAGGTTTTTAAATTAACCTTTACTTGATTTCATCCTCAATTTAATGAGTACATCATGCTTCCTACTATAAGGAGCTCTGCTACTGTCACATTCTTCCATGACTTCAGTCTAAGAAGTTAAAACTTTTCAAATCATGCTGAGGGGTCATATAGACTATGAACACGTAGTTTTAACGATATTTTTATCACAAAACAGTACATTACTAGGTATGTTTACAATCACAAAGAAGGTAAACTACCGTTTCTAGTACTTTAGGTGATTAGCCTATCGTACTCTTACGCCATGCATAATGTATCAATCATGTCTAGCGAATATTTACGCTACTATATTGGATTATTTTATCCAAATAACATAGTTCACCTCAGTCTTATCATAGGATTCCGCACCAAAACAATTTGATTCGGGATAAATTCTCAAAAATATTTTGAATTTTCATAAACATTTATCTAGCTGAATCAAATAGCTTTAGACGCATATCAATAATTCGAATTTCAATTGAAGGGTGTGTCTGTCCAAATTTAATTGGCACTTAACTTTTCTTTAAAATTCTGAAAATTATTTTATGACGTCATGATACCGCACTGTATTTACAGTCCATTTGAGGATTTCATCATTATGTGACTTTGTCAAACTATATCATTTTATTGTGGGCTGACGATCTTTAGATCACATACCACACTAGGTAATTATGCATTGATAACTCCATCATTTTTATCATTCTGCATCAGGTTCCATGATACATTGATGATATATAAAATACACTTTGACATCTCAAATTATTTCTGTCTAGTCGAATCAATTAACATAGACTCTTATTTAAACCGTTCAAAAATCTTTGAAAATCATCTTTGGTGTCATCATGCCACAACATGTAACGATGTGTTAGTGGTACGAAGCCCACTTCTACACAGTTGTAACCCTGTGTTGCTGATACCAAAAATTCATTTTATTTCGAAAGGCACATCAGTACGAATTTAGCTGGATGTCAAAAACTTCGAAGTCTAGCATAAGTAGAAGATTTGGAATACCTATGCTTCCACCATCAACTTCACTTTCTCTAATGATACATTGCTTAATAAATCTATCTATTTCTATAATCCTCAATGCTCTATTTACAACTTTCATATACCCAATTCGTCAAACTTACCACACATTATGAGTTCAGAAACTTTTCACAATTATATGAGTTTTAGAACTTATCCTAGTCAGATCATAGGGGTCCATTCGCTGAGGGGTTCAAAACATACCATATGATTATGAGTCATGAACTTACCATAAGTATGAGTTTTAAGAACTCGCAACTAATCTTATATTCTCTACCTATTCGTTATACACATGTAAAAAGAATCACATTCTCAACATGCATATAGCAAATAGCGTGACATCATGTTCCAATGATTATCAATGCCAGAAACTAAGTGGTTGTCAATCCAAACTTGACCACTAATCAATATAGAAAGCTATGCGCACAATTCCCCGCCCATACAAAGAATTGGTCAACCTAACCACTATATCGACCAGGAAGCTAAGTGATTCTAAAACCAAGTATAAATTTCGCGTCCATACAAGGAATTATACAACTCAGCTGCTGACATGAGTCCTTAATTAAAATCCTACACAATTCTAACTTTCTCTTTTCTTAATACGAATTTTCTTTAATCCGTATCTTAACATTTACCACTCTTTTTTGAGTTTATATTGTACAATTTCATAGTACCTTCTCTTTATAGCCTCAAGCTATATCATACCAATCATTTAACATACCATATGTTATTCAACAATTTAATCTGATCACGTCGTGATCTTATTTTGTAATCATTTCTCCTTATACTTACAATCGTTTTATACTATGATCTTCATATTCTTCTCTTTAATCATATTATATTATGATTTTATTTACACTTTTCATCTTATAGACATAGTCTATTTATTTTCACTTTACATCTTTATTACTAGAGTCAGGTAACTCTGGATTCTTATCTTTATATCTCTTCAAGATTCTTCTTTGAATCTTATTTATCTTCATCTTTATTTAATAATGAATTTTCAAAAATTCATTTCTTATCGCTTAAACTCTATTCGAGTTTATTCCTTATCATCATCTCCGCGGTTATAGCCTAAGGTACCCCTACCTAAGGTTTATAACCTACAGCTTTGATACCAACCTGTGACGCCTCCAAATCCGGGTCCCAAGAACCTCAGACTTGGTACGTTACGATACTTCATCATCATACACATTCTATCATCTAATGCTAAATAAATAAACATATATTGTTTATTTTACATAATTCTATAACATTTTCCCAGGTTTATTAACTATAACTGAATACATACCTTCAAAATTACAAAGGTTTACAATAAGATAACTAAATAGTCATTCTTGTAACAATCTATTACTATATTTTACTTTTGTCTCTGTCTTTCTTCAAGCCTTCGCCTTTATCTGAAATTTATTATCATGATATAGCAAGGGTGAGCAACTACTTTACCTAGTAAGTTTAAATTCAATAACGATATATCATGATTGAAAGAATAATAAGCTTTCAAGTTTTCAACAATTTAATAATTGTGAAGGAACATGAATCAAGATGTCAATAATTGAATGACTGAATCAATAACGTTTAAAGTCAACAAGGACTAGAAATAACTTTATCTGAACCTTAGGGTAATGAAGGTGATCAGCCTTTCATACCTGATGAACATATGCAGCATGCACTAAGTGCGAATCATAATCAGTTTAGACGTGAATAATCATCAATAATCATTCACTAACATGCTTTGAAATATAACTCGAGTTTGAGTTAAGAAAACTTGCATGTATAGTCGATTATCGCTACACAATTTAATTTATTCTCTTTATTGAAAAGACCTATCAGGTATAAGATTGATCTTTCAATTAGCATATCATACCTTATTTCATATTACTATATAACACTTAATCACATAGTCAAATATTAGATAATCTTAACACCATATTCATTTACTTACTTATAATCTCATCATCTTATATTAACTTGTCTAACCTTCACTCACAAAGTTAAGTATTAGACATTACACTATAACCTTAGTATTACCATTACACGTTGATAATCTTTTCATCACTTATAACTTATACTTATAAGTTTTCCCTTTATATGTTATCTTAGTAAGCTATATAACCTTTAAATAAACTGAAATATAATTTCAGTAAATCGGATTACATTTCAGCATCCTGAAATTACTATTTCAGCAGACCGCAAAATATTTCAACAGACTGAAACTATTTTAGCAATCCAAAATCCACTTCAGCACCCTAAATTCTCATTTTAGTCTATTACAAGCATAACATAGTTCATTGAATATCAAATTCAACAATTATATTGAAAAATAACATAAATCTCTTATTTTAATCTCCCGTCGAATATTATTAATTAGGTAATAATATTTTAAGCTAAGGCTATTAACCTTTTAATAACATTCCAGTCAAATACTACTAATAATATCTTAATCCAATATTATTAGTCATATAACAATAATGTAAATTATTAATCACATTAAAAAATAATTTAGTTCAATTGTTTTTCTCTCCTTAATTAACTCATTAAACATTCTAAAATGCCATAAACATCACAACACTTCACACCCGACCCAAAACTTCATCAAAAATCTGCATAAGCCATGCTCAATTGTCTCAAGTCATAAAATCGTATTTTTCATATTTTTGTACATCATATATTTAATTAAATCCATTTATCCATTTATCATCATTTAGATGAAAAATACCAAATCAGTCCCACAAATATTTATTTTCTAAGATTTGACATAATATTGTTCCATATTGAACATATATTTTTCCCGTAATTTCCATTTATTATATTTAAATAGCCCATAATAGCCAAATATTCTCAAATTTTTCATAAATCGAGATTAACTCCAAAAATTCTAAAATTTTTACAGTTTGTTCCTGTTATACACATGTACTTCCAGTAGAAATTTTGTAATTTTTGGACTTATACACAGAGAGTTATTCGGGTGGCTTCATAAAAATAGCCCTTCACCGTAAAATCCATAACTCTCAAACCGTATAGCCAAAAATTCTCAAATTTTTACAAACCTTCATATCTTATGATATCAACACTCAAAATTTTTCCAAAATTTTTAAATCACAAAAAGTGGATGAAAATACCCCCGTTGCTGACTGGTCCAAAACAGTACAAAAAAAAACAGGACTATTTTCACCCAAATTCACACCACGACTTTTAGAAACGTGATTTTTGAGTTCTAGCACTTGGGTTTACTAGTCAACACATATATCTAGCACCTCTCTTCGACGGATCGAGAAAAGAATGCATAGATCAAAAACAGTGGATTTTCAAAGCACCCAAAAGTTAGGGTTTTCAAAACTAGAAAAATTATTTTTCTTCTCTTTTTTATTCAAACCAAATCAACACCCATTATGGGTAGATCCATACTTAAATCCATGAAAAATACATAGATTATAGAGGTTTGAACTTCCAAATCAAAAACTCCCCTTTCATCAAATAAAAATAAATAAATAAATAAAGGAATTATACATTTCTTCTTCTTCTTTTTCTTCTTCTTCTTCTTCATCCACGGAGGATCTTTCTCCTCCTTCCTTCTTCCATGGCTTCGGCCACCCTTCTCTTTCTCTCCCTCTTTCTTCTTTTTCTCGTTCTTCTCTCTTTCTCTTTCTTCTTTCTTTTCATCTTTTTCTTTTTATCTTCTCTTTCCTCTTTCTTCTCCTCTTATCCATTCCATTCTCCTTTCTTTTTTTTAAAAGCTTCAAGTGTCCAACATGCCCTCATTAAATGGTTTAAAAATTGGGCCACTCTCTTTAATTTTTTTTGGGCTTTCACTTAATCTTTTGGGTCATATAATATATACATAGTCCAATCATTTCCATCTTATACCGCCCTAAATATTTAATTAGGGTATCCATTCCACACATTTAGAATTTAAGTCATTACTCTTTTGCACTTAATTCTATAACCAAATTAAACTTACTTTAATTAAGTTATAAAATTATTAAACTTGAGATAATAAAAATATATCTCTTGACTTAAAATAATTTTTAGTATTATTATTCTCCCACATTATCCTCGTCAATTGGACTCATTTAGGCTTAACACTTTTATTATTTTACTTACTAACAAAATAAATTTGGGCTTTCACCCAAAATTTAATTGGGCCATTATAATACTTGTCCCAAACATAATATATTGGACTAGATTAAATAATTTGACCACCCTTAAATCAATTAGTCACAAATTCATTGCTTAAATAAATAATTGCGCTACAAATTTAATATAATCTCCTTAGTCCATTAAATCTTAATTCACTTAAACTCTAAATAAATTATTTGGCTATAATATTATTATAGTCCAATACTTTTAACTCTATTTTACCCTAATCATTTAATTTGGATTTTTATTTCTCACACTTGAAAATAAATTCCTTACTTATCCCTTTTTTATTTCATAACCCAATTAGACCTGTTTATAAAATTAATTATTTGAGATATATAAAATAAATCTCTTAATGTTAGTATACATATTTATATACTAATATTCTTCCATATTATAACCTCTTATGTTATTTAATTATCACACCTAATATATATATTAGGTTACATAACTTAGTTCTTATTTCACTTTTACATACAAAATAAATGTATACACATTATATAATGTATATTTATCTAATCACACATATAATTCACAAAATCATAATATATTTCACTTCTAACTCTAATTTTGACATTTTTCTATAAAAGTCAACTGTTGACTTTGACCAACAAGTCAACCCTTACACAATTTATGTTTACAGTCCATTCTGACTAAACTTAACGCTCCGAACGCAACCAAGCAGTACGTGCTTCAAAATTCTATCTCTAACTCAAATTTTGAGTTTTAATTTTCTCCCTTTTTATTGCTAATCGTATTACTAACAACTTTATACATATTAAAATTCTTATTTGCCAGTCAAGGCCAACGATCAAGCTATGTTAATTACTAACATAGTTTTATCTTGATCCTTATATCATTAACTTAATTCATCATTCCCCTTGCTAAAATATATCTAGCACCTTACTAATTATATATACTTCTAATGTATACTCATCTTTGTTTAACCTCATAGTTTTTCTTCATGTGAAATCTTATCTCCTTAATTAATAAAATTTCCATATGTACTTATATAACATTTCTTAGACTATTCAGTTCACATCGAATTTACAGGTATCATAATACCTTATTCTTGATATTCCTTCAAGTACATATTAATTCATTTATAGGGTTTTGAAATTTTGTAATCCATATTTTCTCTATTCTCATTCGATTAGCAAACCATATAGGTTTTACTTGAAAATTTTAAATAAATCCTCAAATTCTCATCTAAGTTTTATTCTAATCATTCAAGATTTTATAAATTTTCGGGTTATCACAGGGAGGCGATGAATGACAATTTTAGTGGACAAACCGATCATGTCTTTGTGAGACCATACAAACACATTCTGGAATTGGATCAATAGAGTAACTATGTCATTCATGTGGTTTGGATTAAGGTCCGTACCAATATGGATTTCTTTGGGGTTTTCTGAGGTTCTGAGGTTGAAAGAGGTGGTTTGATCAAGATTTAGTTTGGGTTTGTCTTCAACCCATTCTTTAATTTCCTAAGGTATCCCATAGTCCTCTTGTATTTCTATCAAGTCTGAGTCCAACTTTACATCAAAGTTACAGTCCTTGTGGAGAATAGGCATCTCATCAGCAATTTTTGGCACATCTAACTTTAGAGTCCTGAAACAAAATGCTTGCACTTAATATATGCAACTGTTCAGTTATACAAATTGTTAACATGAAATGACAAAAACAACTGCTAATACTGTATAGCAAAAGTAAGCAGTTATTGTTATATACAGGGCAGAGGGAGTTTCTACCCTTTTTACCCTTGTCGGCAAATGCAAGGAGTGCTGCTCCAATTGCCAAGGGTGAGGTCCTGATGGACGGCTATGATGAAGGGGTTGTTGTCGTCCTCCTCCTTCTCTTGAATGATGACCATAATGTCTGGACAATCATCATCTGGGATGTCTCTGTACATACCCTCTATATGGACCAGGACGTACATGTTTGATAATTGCCTTGCAATGTCTTGTTTACAACTCTGATCCTTTTCCTCCACCTCTGGGTCTGGAATCAAGACTTCGTTTCCTTTTATCGGTATTGGCTTAGCAAAATAGTATAGCTACCACACGGGTATGAACCTTTAATGAAGGTCGTAGAGGCTCAGGCTCTGTAGGTTTGGGCAATTGCTTTGAACATGAAGAAACCTGTTTGTGTTTGTGAGGGTTCCTGTGACTGGATGCAAGATAATAGTCTAGCCTGGCCGTCCCTGTTTAACTGGGAACTTGAATTGGGCACTTGATGCCCTGATGATTCTTTCCCAACCCTTGTCCAGGTTGAAATCCTATGGATATCATCTCTTGAGTTGTCGATATTACCTCGACAGAAACTCTGGGTATCAGAGGTGGCACCCCAATGGGTTGATAGTAAGTGTTGCTCACCTCCAGGGCTTGGAAGTTGACAGGCTCAACTTCAGCATTAAAACTAATGAGTGGTATGTCACCTTGTACAAGACATTCTGGCCCAGAATTAACAGTGACTAGGCTACTATTGATGATGTATTTGAGCTGCTGATGGAGACTGGACGGGATGGCTCCAGCCATATGAATCTATGGTCTTCCCAAAAGTAGATTGTATCATGTATCTATTTTGAGCACATGAAAGGATACGGATAATGTATGTGGAACAATCTCCACACTTAGTTCAATCTCTCCGACAGCATTTCGTCGGGATGCATCAAAAGCTTTGATAATTATATGGCTACTTTGGATCTTGTTGGGATTGATATTCATTTTCTCCAAGGTGGCGTAGGGACAGATGTTTAAGGATGATCCCCCATCTATCAGAACTCCTCCCACCGTATATCTAGAGGACATAACCAATATGTGCAACGGTTTGCAATGACCCATCCCTTTAAGAGGTATGTCATCATCGGTGAAGGATATCACATTACTGTTAAAGATGTGATCAACTAGATGATGTAATTTTTTAACATCCACTGATTTTGACAAGTGGGCTTCTTCTAAGACTCCCAGTAAGACCTTCTAGTGATCCGCTAAGGAGAAAACCAAGTCCAGTATAGAAATCTATTATGGAGCTTCTTTTAAGCTTAAAACAACCTTGGCTTCATGGTGTCCCATAGTACGGAGGAAATATTTAATCTTCTCCATGGAAACTTTCCCCTTTGACCTGATGGTAGGCTTCATCACCCGTGGGGGAAGATATAGTGGATTATATTTCAACACTGCAGCAGTTATATTAGATGTGGATCCTTCAACCTCTCCATAATTCCATGGCACTTTTTGTAGGCTGATAACAGGATACTGTGGCCTGAATGGCAATATGATTGGCTTTGGTGCAGCCACTTTCAAAGGATTTTCAACACCTTTGAGATAAATAGGTTAAACTGTAAGTGGTGTGGCAGCTAAGTCTCCCTCAGAGGATATAACTGCTACGACTTCCTTCCATTTGGTAGGAAATATGTCCCCACTCTCAAGTAATACAGCATCATTGTCTGCCATCTGCAGGACACCGCTGTCAATGAGGTTCTGAATAAGATGGCGGAGTACCCAACATTCTTCAATACAATGACCGTAAGAGTGGGAGTGGTATTTACATACTCCATTGGAATTAAACTGTCTTGAGTGTGGGCTGATTGGAGGTAGCAGAGTTGTGATTCTTCCCTCAATGATTAGCATCTGCAATATCTCTTCCATCGGTTGGCCTAAATAGGTGAATTCCCTTTTATTGGCAAAACTCTGACGGGCTTTAGCTTTTGCTCTCTTTGTAATCTTATCCTCCAGTGTTTCACTATCTGGGGTAAGTGGTGGGGTACTTGGAATAAGAGAAAGGAGGCTAGCATGCTCCTGAATGAATAATTGAAGTGTGACTTGGTGTTGATGAACCACCAGTTCTGCCAATTGATTGGCTTGCTCACCAAGAACCTTCATTTCCCGGTCCATCATAAATTGGAACTGTGCATAATCCCATATGTCAGCACTACCCTTGCTAGTTTGGGATGATCCACCCACATAGTTGGAGTGCTGTCCACTGCTCTAGTTAATCATGTTAACATCCTCTTCCTTGTGTTGAGGAAAAGGGTTTTCTTGTACATGGGGTTGGTCGGGTTTGGTCACCACGATCTCACCATTGTCAATTAAATCCTAGATCTTATGCTTAAGGGCCCAACAATCCTGCGTCTCATGGCCTGGAGCTCCAGCATGGTAAGCATATGTTTTGCTTGCATTAAAACCCTTTTCACTTGGGTTGGCTGGTGGAAGAAGATGAGTAATTTTCTTCTGAGCTGTCAAAAGTTTGAGAATGTTGTCGAGTGAGTCCCCTAAGGGTGTGAACACTCGGGTACGTCTAACTTCTCCATTTTTTGGCAATGGAGGGTTTGAGGACTGTGCTTGAAAAGGGGAGTAGTTTCTCCTCTGAATAGGCATGTTCTGATTGCCTTTTTATCCTTGTAGTATCAAGGAAACATCCTCCTCTTTCTTCTTATAGACCCTTCGGGGCGTTTAGAGTGGCAAGGTCTTGAATCTTCCAAGATTTCAATCCCATCTTAGCCATTTCCCTATGTTTGATCATTTCAGAGAATTGTTTGCCTATGCTAGCTAATTCCCTCTCATAAAAGGGAGCTTCTTGAATGTCTATGAAGGTCATCACCATTTCAGACTCTGTCATAGATGCAATTACTTGAGCAGCCAGACGCCTCCATCTTTGAGCATACTCTCTGAAAGATTCATTGACTTATTTATTAACCTTGGTAATTTGATACCGGTCTGGAGCCATCTGAGTTTGGAAACTGTAATGGCTGAGGAAAGCATGGGCTAACTTCTCCTTGCTATGAATCTTGGAGTTGTCTAATCTGGTGTACCATGCTCTGGCTTCTCCAGTCAGACTTTTCTGAAACAGCTGCATTATGAGCTTTTCATCCTCGGCATAAGATCCAAGCTCTCCAATGAATACCTTTAAATGTGTGTAAGGATCTCCCAATACATCATATTTTTCAAAATTGGGAGTCTTGAATTTTTTCAGAAAATGAACCCCAGGAAAAATACAAAGGTCTGAATATGAAACACTCCCGTGTGCTCCAATCCCTTTGATGGATCGAATGGTCTCTTCCATTTGTAGGACTTTCTTCCTTATATCACCGATATCTTGACCTTCTTTTAGATGGGTGATTTCAGGGGTTTTGTTGGTTTTATCCAATTGAGACTCAGGTACTGGAACTTCTTTGCTCTGACCTTGGGTTCCTCCATGTGCAGAGTATTCTGTATGTATGGGTATTTATGGATCCTGAGTGGACTTGTGTAGTTCTTTGAGCTGAACAGCTAACTCTGTAATTTGGTTGCTTAATCCTTTGAACTCCTCACGAGAGACAAGAGTAGGATTAAATTGGCCAGATGTAGCCATGATTGGCTGTAGGCTTATTGCCTTTTTGGGCTTTGAACGGATAACATGACCAATTGTTTCCCTACAAAAAGACTTATGTAGTTTAGTCTTAGGGAATGTGGGAAATGTTACATGCTATGTAATGTGTCTGTTTAGGAGTATTATCCTGCAAAACGGATGTCAGTTGTTTTAATGAGAATATAGCATGACAGTTTTTGATATGAAAGGGAATGCATGTACACATATTCCTTTATTTTTTAGCATTACATTGAGATTGACATGGAAACGAAATTACAAGTAATTGAAATGGGAAGGTATGAAGAGACTTCCCTCCGCGTTTGGTTTATCAGAGGCAAACTTATCTTAGGCTACTCTCGCGGCTTTTTGGCATGAAGGTTCCCAGATCATCGTAATTTACTCGACGTGAAGTTAATCCGGTCTTTCAACTAGAACGAATCTGGATGGTGCCTTTCCTAAGCCTCATTGGAATTATCTCCCTACGAGCTCAGTAATCAAACACCGATAGAATAGCCTCCTGGTGGAGGGACCACACAACATACATTCATATACATCGCGTCTCACCGTATGGATATGATGACATGTGCGAAGCACTAATATCACAAGCAGATATAGTACACATTAGTACACATTCATTCAAATGTAAATGTAACATCAACACACAAGTAGATAAAAATTTTAAAAAGCTTTAATAGCGGCTTTAGCCCTCTTACTGGATGTCCCCAGCGAAGTCGCCACCAGTCGATGTCAGGATTTTTATTTGTCCCTTTTATATTATTGTCTTTTGGTGTTTTCATGTTATATAAGCGGTAAACGCATAAATATTATATTCGGGCTCAATCGAGGCATAACTCAATAATATATATATATATATATATATATATATATATATATATATATATATATATATATATATATATATAAGCAATAAAAGCCACTGATCGATGATCCGGGCATACTCACATAACACGACTCTCAACGTGAATAACTGCGTGTGAATGAAAGTGGAGAACACGATTAAGAAATCTGAGATGTCTTACAGTGGGCTGCCAAGAAGACTTCAGATAGCTTTAAATGAATGAAAACTCGGTTTCCACCGGTAAAATATAGCAAAACACAAGCTCACAGGTGTTTGGAAAAAGAAAGCACTCAGTTTAAAGTGTGTACAAAGCAAAATGGATAGGGCTTCTTCGCCTTTTCTCTTTTCAAAATGGCCACCCCAAGCCCTCTATTTATAGTGGGGCGGAGCCTCAGGTGTACCTGGGGCGGAGCCTCAGGTGTACCTGAGGCTAACCGGGGTGCCCCGGGCTCCGTAGGCCCTACCGTCTCGAAGTACGTGCACGCATGCAACGCGTTTGTTCGCTTGAACCTTCATAACTTTTAATCTGGGTATCCAATTGAGGCATATAATAACTTTCTAGAATACTGTTATCGAGTGCTACATAATGACATGAGATAAGAGGTTGTACAAAGTCAGGAAGATGGGTTCATGCCCAGTTCTACAAGTCTTCAAATTCTATCCGGTGTACTGTCTTGTGTAGTAGTCACTCGGGATTTTGAGCTATGGTTCTTGTAGGGAACTTCTGTGTATAAGGTGTTATAAAATATTGTTGAGACGACGTGAATATAGAATCGAGGTGGCAAAATGATGATTTTACCCTTCTCCAGGGTTAGCTCTGGCTCTGGGTTAATTTAACAGTCGTTGCTCAGGGTTATCACTGAGATTGGGCTGTTGTGAGTACTGAATGTCCTCAGGGTTATCTCTGAGGTGTGCCTAACCTCCCGGGGTTATCTCCGGGGTTGGAATTTAGTGCCTCGGGGTTATCTCTAAGGTTGAAGCTGACTTCTGGGGATTAGAACGGACTTCTCCGGGGTTATCTCTGGAATTGCAACAGCAATCCTCGGGGTTGTCTCCGAGGTTGGAGCTGTATCTCCCGAGGTTGTCTCCGGGACTAGAACTGAGTATCTTGGGGTTGTCTCTGAGATGAAAAAACTGAGTTGTGACGCCCCCAAAATAGGTATACAACACCCATTCTGAGTCGCCAAATACATGGTACAGAAAGCAAACTACAACTTCAATAATACAATTGTCGTGCAAAATACGACAACACATACTGTGAGTTTAAATACAAATATTGTCTTCTAGACAATATCCACACTCAAATAAGTCCTCAATACAATTATTCAAACACTATTTTACAGAAATAGTGAGGACTGCTAAAACATCTTTCTAGAACCATCACTCCATATCCCGACTAGATCCTGCTATGTTCTCACCTCCTGAGAAGAAAAATGGAACAAAAAGGAAAGGGTGAGCTCAACTAGCCCAGTAAAGAATATTATGACTAAGATAATATACAACAAATTATCATTAGTATTCAACAGGGAAAAATCTGATAGAATATAATCGACAACAAGTTTTAGATCAACAACTGCAGCGGAAACAACAAACCATTAGAAGAGTCAAGTAGAGAAAGAATTCTACTATCTTCTAAGATTTAAAAGTCCAGCATCAATATTTTATCCCTGTAACATCGATTAATAATCATCTTTAACCAAATATTCATCTTTGCACTACAGGCCAAAGATATTCATTTGTATCACCTGTCGGTCATATTCATCTCAACACATGTTCATCTTTGCTCTACAGGCCAAAGATATTCATCAAGTAATCATACATCTTTGCACTACAGGCCAAAGATATTCAGTAATATCATCATTTAGGACTGATGATGATGAAAAATATCTTAAAGAAAACGAATCCAGTGAGACAGAATGACAAATATTAGGGATTCGTATAACAGTTTATCCAAGATCAATAATACTTCATAATAATCAATTGTGAAGCAGAATTCAAAAATAAAGATCAAAACATGGATACAATCAAAGATAGTAACCATAATAGTCATCTTGGACAAAAAGAAAAAATTTTATTTTTCGGTGAATAGTGCCGTATTCGTGAATAGTGCCGTATACGTGAATAGTAACCCCGACACAAAAAGTTCCAAATTTGATAAAAACTCATATCAATATTTCAGCATAATGATATTGAAGAAAATAATATCATTTAAGAAGAAAATAATATCCCTTACCTCAAAATATCAGTACTTCTGGTCGGAATACCGGTATAAGGCTGAAAGAAACTTGCTCTGATGAATAGAAACTCTCAAAGTATCTAAATACTCACAAAATACACTCAATAATCTAGAGAGAGAAAGAGAGAAAACTTGTTTCTAGTGTGATTTTCAATTCTAACTTAGCCCTCTATTTATAGGAAAATTTTAGTAGGTTTGACCTGCAACCTGATGGTTTTACCTGCTACTATTCCCACCCACTACATTTGAAATATAATTAAGCACATTTCTTCACCAACCACAAGTGGGGCCCACCAATTCTAGAATTTTCCATTAAAATGATAAACTCCGAAAATTCAACAATTTCTGAACCAGTCATCTCGTAAAATTCATAATAAATCATACGTTAATTTTTAACGGTTCAAAATTTGTGGACATATACTCAACTTATATATGTATAACATATCCAAAAATTACCACGATCCAACGGTCGGATTAAAAATTATAACACCCGCAATATTTCTCAAAAACCTGATTTGATTTTTAATACCTCCATTCCGATAAAAATACTGATAAAACACCTCAACATTAACTCCTTCATTTTTAACCACAATAAATATATCCAACATTTATATCCACATAAAATAAATATTTCCTTATCATATGAATCAATAATTAATTATTCACAAATAATATTACAGAATCACATTTATGACAACCAGGCCGTTCCCAGGAAAGAGGGGGCTTTCCAATAAGGATTTCTCCTTACTGGCGCACAATTAGATGACCAAACCTCTCCTTAGACAGAACTTTCTAGACATTGCCAATAATGTTATCTAATAATATTATTCAAATAATATGAATTATTGATCTGATAATGGAAAATACTGTGCAGCAACAATTATTGAAACAACAATAATATAAAATATCAACGCAACAATTATTGAATCAATAAAATAAAATATTGAACAATAACTATTGTAACAATTATTGAGTAGTGCCTTCTTACGTAAGAATCAATAATTGGTGCAATACCGTGTGCTACTGTATTTTAACCACCGGGTATTCCAACAGTATTAACGGTAACAACTACACCGTTATTTATAAACAACTTATACTTGTCGTTTTCTTCATCCAATCGCTTTCCGTTATGGGGCCCACACAAGGCTGCGCCGTCGTACGAATATTCCCCGACAGCAAGAATATTCCACGACCAAACGAATATTCCCCGACAAAATGAATATTTTATAACCACTTGCTTATTTTGTAAAATTTGCACATTTCACCCATAACCAAAGTATTATATCAAATTAACCCCTTATTATTCACAATAATATTTAGAGAAAATTTGATTATATTCATTAATAAGTTGGGGTCTTACATAAGTATCCTGTGGTTGTCTCCGAGATTGAACTGATTTGACTTCCAAGGTTATCTCTGGAAGACGATTATGCCCTCCTACAAGGTTAGTAACAGGAATGCAAAATTTCGAGTGTCTACATTAATTATCCTCACTTAGTTTGGTTAATTCAATCAATTAGTTAGCCACAATCGTTGACTTTGACTTTTGTATTTATACCGTATAATTTTTGTATTATTCTCGTCTTATATTTCATATTATACATTGTATTATTCTTATATAATACTTTGTTATCTTTCCAAAATTCGTCACACATGCTAAAAATTGCGTTTTTCGTTTTCAAATTTTATTGGATATTTCGTCTTTCCTCGTGATATTAACATTAACGTGCTCTTCGAAAAATTGAAAAAAATGCAAAAGCGTTTTTGGGTGAATAGTGTTTTTACGTCTTTTTCTTAAAAAATATTATTTTATTATATGAATCTCAAACTCGTAAATTCTAACACATAAACACATTGTAGGTCATAATAAGACCTTTAAACACATAACATAAATTGTTATAAATAAAAATTCATTTTATTCAATATTAATTGTCAAGTCTAATTTACAAGACTATCCGATTTTTCGAATTGTCACAGTTACCATCTGCAACATCGTATCATCTACATAGTCTCTGTCATCAGCATCACTATCTTCATCTTCAACAGCATCATGAGTGTCATGTTCATCTTCAACAATATGATCAATATTATATTCATCATTTTATCATATATAATCTAACGATTGAAAAGGTAACCTTCCATAAATACAATATGTGTTCTTATTCATCAATATCATGATGAAACTCAAAATTAATTCTTTCAATCTCCACTCTTATATTTAGTCATCGCATTGAGATAGTTCATTGTACACTAAAAGAGCAGAGTGCAGCTCCCCGCAATATAACAAGCACAAAAATTGAAAAAGCTGCAGTTACAGGCACGAAGGCCATTTCACTAGCAGTCATGAATTTTGATCGTACCAGTAAAAAGCATGAGTTCTAAATAACTTGAGCTGCAATGATACTCTATTAAGACTAGCTTGGAAAGAATACCTGCTTCAGAACCAAATTTGGACCCCAAATAGTATACATGAAGTAAAACTAAAGGTGATTAAAAATTACACAGAGCTCACTAGAAAAACAAAGAGTAAACAGGAAGGTTACATACAACCTTTCAAATTAAACACAGTAAAACACTGTCTATCAAGAGTAGAAACAAACTCAAAAAGAAACCAAGGATAAAAATCCCCACACCAACTTACCTGGTTATTCCATAAACCACTTTCAAGTGAATGGAAAGTTGGACAGAAACAACAGTAATCCTTGTTGATATCTACAATGCCAAGGGAAGAACCCTTGCTAAAAATAAGAAATGCAAAACCCAAAACTTAAAAAACCTAAAACAGTCTAGAGAGAGAAAATAGTCCATAAAATAAATTAGCGTCATATCAAACCACTCACATATCAAGTAGGAAACTAGCCTGGTAATACTATTATCTGTCAGGACACCAGAGTTTTACAAGATGCACAGAAAAGTAAAATAAGTGTTGAAGCTATAGTTCACCGAGAGAAATTAACTATAATGTAAAATGAACTAGAGTGTTGGGACACACTGTACACACAGAGAAATAAAAATCCTGTTAGAATGTTTTATTTCCTTATATGGCCTCCACTATTTATGTAATTATTGAGCTTACATATTGTATTAATTTAATCATCTTATTTATGGGTTTGGTAATTAATTGTGGCCTATAAATAATATTACTGATAGTACTTGGCATAATGGGCCCTAGGATTTTATAATCTTGATGGACGATTTTGACCCTTAGTTATTGTAAGACCCCAACTTTTATGAATAAAGATTAATTTTTCTCAAAATATATTTTTTGAATATTATAGTGTGAATTTGATATAATGTTATAGTTGTGGGTAATATTTACAAATTTTGCAAAGTAAGCAAGTTTGTATAAAATATTCGATTGGTCGGGGAATATGCGTATGATGGCACGATCATTGGTGGACCCCACAATGAAAGTATTGTCGGAGTTAGAAAACGACGTAAATGTCTTTTTATAAAAATAACGACGAAAGTTTTACCGTTAAACTGTTGAACTACCCGGTGGTAAAAGTACAGTAATACGAATGGTTGCATAGTAGCACACGGTATTGATTATTGATGCTTACGTGATAAGTCACTCAAATATACTGTTGGGTAAAATCTAATTACGCACAACACACAAGTATACGTGGTCAAGAAGTAATATAGCAGAAAGTAGAGTATCGTTCCCTCAGAGACTCAGTAAGACATTAACTATCACAATTTCCAATTTTGTATTAATCCTAATTTTATTAAACTAATCAATTTCTAGTTTATAACTAAAAATATTAAAAATATTAAAATCACCAAATAATAAACAAACCCTAAAAACTGAATTTTCAAACAAATAATGGAGAATTAGGCTTCCAACTTCACTCTAAGCATCACTCTGATTATTATATCCTTATTTCAGTTTAACTCACTATCCCATCTTATTAATCAAGAACACATATGTAGTACTAACCACCTCTCGATGTACTAATACAGTATTAACTTCAATCCACAATTAAGATAGAATCAAGTTAAACACCTTTATCAACTAACTCACTATATCTCTATGTGAATTACAATCAAAGAAGATTTAAGCTCAAGTTCATTATCCGATTACATGCGATGTCAAGCATATCTCTACCCTAACATTAATCAAGATTCTGTTCATTCACATAAATCAAGAACACATGCTATATTAACTAAGTTTAGACTCGTATTTCATCTCTCGAGTTCATACAAGTCCACAAAGAATCGTTGATCAGGCAATTCATAAATTCAAGCTCAAATTAATATAGATAAATCGAATAATAGCTTATTAAACTGAAATCAAAGATTACATAATCATCGTTCCACTTAAAGATCCGTCTCAAGCCTGAAAAGAAATTAGTTCATCATAAATGAAATAATCACTGAATAAATTAAAGATAACATCTTCTCAATTACAGAAATAAAACTAAAGAAGAAGAATAGCGCAGAACACCCTTCACTTTAGCCTTAATCCGCAACTGATATAAAATTCTTCAAAATATTCACTCCGTTACTCAATCTGAAATTCTATTCTCAGAGTTCGTTAATTGCTTTTCATGATGTCCCTCAATTTTGTGTTTGTGTTGCAGTTATATGTTTTACAACCACAATCTTAGCTCAATTCCATGCCCGCTAGAGTCCTACTGCTCTACAAGCATCACAATCTAAGTTCAAGCAGTGTTTGAACCAAGATAGGATAGCCTAAACTTGACACCCCCCGCCTCGGTGAGGGTATTTACATGAAGAGAGCCTGCCTCGCAAACCTGAAGACCCCTCACCCGGTGGGGGTGTTAGGCTTAATAAGGCTCGCCCTGGCGGGGGTAGGCTTTCTTTGCTGAACTCTGTTTTCTTCTTTGCTTGCCACTTTATTACCACAAATGCACTCCTTTGATACTCAAACGCCACATCACCACACCTACACATTAAATAATAATAAACAAGTTACATAGAACATAAATACGAAGAATTAACACCGACTAAGCTTGGATTAAGAACCGATCCGTGGATATAAAATACACTTATCAAAATCCCTCAAACATAAAACATGCTAGTCCTCGAGTATATGTGTTATGCAATGCAATGCAATGAGAAGTAATGTATCTAACTATATATCTACGAATTCAAAAGTATCACAGGATCAAAATTTAATCCTTCGGCCTCAGAACAATCAAGCAAACACTACAATACTTCATAATAAAAGCCATCGATAACTTCTTATCAATCCTCGAATCTTACATTGTCATCATAGATATAATGTGTGTGTGTGATTAACATCTATGCTAACTCATTCTAATTAAAATTTAACACATAACCAATCTCTTATTAGGAATCATACAGAATAAACTCAAAAATTTCAAAAATAAACAAGTTCTAACTAAAATCAAACAATTACCAAGATTAAGGGTCCGAATAGGGTACTCATGCTCTTTTTTTCATTGATGGGGCCTCTTTGCCTTTATTTCCCGTCTTCTCTTTATTTTTCTTTTCTTTCTCTTTTTTTTTCTCTCGATAGATGGTAGGTGAGTGCGTTTTACGCTCCATCTCACGCCTGTGTTTATGGGGAATATTTCTTCTTAACCCACCACAAGACTCAACTTAACAATATTTTCTTTATTTTTTTTGAAGCTTATATACCCTACTTTTTCCCCCAAACTTAGGTTCTTGCCTAATTTGTCATCTTTACTGCCTATTCTTGTCATTCTCTTATTTACACTAGCACTATCCTTTAGAAACTGTTTACGTATCAATTTAAATTACTCAGTTGACACAGAGGTTATTAACGTGCTATCCTTTTTTATACCAGTTTTAAACAAGCACAAGATCCGAGTCATAATTCAAAACAACAAAATAGTTCTAATACTGGGTACTGTATTTGTTTACTTAACCTCAATCTCATCATTGACCAACATAAACACGAACTACAATAGCTATTGGTCATATGCAAAACAACAAAATTCTAACTATTTTTTTTAAACCGAATAATAAAATGCAGAATAACAAAATTAATTAAACTATTTATGCACCTAAGCTATTATGCAACTATATGATTACCTAAATGCAACATTACAAATGACATTATGCATGCAACATGAAATGTAAAATAAAACTAAATCCCCCAAACTTAATAACTACAATGTCCTCATTGTATGAATACGCAATAAAATATGTAAGGACTTCCCTGTAATCGCCTAAGTCTGAAGTCGCCTAAGTCTGAGTTGGTGGTGGTGGTTGATCTTCTTCTTCAGAGTCACTTGGTGGGAACCTTGGCATTGGCATGGGCTGCTGGTATGGAAATTGAGCATTAGGATTTAAGATTTGGAGCGTCGTGTTCAATTATGCGAACGATAGGTTCATTGCTTCAAATATGTGATACTACCTAGCTGCGAGTCGGTGCATCTCTCAGCGTGCTTCCTTGTTGTGCTCATCCACTTGGCGTTGAAATGTAAGAAATCGAGGGCTAGATATGGTGTCAAAATGTAGTGCCTCCTCTACTTCGTGCTCTCCCATCTTCGCATCCTCTTGAAACTAGGCATCATCCGAGGTGTCTTCAGCGTCAGCTTCATCCTCTGAAGCTGAGGGAAATATAAAACCTACTCCTCTTGGATGTGACTCACCCCCG
Organism: Panax notoginseng; assembly: GCA_016801055.1. Taxonomy (NCBI): domain Eukaryota; kingdom Viridiplantae; phylum Streptophyta; class Magnoliopsida; order Apiales; family Araliaceae; genus Panax; species Panax notoginseng. The sequence continues at coordinate 115,200,353 of CM029015.1, read as the reverse complement.
GCCCATACTGTATACCACGCAATCATTCTGGAATCTAGTAGCTACAGCGGCATCTGAGTGGGTTCATCATCAGACCATCTAAGACCCGCTTGGCGACACAATCCATAAATGAAATCTTGCACAATTGCGTATAAAGTAGTGCCTTATCCTTGGTCATAGTTGATGTGTGTGTGGACGGAAATAGTTTGGCACACAAGAATGCATATCATATCTTCCCATACCTGCTGAGATCCTTGCTATGAAAAATCGTGCCTCCTTTCTGACCCTTGATCCATGTTTTACCCGGATTAGTCATGTCCTTCAAAATAGCCTCAAAATTTGGATAGTTGTCACGTAAGTGTGACGCCCCCAAAATTAGCTATACATAACCCATCTTGGGTCGTCAGATACATGGTACAGAATACAAATACAACTTACTAATACAACTGTCGTGTACAATACGACAAAACATAACTGTGAGTTTGAATACAATTATTGTATACTAGAGACTATACAAACTCAAAAGGAGTCCTCATTATAATTATTGTCACACTATTTAATAGAATAGTGAGGACTACTAATACTATCATCTGGTCCATCACTCCGTTCCCCGACTCGTCCCAGCTATATTCTCACTTCCTGAAGAGAACAGTGAAAGAAAGGGTGAGCTCAACTAGCCCAGTAAGAAATATTATGACTAAGATAATGCAGAATAAATTATCATTAGCCTTCAACAGTGTTAAACTGATAAAATATAACGAATATCAAGTTTAACTGCAGCGGGACAAGCAATCCATTAAAAGAGTCAAGTAGAGAATAAAATCTACTATCTTCTATGATTTAAAAGTTTTTTAACACTGTTATCGCTGGGACTCAGCTTAATAAAATAATCCACATCATCGAATCACCCCTGCACTACGGCCAAGGATATTCGTGTATTCATTAATGGTCATGATCATGCCAACAACTGTCCATCAATGCACTACGGGCTAATGAGGACTTTTACCACTTCATTTGCAACATTACGGTCATGATTACACGAATAATCCCTGGTTATAATCATACCAAGTCCATCTATGCATTACATACCATAGATGACTTTTAACATTTTATAAACATGAGGATGATGACAATGATATAAGAATTCAATAAAACAAGTTCAAGAATTAATTTATCCAAGAATTAACAACGTCCAAATTGTCAACATGATACTGCTTTGTGGAGTAAAATTCAAGAATGTTTAGAAGAATATTTTCATTAAAAGATACTGGATGAACCACAATTATCAAGGATATTCCACTAATTTCATGGAGTATAGAAGTTAAAACTTAACCAACTGAGTATAATAAATAATAGAATAACAAAAGAAATCACCTGGCATGCGATAGACCGCACAGACATGTTATTCTAACAGAATAATAAATAATGGAACAAGGTCTGGCATAAACGCACAGACAGGATATTCCGACAGAATAATAAATAATGGGACCAGGTCCGGCGTAAACGCACAGACAAGTTATTCTGACAGAATAATAACAAGACGGAACCAGGTCCGGTGTAAAACACACAGACAGGATGTTCCAACAGAATAATAACAAGACGCAACCAGGTCCGGTGTAAAACACATAGACAAGATGTTCCAACAGAATAACAGAAGAATGTCACCAAGTATAGGGTAGACCGCGTTTACAGGTTATTCCAACAGAATAATAAGAAATGGAATAACAACAGTTCTCTTCATGAATAAGAAAGAATAACACCCCTTACCGTTTTAAAGTAGAAATGAAATAAGGAAGTAGTTAAGTAGTAGAATACTTTTCTTCTCTCTCTCTCTCTCTATAGTTTCTCTCTATAGTTTCTCTCTATAGTTTCTCTCTCTAGAGTTCAGTGAATTCGTAAGAAATAATGAAGGAATGAGCTGCTATTTATAAAAAAATGGAATGCATAGTAACTAATCCATGAACGGTCCAGATTGATTACTTTAATCTGACGGTCCATATTTAAAGAAAAATCTTTTAAATAAAATATAATATATTCTATTTATAGAATAACTTTAATAAAGTATTCTGTTTTATATAAAAAAATATTTCTCTTTTATTACGTTAATAATACGATTAAAACAAAACTTCATTATCGCTAAATAATTCATATTATTAACTGACAATAATTGAAACAAACTGAGTGACTTCTCACATAAGCATTAATAATCAATACCGTGTGCTAGTATGCAACCACACGTATTGTTGTACTTTTACTACAGAGTAGTTCAACCGTATCAATGGTAAAACTTCCGCCGTTATTTTTAATAAAATATTTTTGTCGTTTTCTCAATCCGACAATAATTCCGTTGTGGGGTCCACCAATGATTGTGCCGTTGTACGAATATTCCCCGACCAATCGAATATTACATAACAACTTGCGTACTTTGCAAAATTTATAAATATTACCCACAACTATAACATTATATCAAATTAACTCCATAATCTTCAAAAATGATATTTATAGAAAATTCATCTTTATTTATAAAAAGTTGGGGTCTTACAACCTCCCCTTCTTATGAAATTTCGCCCTCGAAATTAGGGTACGTACCTGGTATGTCGAAGAGGTAAGGATACCTTGATTTCATTTCAGATTCTAACTCCCAAGTCAATTCCTCCACATCGTGGTTTCTCCACAAATCTTTGACTTGAGGTATAACCTTGGAGCGTAGAATATGTTCCTTCTTATCCAAGATTTGAATAGGAACTTCTTCATACGTCAAATCTTCTGCTATTTCGTCCGGTTCTAACTCAATAATGTGGTTCGGGTCTTCCACATATTTACGTAACATGGATATGTTAAAAACATTATGAACACGAGACATACTTGGCGGTAAAGCGAGTCTATAAGCCACAGTTCCTACTCGATCGAGGATTAAAAATGGACCGATGAATCGGGGATTGAGCTTTCCTCTCTTTTCAAATCTCCTAACTCCTTCCCATGGAGCAACACGTAAGAACACATGATCTCCTATATCAAATTTCACATCCTTTCGATGAAGATTAACATAACTCGTTTGTCGATCTTGTGAGGTTTTTATACGTTGTTGGATCGTTTGAATCTTTTCTGTAGTCATACGTACCAACTCCGGTCCCAACAACCTTGCTTCACCCACCTCATCCCAGCATACTGGAGAACGACACTTTCTTCCATACAACGCTTCGAATGGAGCCATGCCAATACTTGCTTGATAACTATTGTTGTAGGAAAACTCCACCAATGATAAGAACTTGTCCCAACTTTCCTTGAAGTTAAGGACACAGAGTCTTAATAAATCTTCTAGAGTTTGAATAGTCCTCTCTGATTGTCCGTCCGTCTGAGGATGATATGCCAAACTAAATAGTAAATTCGTGCCCATAACTTTTTGTAAGCTAACCCAAAATTGTGAAGTAAATCTTGGGTCTCGGTCAGAAACTATGGATACTGACATACCATGCAGTCTTACAATCTTGTTTATGTACATACGAGCAAGGCGTTCAAGTATATAAGTTTCTCCTATTGATAAAAAATGAGCAGACTTGGTCAATCTATCAACAATGACCCAAATCACATCAATACCTTGAGAAACCTTAGGAAGATCGGTAACGAAATCCATAGTAATGTGCTCCCACTTCTATTTTAGAATTTCAACTGGTTGCAATGGACCTTTTGGTACTTGATGCTCCGCCTTGACTCGTTAACAAGTTAGACACCTTGAGATAAACAGCGCTATCTCTCGCTTCATATTGCTCCACCAAAATGTATGACGAAGATCATGATACATTTTGGAACTCCCAGGATGGATTGCAAACGGTGTGTTGTGCGCCTCCGTCATGATTTCATACTTTAAATCAGGGTTGTTAGGAACACAAATTCTGGAGTTGACCCGAAGTATTCCTTCTTTATCGATTCTTGCTTTCGGCATAACACCTTCTTTCACTTTCTTCCTCATACGCATCAGCTTTAGGTCTGTAGCTTGAGCAGCTTTAACTTTATCGATTAAAGTTGGTTCTACTCGTATATTCGCCATCATCACATGGGTCCCTGGAGTCTTTAACTCTATCTCCATCCTTTGCAAGTCACACAAAATGGGCCTTTGTGTTGATAATATCGCACTCGTACTTGCATATGATCTTCTACTCAATGCGTCAGCTACCACGTTCGCTTTTCCAAGATGGTATTGAATGGTATGATCATAAACTTTCAACAGTTCAAGCCAACGTCGTTGTCGCATGTTGAGTTCCTTTTGAGTGAAGAAATATTTGAGGCTTTTATGATCCGTAAAGATCTCCACCTTCTCCCCATACAAGTAATGCCTGCAAATTTTAAGTGCAAAGACAACAACTGCCAACTCTAGATCATGAGTAGGATAATTCCACTCATATTCCTTGAGTTGTCTTGATGCATAGGCTATGACTTTTCCATGTTGCATGAGAACACATCCCAACCCTTTGCTCGAAGCATCACTGTAGATGACAAATCCCTCCGAGCCAGATGGTATTGTTAGAACAGGTGCTGAAATGAGTCTCCTCTTGAGTTCTTGAAAACTCTTTTTACATTCTTCGCTCCAACCGAACTTTGTATCTTTCCGAGTCAGTTGGGTTAATGGAGTAGCGATTCGAGAAAATCCTTCCACGAATATCCGATAATAACCAGCTAAACCAAGAAAGCTACGTACTTCGGTCACTGATTTAGGTTGCTCCCAGCTTTAAATAGCTTCAATCTTTGCCAGGTCAACCGATATTCCACGACTTGATACTACGTGCCCAAGGAATGCTACCTCCTCCAGCCAGAACTCGCATTTCTTCAACTTGGCATAAAGCTTGTATTCACGAAGCTTTTGGAATACCAGCCTCAAGTGTTGCTCATGATCTTCACGGCTTTTGGAATAAATAAGGATGTCATCAATAAAGACAACCACAAAGTGATCCAAATATTCCTTGAATACCCGGTTCATCATATCTATGAAGACAGTAGGAGCATTAGTTAATCCAAAGGACATGACTAGGAATTCATAATGCCCGTACCGTGTTCTGAAAGCCGTCTTTGGAATATCCTCAGTTCTAACCTTCAGCTGATGATATCTAGAACGAAGATCAATCTTTGAAAAGAATTGTGCTCCTTGCAACTGGTCAAACAGGTCATCAATACGTGGCAATGGGTACCTGTTTTTGATGGTGACATGATTCAACTCCCGACAATCAATACAATGCCGCATACTTCCATCTTTCTTCTTCACGAATAGAACAGGAGCACCCCAAGGAGAAGTACTAGGACGAATAAAGCCAATGTCTAACAATTCCTGCAGTTGGATCTTTAACTCCTGAAGTTCAATAGGAGTCATTCGATATGGGGCTTTGGAAATGGGTTTTGTACCGGGTTCAAGGTCGATACAAAATTTAATTTTACGCTCTGGGGGTATGCCAGGAAGTTCTTCAGGGAATACGTTAGGAAATTTATTAACAATAGAAATATCATTCAAAACTGAAGTATTTTTGTTTAGATCCGTGACATGAGCTAAGAAAGCTTGACATCTATTTTTCAATAAACGAATAGCTTTATGGCTTGAGATGACAGCGATTGATTTTAATGGTTTGGTTGCTTGAATTCGCATAATAGGTCGATTAGGAATATCAAAGCTAACAACCTTACGAAAATAATCAATTTTTGCATAATGAGTAGTTAACCAATCAATCCCTAGAATCACGTCAAATGCAAGTATTTTTAATGAAATAAGATCGACAGGTAATGTGTGGGTACCAACTTGAACCAAAAAAGAATTATAAACCGTGAATGTAATGAAGGTTTCTCCCAATGGAGTTTCAACAGATAAGTCAAAGTCTAATTTCTCCGGAGTCAAATTTAATCGATGAGCGCAAGTAGGAGAAATAAAAGAATGGGTAGAACCGGTATCAAATAAACTTTAGACTTCATTAGAGTTTATAATAAGCTTACCCGTGATGACCTCATTCGGGTTCCTTGCTTTTTGGGAGGTCACAACTAATGCTCTCCCTTGCACTACCGATTTTAACTTTTCTGGGACGGCCTTCGGTGTCTCCATCTTGGATGAACTTGTTTTTGGTAAATGACAAAATCGAGCTAAATGACCTTCTCTTCCACAATCATAACATGCTTTATACGGCATCGCGCAGTTTGGACTGATGTGCCCCTCCCCTCCATATTTGAAACATATGATAGGTGGTTGTTCTCTTTTCTTAACAACGAGTGCTGGTGCTGACGTCTTTCCATCATTATTGAATCTCCTCTTCTTGAAATGACCATTCTTATTATTTTGGCCCTGATTACCACCGAAGTGGTAACCATTTCTGGCCCGTTGATTCGCTCCACGCTTGTTGTCACCGTTTCGATGACTGCTCTCACTAGTATTATCATTTTGTCGACTGCTCTCTTTTGGTTGCATTGGCTCGTTATCGCGCTCCACTAACTGAGCCATATTCACAACATCTGAATACAAACACAGTTTATGAGAAATAAGATGTTGACGTATCTCAAGTTTCAAACCTCGCAAAAACATTCACGTCATTTGCTCTTCATTATCCACCAAGTGGGACATAAACTGGGACAACTCAGGAAATTTGGCCTCATACTGCGACACGGTCATATTATTCTGCTCCAATTTGATGAACTCCACCTCCTTCATGTGACGAACACTTTCGGGAAAGTATTTGTCATTGAACAGCTCTTGGAACTTCTCCTAAGACATCTTTAGTGCGGCAGGTTGAGTATGCTTAATCTATTCCCACCAGTAATCTGCCTCTCCTCGCAGCATAAAGGCGGCAAAGGGAACCTTTTGCTCCACGGAGCATTCCAAGACATCAAATATCTTGGTGATCTGCTTTATCCATGTTTTCGCTATAAGTGGTTTTGACTCTCTCTTAAACTCCGATGGTCCCAGCTCCTTGAACTGTTTAGCGGTGACCGTCCGAGAGTTTTCAGTATTTCCACCTATATTTTGGACAGGAGCCGCTCTCGCCTGCTGTTGCATGAACTGCATAAAGCTTCTGAACATTCCGTCATTCATCATCTGGTCAGTGTTGTTGTTTGCATGTGGATTGTCACCTTCCTGATGCACATTATCCTGATTATTGATATGTGGTGAATCAACAGTCGCCTGTGCTCCATTGCTATTCTCAACATTCTCATATGCTATTTTCATATACTGCCACAAAACAAAAGTTAATTGATATGTCGTATATTATCCTTATATTATGACCGACCAATTAAATACCATGCAAATAAACTTAGGTAGGTCATACTAGCGAAGGAATTCCCCGTCTCTCCTCTCCTAATTCTATTCTCACATCTTAGCCAAGGATCATATCCCTAAGCTCTGATACCAACTGTGACACCCCCAAAATTAGGTATACATCACCCATCTTGGGTCGTCAGATATATGGTACAGAATACAAATGTAACTTACTAATACAACTGTCGTGTACAATACGACAAAACATAACTGTGAGTTTGAATACAATTATTGTCTACTAGAGACTATATGACTTTCAACATTTTATAAACATGAGGATGATGACAATGATATAAGAATTCAATAAAACAAGTTCAAGAATTAATTTATCCAAGAATTTTCAACGTCCAAATTGTCAACATGATACTGCTTTGTGGAGTAAAATTCAAGAATGCTTAGAAAAATATTTTCATGAAAAGATACTAGATGAACCGCAATTATCAAAGATATTCAACTAATTTCATGGAGTATAGAAGTTAAAACTTAACCAACTGAGTATAATAAAGAAAGGAATAACAAAAGAAATCACCCGACATGCGATAGACCGCACAGACAGGTTATTCTAACAAAATAATAAATAATAGAACCAGGTCCGGCATAAACGCACAGACATGATATTTCGACAGAATAATAAATAATGGGACCAGGTCCGGCGTAAACGCACAGACAGGTTGTTCCGACAGAATAATAACAAGACGAAACCAGGTCTGATGTAAAACACACAGACAGGATGTTCCAACAGAATAACAGAAGAATGTCACCAATTATAGGGTAGACCGCAACAGAATAATAAGAAATGGAATAACAACAGTTCTCTTAATGAATAAGAAAGAATAACACCCTTACCGTTTTAAAGAAGAACTGAAATAAGGAAGTAGTTAAGTAGCAGAATACTTTTTTTCTTTCTCTCTATAGTTTCTCTCTATAGTTTCACTCTAGAGTTCAGTGAATTCGTAAGAAATAATGAAGGAATGAGCTGCTATTTATAGAAAAATGGAATGCATAGTAACTAATCCATGAACGGTCCAAATTGATTACTTTAATCTGACGGTCCATATTTAAAGAAAAATATTTTAAATAAAATATAATATATTCTATTTATAGAATAACTTTAATAAAGTATTCTGTTTTATATAAAAAGATGTTTCTATTTTATTACGTTAATAATATGAATAAAACAAAACTTCATTATCGCTAAATAATTCATATTATTAACTGACAATAATTGAAACAAACTGAGTGACTTCTCACATAAACATTAATAATCAATACCGTCTGCTACTATGCAACCACACGTATTACTGTACTTTTACTACCGAGAAGTTCAACAGTATCAATAGTAAAACTTTCGCCATTATTTTTAATAAAATATTTTTGTCGTTTTCTGAATCCGATAATAATTCCGTTGTGGGGTCCACCAATGATTGTGCCGTTGTACGAATATTTCCTGTTAAAATGAATATTCCCCGACTAATCGAATATTATATAACAACTTGCGTACTTTGCAAAATTTATAAATATTACCCACAACTATAACATTATATCAAATTAACTTCATAATATTTAAAAATGATATTTATAGAAAATTTATCTTTATTTATAAAAGTTGGGGTCTTACAACCTCCCCTTCTTATGAAATTTCGCCCTCGAAATTAGGGTACGTACCTGGTATGTCGAAGAGGTAAGGATACCTTGATTTTATTTCAGATTCTAACTCCCAAGTCACTTCCTCAACATCGTGGTTTCTCCACAAAACTTTGACTTGAGGTATAACCTTGGAGCGTAGAATATGTTCCTTCTTATCCAAGATTTGAACAGGAACTTCTTCATATGTCAAATCTTCTGCTATTTCGTCCGGTTCTAACTCAATAATGTGATTCGGGTCTTTCACATATTTACGTAACATGGATATGTGAAAAACGTTATGAACACGAGAGATACTTGGCGGTAAAGCGAGTCTATAAGCCACAGTTCCTACTCGATCGAGGATTAAAAATGGACAGATGAATCGTGGATTGAGCTTTCCTCTCTTTCCAAATCTCATAACTCCTTTCCATGGAGCAACACGTAAGAACACATGATCTCCTATATCAAATTCTACGTCCTTACGATGAAGATCAGCATAACTCTTTTGTCGATCTTGTGAGGTTTTTATACGTTGTCGGATCGTTTGAATCTTTTCTGTAGTCATACGTACCAACTTCGGTCCCAACAACGTTGCTTCACCCACCTCATCCCAGCATACTGGAGAACGACACTTTCTTCCATACAACGCTTCGAATGGAGCCATGCCAATACTTGCTTGATAACTATTGTTGTAGGAAAACTCCACCAATGATAAGAACTTGTCCCAACTTCCCTTGAAGTCAAAGACACATAGTCTTAATAAATCTTCAAGAGTTTGAATAGTCCTCTCTGATTGTCCGTCCGTCTGAGGATGATATGCCGAACTAAATCGTAAATCCGTGCCCATAGCTTTTTGTAAGCTAACCCAAAATCGTGAAGTAAATCTTGGGTCTCGGTCAGAAACTATGGATACTGGCATACCATACAGTCTTACAATCTCGTTTATGTACATACGAGCAAGGCGTTCAAGTTTATAAGTTTCTCGTATTGATAAAAAATGAGCAAACTTGGTTAATCTATCAACAATGACCCAAATCGCATCAATACCTTGAGAAACCTTAGGAAGACCGGTAACAAAATCCATAGTAATGTGCTCCCACTTCCATTTTGGAATTTCAAGTGGTTGCAATGGACCTTTTGGTACTTGATGCTCTGCCTTGACTCGTTGACAAGTTAGACACCTTGAGATAAATAGCGCTATCTCTCGCTTCATATTGCTCCACTAAAATGTATGGCGAAGATCATGATACATTTTGGTACTCCTAGGATGGATTGCAAACGGTGTATTGTGCGCCTCCGTCATGATTTCATACTTTAAATCAGGGTTGTTAGGAACACAAAGTATGGAGTTGACTCGAAGTATTCCTTCTTTATGGATTCTTGCTTTCGGCATAGCACCTTCTTGCACTTTCTTCCTCATACGCATCAACTCCAGGTCTGTAGCTTGAGCAGCATTAACTTTATCGATTAAAGTTGGTTCTACTCGTATATTTGCCATCATCACATGGGTCCCTGGAGTCTTTAACTCTATCTCCATCCTTTGCAAGTCACACAAAATGGGCCTTTGTGTTGACAATATCGCACTCGTACTTGCATATGATCTTCTACTCAATGCGTCAGCTACCACGTTCACTTTTCCAGGATAGTATTGAATGGTATGATCATAATATTTCAACAGTCCAAGCCAACGTCGTTGTCGCATGTTGAGTTCCTTTTGAGTGAAGAAATATTTGAGGCTTTTATGATCCGTAAAGATCTCCACCTTCTCCCCATAAAAGTAATGCCTCCAAATTTTAAGTGCAAAGACAACAGCTGCCAACTCTAGATCATGAGTAGGATAATTCCTCTCATATTCCTTGAGTTGTCTTGATGCATAGGCTATGACTTTTCCATGTTGCATGAGAACGCATCCCAACCCTTTGCTCGAAGCATCACTGTAGATGACAAATCCCTCCGAGCCAGATGGTATTGTTAGAATAGGTGCTGAAATGAGTCTCCTCTTGAGTTCTTGAAAACTCTTTTCACATTCTTCGCTCCAACCGAACTTGTATCTTTCTGAGTCAGCTGAGTTAATGGAGTAGCGATTCGAGAAAATCCTTCCATGAATATCCGATAATAACTAGCTAAACCAAGAAATCTATGTACTTCGGTCACTGATTTAGGTTGCTCCCAGCTTTGAATAGCTTCAATCTTTGCCAGGTCAACCGATATTCCACGACTTGATACTACGTGCCCAAGGAATGCTACCTCCTCCAGCCAGAACTCGTATTTCTTCAACTTGGCATAAAGCTTGTATTCACGAAGCTTTTGGAATACCAGCCTCAAGTGTTGCTCATGATCTTCACGGCTTTTGGAATAAATAAGGATGTCATCAATAAAGACAACCACAAAGTGATCCAAATATTCCTTGAATACCCGGTTTATCATATCCATGAAGACAGCAGGAGCATTAGTCAATCTAAAGGACATGACTAGGAATTCATAATGCCCATACCGAATTCTGAAAGTCGTCTTTGGAATATCCTCAGTTCTAACCTTCAGCTGATGATATCCAGAACGAAGATCGATCTTTGAAAAGAATTGTGCTCCTTGCAACTGGTCAAACAGGTCATCAATACGTGGCAATGGGTACCTGTTTTTGATGGTGACATGATTCAACTCCCGACAATCAATACAATGTCGCATACTTCCATCTTTCTTCTTCACGAATAGAACAGGAGCACCCCAAGGAGAAGTACTAGGACGAATAAAGCCAATGCCTAACAATTCCTGCAGTTGGATCTTTAACTCCTGAAGTTCAATAGGAGCTATTCGATATGGGACTTTGGAAATGGGTTTTGTACCGGGTTCAAGGTCGATACAAAATTTAATTTTACGCTCTGGGGGTATGCCAGGAAGTTCTTCAGGGAATACGTTAGGAAATTTATTAACAATAGAAATATCATTCAAAACTGAAGTATTTTTGTTTAGATCCGTGACATGAGCTAAGAAAGCTTGACATCTATTTTTTAATAAACGAATAGCTTTATGGCTTGAGATGACAGCGATTGATTTTAATGGTTTGGTTGCTTGAATTCGCATAATAGGTCGATTAGGAATATCAAAGCTAACAACCTTACGAAAACAATCAATTTTTGCATAATGAGTAGTTAACCAATCAATCCCTAGAATCACGTCAAATGCAAGTATTTTTAATGAAATAAGATCGACAGGTAATGTGTGGGTACCAACTTGAACCAAAAAAGAATTATAAACCGTGAATGTAATGAAGGTTTCTCCCAATGGAGTTTCAACAGATAAGTCAAAGTCTAATTTCTCCGGAGTCAAATTTAATCGATGAGCGCAAGTAGGAGAAATAAAAGAATGGGTAGAACCGGTATCAAATAAACTTTAGACTTCATTAGAGTTTATAATAAGCTTACCCGTGATGACCTCATTCGGGTTCCTTGCTTTTTGGGAGGTCACAACTAATGCTCTCCCTTGCACTACCGATTTTAACTTTTCTGGGACGGCCTTCGGTGTCTCCATCTTGGATGAACTTGTTTTTGGTAAATGACAAAATCGAGCTAAATGACCTTCTCTTCCACAATCATAACATGCTTTAGACGGCATCGCGCAGTTTGGACTGATGTGCCCCTCCCCTCCATATTTGAAACATATGATAGGTGGTCGTTCTCCTTCCTTAACAACGGGTGCTGGTGCTGACGTCTTTCCATCATTGTTGAATCTTCTCTTCTTGAAATGACCATTCTTATTATTTTGGCCCTGATTACCACCGAAGTGGTAACCATTTCTGGCATGTTGATTCGCTCCATGCTTGTTGTCACCGCTTCGATGACTGCTCTCACTAGTATTATCATTTTGCCAACTGCTCTCTTTTGGTTGCATTGACTCGTTATCGCGCTCCACTAATTGAGCCCTATTCACAACATCTGAATACAAACACAGTTTATGAGAAATAAGATGTTGACGTATCTCAGGTTTCAAACCTCGCAAAAACATTCGCGTCATTCGCTCTTCGTTATCCACCAAGTGGGACGCAAACCGGGACAACTCAGCAAATTTAGCCTCATACTGCTACACGGTCATATTATTCTGCTCCAATTTGATGAACTCCACCTCCTTCATGTGATGAACACTTTCGGGAAAGTATTTCTCATTGAACAACTCTTGGAACGTCTCCCAAGACATCTTCAGTGCGGCAGGTTGAGTACGCTTAATCGATTCCCACCAGTAATTTGCCTCTCCTCGAAACATAAAGGCGGCAAAGGGAACCTTTTGCTCCACGGAGCATTCCAAGATATCAAATATCTTGGTGATCTGCTTTATCCATGTTTCTGCTATAAGTGGTTTTGGCTCTCCCTTAAACTCCGGTGGTCCCAGCTCCTTGAACTGTTTAGCGGTGACCGTACGAGAGTTTTAAGTATTTCCACCTATATTTTGGACAAGAGCCGCTCTCGCCTGCTGTTGCATGAACTGCATAAAGCTTCTAAACATTCCATCATTCATCATTTGGTCAGTGTTGTTGTTTGCATACGGATTGTCACCTTTCTGATACACATTATCCTGATTATTGATATGTGGTGAATCAACAGTCGCCTGTGCTCCATTGCTATTCTCAACATTCTCATATGCCATTTTCAGATACTGCCACAAAATAAAAGTTAATTGATATGTCATATATTATCCTTATATTATGACCGACCAATTAAATACCATGCAAATAAACTTAGGTAGGTCATACTAGCGAAGGAACTCCCCGTCTCTCCCCTCCTAGTTCTATTCTCACATCTTAGCCAGGGATCATATCCCTAAGCTCTGATACCAACTGTGATGCCCCCAAAATTAGGTATACATCACCCATCTTGGGTCGTCAGATACATGGTACAGAATACAAATACAACTTACATCACCCATCTTGGGTCGTCAGATACATGGTACAGAATACAAATACAACTTACTAATACAACTGTCGTGTACAATATGACAAAACATAATTGTGAGTTTGAATACAATTATTGTCTACTAGAGACTATACAAACTCAAAAGGAGTCCTCATTACAATTATTATCACACTATTTAATAGAATAGTGAGGACTACTAATACTATCATCTGGTCCATCAATCCGTTCCCCGACTCGTCCCAGCTATATTCTCACTACCTGAAGAGAACAATGAAAGAAAGGGTGAGCTCAACTAGCCCAGTAAGAAATATTATGACTAAGATAATGCAGAATAAATTATCATTAGCCTTCAACAGTGTTTAATTGATAAAATATAACGAACATCAAGTTTAACTGTAGCGGGACAAGCAATCCATTAAAAGAGTCAAGTAGAAAATAAAATCTACTATCTTCTATGATTTAAAAGGTTTTTCAACACTGTTATCGTTGGGACTCAGCTTAATAAAATAATCCACATCATCGAATCACCCCTGCACTACGGCCAAGGATATTCGTATATTCATTAATGGTCATGATCATGCCAACAACTGTCCATCAATGCACTACGGGCCAATGAGGACTTTTACCACTTCATTTGTAATATTACGGTCATGATTACACCGAATAATCCCTGGTTATAATCATACCAATTCCATCTATGCATTACATGTCATAGATGACTTTCAACATTTTATAAACATGAGGATGATGACAATGATATAAGAATTCAATAAAACAAGTTCAAGAATTAATTTATCCAAGAATTAACAATGTCCAAAGTGTCAACATGATACTGCTTTGTGGAGTAAAATTCAAGAATGCTTAGAAGAATATTTTTATGAAAAGATACTAGATGAACCGCAATTATCAAGGATATTCCACTAATTTCATGGAGTATAGAAGTTAAAACTTAACCAACTGAGTATAATAAAGAATGAAATAACAAAAGAAATCACCCGGAATGCGATAGACCGCACAGGCAGGTTATTCTAACAGAATAATAAATAATGGAACTAGGTCCGGCGTAAATGCACAGACAGGATATTCCGACAGAATAATAAATAATGGGACCAGGTCCGACGTAAACGCACAGACAGGTTGTTCCGACAGAATAATAACAAGACGGAACCAGGTCCGGTGTAAAACACACAGACAGGATGTTCCAACAGAATAATAACAAGACGGAACCAGGTCTGGTGTAAAACACACAGACAGGATGTTCCAACAGAATAACAGAAGAATGTCACCAAGTATAGGGTAGACCGCGTATACAGGTTATTCCAACAAAATAATAAGAAATGGAATAACAACAGTTCTCTTTATGAATAAGAAAGAATAACACCCCTTACCGTTTTAAAGAAGAACTGAAATAAGGAAGTAGTTAAGTAGCAGAATACTTTTCTTCTCCCTCTCTCTATAGTTTCTCTCTCTAGAGTTCAGTGAATTCGTAAGAAATAATGAAGGAATGAGCTGCTATTTATAGAAAAATGGAATGCATAGTAACTAATCCATGAACGGTCCAGATTGATTACTTTAATCTGACGGTCCATATTTAAAGAAAAATATTTTAAATAAAATATAATATATTCTATTTATAGAATAACTTTAATAAAGTATTCTGTTTTATATAAAAAGATGTTTCTGTTTTATTACGTTAATAATACGAATAAAACAAAACTTCATTATCGCTAAATAATTCATATTATTAACTGACAATAATTAAAACAAACTGAGTGACTTCTCACATAAGCATTAATAATCAATACCGTGTGCTACTATGCAACCACACGTATTACTGTACTTTTACTACCGAGTAGTTCAACAGTATCAATAGTAAAACTTCCGCCGTTATTTTTAATAAAATATTTTTGTCGTTTTCTCAATTCGACAATAATTCCGTTGTGGGGTCCACCAATAATTGTGCCGTGTACAAATATTCTATGTTAAAACGAATATTCCCAGACCAATCGAATATTATATAACAACTTGCGTACTTTGCAAAATTTATAAATATTACCCACAACTATAACATTATATCATATTAACTCCATAATATTCAAAAATGATATTTATAGAAAATTCATCTTTATTTATAAAAGTTGGGGTCTTACAACCTCCCCTTCTTATGAAATTTCGCCCTCGAAATTAGGGTACGTACCTGGTATGTCGAAGAGGTAAGGATACCTTGATTTCATTTCAGATTCTAACTCCCAAGTCATTTCCTCAACATCGTGGTTTCTCCACAAAACTTTCACTTGAGGTATAACCTTGGAGCGTAGAATATGTTCCTTCTTATCCAAGATTTGAACAGGAACTTCTTCATACGTCAAATCTTCTGCTATTTCGTCCGGTTCTAACTCAATAATGTGGTTCGGGTCTTCCACATATTTACGTAACATGGATATGTTAAAAACATTATGAACACGAGACATACTTGGCGATAAAGCGAGTCTATAAGCCACAGTTCCTACTCGATCGAGGATTAAAAATGGACCGATGAATCGAGGATTGAGCTTTCCTCTCTTTCCAAATCTCCTAACTCCTTTCCATGGAGCAACACGTAAGAACACATGATCTCCTATATCAAATTCCACGTCCTTTCAATGAAGATCATCATAACTCTTTTGTCGATCTTGTGAGGTTTTTATACGTTGTCGGATCGTTTGAATCTTTTCTATAGTCATACGTACCAACTCCGGTCCCAACAACGTTGCTTCACCCACCTCATTCCAGCATATTAGAGAACGACACTTTCTTCCATACAACGCTTCGAATGCAGCCATGTCAATACTTGCTTGATAACTATTGTTATAGGAAAACTCCACCAATGATAAGAGCTTGTCCCAACATCCCTTGAAGTCAAGGACACAGTGTCTTAATAAATCTTCCAGAGTTTGAATAGTCCTCTTTGATTGTCCGTCCGTCTGAGGATGATATGCCGAACTAAATTATAAATCCATGCCCATAGCTTTTTATAAGCTAACCCAAAATCGTGAAGTAAATCTTGGGTCTCGGTCAGAAACTATGGATACTGACATACCATGCAGTCTTACAATCTCGTTTATGTACATACGAGAAAGGCGTTCAAGTGTATAAGTTTCTCGTATTGATAAAAAATGAGCAGACTTGGTCAATCTATCAACAATGACCCAAATCGCATCAATACCTTGAGAAACCTTAGGAAGACTGGTAACGAAATCCATAGTAATGTGCTCCCACTTCTATTTTGGAATTTCAAGTGGTTGCAATGGACCTTTTGGTACTTGATACTCCGCCTTGACTCGTTGACAAGTTAGGTACTTGATGTCCCATTTGATTTTCCAAATTCTTCATGGCTATTTCTTGTGATTTCATTGCCATTATTTGATTTTTCATGGCTACCTCGTTGCTCGTTATATACTTCGATAGCAACTCCTATAAATCTGATTTCCTCTCTTGACGTTGAACAGGTTGTTGTTGATTTTAAAATCCTCGGGGATACGATGGTCATTGGAATTGCTGGGTCTGATTATTGTTCCACGCCAAATTCATATTCCCCTTATTATATGCATTCTGGTATGTATTTTGGGGAATTCTGTTGTAGCTACTTAACAATTGTACTGATTCTGGGTTGATTGTGCATTAATCCGTAGGATGTTCACCCGCGCACAATTCATAAATAACTGCAACTTGCTATGTCTGTACCCCTGACCAAACATCAAAATTCTTAGAGAGTGCTAAAATCTACGCAGTTATTGTTGTCACTCCATCTACCTTTAACACTCCAGCAACTGTAGGTTGTGTCATTCTTGTTGTGCTCTACTGATAGTTGTTAGCAACCATTGTCTCTATCAACTAATACGCCTCCTCATAATTCTTTGCCATAAAAGTTCCCCCCGATGTTGCATCAATACCGGTCCTAAGTTTCCCATGTAGTCCGTTGTAAAATGTGTTCATCTGCAACCACTTAGGCAATCCGTGATGTGGGCATTTTCTGAGCAATTCTTTATATCTCTCCCATGCTTCCTACAATGACTCCCCATACTGCTGATCAAACATGGTAATCTCATTTCTCATCTTTGCAGTCTTCGCTGGTGGGAAAAATTTTGCAAGAAATTTCTGAGCAAGGTCACCCCATGTAGTTATTGATCCAGGTGGTAGAGAATTTAACCAACTCTTCGCTTTGTCCCGCAAAGTGAATAGGAACAAGCGAAGTCTTACCGCTTCTTCTGACACCCCATTGTACTTGAAAGTGTCGCATATTTCCAGAAAGCTGATCAGATGCTCGTTAGGATCATCATTTACCAGTCCCCCAAACTAAACTGAGTTTTGGATCATCTGAATAGTCCCAGGCTTAATCTCGAATGTATTCGCAGCTATAGCAGGCCTGGTGATACTCGACTACATATCAGTCACCTTAGGTATAGCAAAGTCCATCAACGCTTTCTGGTCTTCGGCAGCCATTACTTCTTCTTTCTCAGAATTTTCAAAGTCGTCCCTTGTTTGCTTAATCCACTTACTTAACATTTGAAAGCGTCTTTCAATGTCGTCCTCAAAATGAAGCCAGTCTGGATTTTTAGATCGAGTTTGCATAAACCAACTTCAAAAACCTGAAATAAAACGAACAAAGCAAAACAAAAATGTTTAAGTAAAACTGGGCTAATTAAACTGATATTGAAAAATATTAAAATCTATACAAAAGTCCCCGGCAACGGCGCCAAAAACTTGTTGGGTAAAATCTAATTACGCACAGCACGCAAGTATACGTGGTCAGCAAGTAATATAGTAGAAAGTAGAGTATCGTTCCCTCAGAGACTCAGTAAGACATTAACTATCACAATTACCAATTTTGTATTAATCCTAATTTTATTAAACTAATCAATTTCCAGTTTATAACTAAAAGTATTAAAAATATTAAAATAACCAAATAATCAAGAAACCCTAAAAACTGAATTTTCAAACAAATAATGGAGAATTAGGCTTACAACTTCACTCTAAGCATCACTCTGATTAGTATATCTTTATTCCAGTTTAACTGTAACAATCCAGATTTTTAATTATAATATTTAAATATTTATTGAATTATATAAATATTTAATGGATGTATTTATCGTTGAATAAATATTTGTTTAATTGATTTGATGTGATTTGATTATTTATTTGTTTAATAAATAATTAATGAGTTGAGGAAATTAATAATGATGGAATAATGTTCTAATTTAATTTAATAATTAAGTTAGAGAGTTTATAATGATAAAATAAATTATTATATTATGTAATGAATTGTTATTAGAATTAATTAAATTAAGCATGAAAACTTAATTAATTAGAAGTGTGACAAATAACTTTATTATAAGTGGTTATTAAAATTAAAGTAGTTTTAATTTAGTTTTGCCAAACAAGACTTATGTATATTAAGTCTTTAAGCTTTAAATAATTTTGCCAAACAAAGTCCTATGGCTTTGGATTTTTAAATTTGATTTATTAATAATATAAATTAAATTAAAAAAAAATACAAATAATATATAATATATTTGGTAACTAATAGTTTAATAGGGTCATTAGTATATGGCAATTACGTTTGGGTTTTAAACGTGTGAAAACTGCGTTGGTTTTTAGCTTACGTATTTTGTTTTTGGCTTAAGCCTAAGGAAAATAGAAGTTTGTCTAAGAAAAACTAGAGAGAGTTTTGAGAAAAAGAAAGGTTCAGAGATTTTGAGAGAGTCTGAGAGAGAAACAACAAGAGCTGAATTCTTCAAACTATTTCCAGTGATTAACATGAATTTCTTAACAACAAAAAGGTATGTCTATGACATTAATATTAGAAAGTAATATATATTTTACGTTATAATATGTCTATGTGTTTTTCTTTTTAACTATGTATAAAGTTTTTACAAAATTCTTGTAAACCATGTTTTTGTAATTATTATACTAGCATATATAAATATATGATTGTATGTTTAACATGTATATAAGATTTTATGCTAATTACGTGTTAAAGAAAAAGGAATTGGATTTACAGTAAATATTCATGTATGAATGTGGTTGGTAGAAATATCAAAATTGTATATGTTAATTGTGAAATTGAACCTTGTAGATGATAATTGGGTAAGAAATTCAGAGAAGCATAGTTTAAAGTAATCAGATTGGTTGTCAGTAGGATTTACAGTGTTCACTGTGGTTATCAACTGTTAGTAATGGAGTTTTATTTTAAAACAATACTTTCAAGGATTTAACTTCTCTCAAACAGTTGTTTAAATTGTGCTAAGTTAATATATGTATGCTTAGTGAGGTTATGTGTAAATTACATCAGTTATATGCATGTAATTAGTTGCTAGAATTTCTTAAACAGACCGAAAATTGTCTTCGTGCTCGGTTCTGTTAGCTTTTGGCGCCCCAGCGCCAAAAATGGAGCCCCAGCGCCAGAAATTCATGCCCCAGCACTGCAATTCGCTCCCCAGTGCCAATCTCGCACTGCGGCGCCACTGGTTAGCCTAGTTCTCGTGCCGCGGCGCGGGGACAGAAGTCTAAGTCGGACAGTTTTGGCATCCTTTAGTAAAATAGCCATAACTTTCTCATACGAACTCCGATTGAGGTGATTCAAGATGATCCGGAACGAGGACGAGTACACCTACAACTTTTAATTTTTTAAGTTTTTCAATTTGAGGTCATTAGGATGGGTCAAAATGGTCATCTTTATGCTTGTTGTGTTTTCAGAGGCAATCGGAGGGCGTCGTGCATACACATATGCATGTGTAGTCCTCCTGACCATAAAAGACGATGTCCTAAGTTATAAAACATGAATATTAGTAAATATAATGATGCTTAAGATTAATAAATGATGTATTAGATAAGTTATAAAAGCATAGTAAGCATACACAAGAGAGACAAATCGGGCGTGTGACAAATAAACGTCGAAACACCGTGCCAAGTGTTAATGAACTTAAAAAGTGTTTTCATTCAATTGAAATGAATATTATAAGATATGGAATGGGTTTAATATAAAACCAATAAGTAGTCCTAGCAAGACTTAGGCACTTGAATGAATTTCAAATATTATATAAGTCGAAAAGTTAACACAATCTAATTGAACACTGTGTGCTAATTAATAGGAAAGAATATGAGATGTGGAGTAGAGTTTACATTACAATTACTATGTGTTATTGTGTGACTAATAGTTGATGTGTATGATTATATAATTGTGTAGGGCACGTGGAGTGCAGATAACTGTAAGTTGTTAATCTATTATTGGTAAACAACGATCAAGGCAAGTCTTTCAGTTCCTATTTTCTACGTGGACTTGATGAACTATTTTAAACTGCATGATATGTTATATATGTTGAAATCATGAAATGTTAAAGTCAATATATGACTGCATTATTTTGGCTAAAGAATGATGATTGAGTAAGGAACTCAATCTTGATATTTGCTATGTTAATTAAAAGCATGTATGCCATGTTAATTTAATGAGATGTACATCGAGCATGTTATTATGTGCTATATGATGCATGAAAACTGTTAGATTTTGTTGGGCTGTCGAGCTCACTCTTACAAATAATCACTTTTACAGGACAAGAAATTAAGGTAAGGATATGTGCTAAGTGAGTTATAGAGATCTATATTCACGAAGATTACTTTTCTTTTATGAGAAATGTATTTCATATTTTGAATGTAACATGTTGTTGAATTATAAGTTGAGTTATCCAATGTATATGGATATTTAGTTATGATGTAAGACTTTGTATAGTCATTTTGTTGTAACAATTCAGGATATATATTTGAATCGAAGAGATGTAATGTAAAGGTTGCGATTCAGGGCAAGAAAGAAGGAAATGTATAAAAGTTTTAAATATTCCGCAATATTATTGTTTTTAATATCGAATAATGTTGTAAAAGTAGAGGTTGAATGTATGGTTAACAACCGAAGTTGAGATTTAAATTGTATGGATTTTGGGTTCGTTACATTAACTCACTATCCTAGTTTATTAATTAAGAACACATATGTAGTACTAACCACCTCTCGATGTACTAATACCGTATTAACTTCAATCCACAATTAAGATATAATCAAGTTAAACACCTTAATCAACTAACTCACTATATCTCTATGAGAATTTCAATCAAAGAAGGTTTAAGATCAAGTTTCTTATCCGATTACATGTGATGTCAAGCATATCTTTACCCTAATATTCATCAAAATTCTGTTCATTCACATAAATCAAGAACACATGCTATATTAACTAAGTCTAGACTCGTATTTCATCTCTCGAGTTCATACAGGTCCACAAAGAATTGCTGATCAGGCAATTCATAAATTCAAGCTCAAATTAATATAGATAAATCGAATAATAACTTATTAAACTGAAATCAAAGATTACATAATCATCGTTCCACTTAAAGATCCATCTCAAGCCTAAAAAGAAATTAGTTCATCATAAATGAAATAATCACTAAATAAATTAAAGATAACATCTTCTCAATTACAGAAATAAAACTAAAGAAGAAGAATAACGTAGAACACCCTTCACTTTAGCCTTAATCTGCAACCGATATAAAATTCTTCAAAATATTCACTCCGTTGCTCAATCTGAAATTCTATTCTCAGAGTTCGTTAATTGCTTTTCATGATGTCCCTCAATCTTGTGTTTCTATTATAGTTATATGTTTTACAACCACAATCTCAGCTCAATTCCACGCCAACTAGAGTCCTACTGCTCTACAAGCATCACAATCCATGTTCCAGCAGTGTTTGAACCAAGATAGGATAGCCCAGACTCGGCACCCCCCGCCCCGACGGGGGTATTTACCTGAAGAGAGCCCGCCCCGACCGGCATAGCCCCTAACTCGCAAACCTGAAGACCCCCCGCTCCGGCGGGGGTAGGCTTTCTTTGCTAAACTCTGTTTTCTTCTTTGCTTTCAACTTTATTACCACAAATGCACTCCTTTGATGCTCAAACGCCACACCACCACACCTACACATTAAATAACAATAAACAAGTAACTTAGAACATAAACACGAAGAATTAACACCGATTAAGCTTGGATTAGGAACCGATTCGTGGATATAAAATTCACTTATCATATACTCAATTATTGTTACAGTAATTGCTGCATAATATCTTTCACATAATTGATTCAATTATTATCATAGTATCATCTGCATAATATTTTATATTTTTAAATCAATAATTGAGATGACAAAGTTATTCATATTATTATTTGTAATATTGACGATGTCTAGAAAGTTCTGTCGAGGAAAGGGGTTTGGTCACTTAATTGCGCGCCAGTAGGGAGAAATCCTTATCGGAAAGCCCTCCTCTTTCCTAGGAATGATCTAGTTGTTAAATATTGTGAGTTATAGTATTAATGATGAATAAGTTCGTGTTGATTAAAAATGAAATTGTTGATAAAAATATTTCCATTATATTGGGATTATTTGTGCTAGTGGAAATCGACATAAACTCCACTTCCTTCATATGACGAATGCTTTCAGGAAAGTACTTGTCATTGAATAATTTTTGAAACGTCTCCCAAGACATGCTGAGTGCGGCTGGATGGGTACGCTTCACAGATTCTCACCAGTAATCTGCCTTATTACAGAATATAAAGGTGGCGAATGGAACCTTCTTTTCCTTCGTGCATCCCAAGACATCGAATATCTTGGTAATTTGTTTGATCCACGTCTCCGCCTTAATCGGATCCGGTTTTCCCCATAATTCTGGTGGTCCCAACTCTTTGAACTGCTTGGCTGTGACTAGCTGTGCGTTGCCATTGTTCCTACCTGTATTTTGAATAGGAGTCTCCCTCGTTTGGTTTTGCATGAACCACAAAAAGCTTCTAAACATCTCATCGTTCATCGTCTGCTCAGTGTTGTTTACAGGAGGAACATTGCCAGCCTGTTGAACGTTCTCCTCGTTGGTGAGCAAAGGTGTCCCCACGGTCTCATTTACTCCACTATTAACATTTTCAGTCGACATTCTCAAATGCAACCATAAAACAAGGGTTAATTTAACAAATTAACATATCACATAATATCCCTATATTATGACCAACCAATAAATAAGCTTAGGTAGGACACACTAGCGAAGGATTTACTCGTCTCTCCCCTCCTAGTTCTATTCCCCGATCTCCGCCAGAGATCATATCCCTAAGCTCTGATACCAACTGTGACACCCCCCAAAATAGGTATACAACACCCATTTTGAGTCGTCAAAATACATGGTACATAAATAACTACAACTTTACTAATACAACATAAAAACTGTGAGTTTAAATACAAATATTGTCATCTAGACAATATCCACACTCAAATAAGTCCTCATTACAATTATTAATATACTATTTCACAAAATAGTGAGGACTACTAGAACAACTTCTAGAACTATCATTCCACACCCCGACAAGTACTCGCTACATTCTCGCCTCCTGAGAAGAAAAATGGAACAAAAAGGAAAAGGGTGAGCTCAACTAGCTCAGTAAAGAACATTATGACTAAGATAATATAGAACAAATTATTGTTAGTCCTCAACAGGGTAAAATTTAATATAATACAATAGACAACAAATTTTAAATCAATATTCGCAGCGGAAATAATAATTCATTAGAAGAGTTAAGTAGAGAATGAAATCTACTATCTTCAATAATTTTAAAAGTCCATCATCAATATTTTATCCCTGTAACATCAATCAATATACATCTTGATTCAAATATTTATCTTTGCACTACATGCCAAAGTTATTCATCAGTTGGTCATGTTCATCTCAACACCTGTTCATCTTTGCACTACGGCCAAAGATATTCATCATAAAATCATTAATATTTGCACTACATGCCAAAGATATTCAGTTATATCATCATTTAGGACTGAGGATGATGAAAAAATATTTTAAAGAAAATGAATCCAGTGAAACAAAAGAATAAATATTAAAGATTCGTATTTCAGCTATTCCATGTCTAAAAATACCTCATAAATAATCATAGTGTAGTAAAATTCAAGAATGATCAAAATATGAATACAATCAAAGCTAGTATCCATAATAGATATTTTGGACAAAAAGAAGAAAATTTCATTTTTCGATGAATATTACCGTATTCGTGAATAGTGTCGTGTACGTGAATAGTAACCCCAACACAAAAAGTTCTAAATTTGATAAAAAGTTCAAACCAGTATTTCGGCATAATGATATTGAAAAAAATAATATCATTTAAGAAGAAAATAACATCCATTACCATGTAAAGACAGTACTTCTAGTTGAAACACCGGATATAGGCTATGACTTGAACTTGCACCGTATAACAACACTCAAATTATTAAAATACTCACAAGAATACGCTCAATATATTGAGAGAGAAAGAGAGAAAACTTTAGTTTCTGGTGTGATTTTCAATTCTAACCTAAGCACCCTATTTATAGAAAATTGCTTAGAACACCAAAGTAGAAAATTAAATATAATATATATATATATATATATATATATATATATATATATATATACAAATTTCCTACGTACACCTTTGGCAACTGAATTCAGCCCATAACACATGTTAATGATGCCCTCAAAATATAAAAATCGTTTTTATTAATAAAAATAATTAAAACTTCCAAAAATCAATTATTTCGGAACTTAAAAATTTTAATAATTCATAATAAATAGCCCTTTTGTCAGAAAAATTTGAACGGCATGTTTGTTCCGTAGGAAATTTCATTATCTACAACTTTGCATAAGAAAGTTTTTTCAAATTCTAAATAGAAATTGACCGAAATTCACAAACGGGCGATTCTACAGGATATAATCAAATTTCAGTCAAGAAATGGGCCCACAGACATGTTTAACATGTTTTAAACAACTTTTGCAACAAAAATACTTTTCCTCATATACTCATATATCCCATATTCATTATAAAAATATCATCATTATTATATTATAATAATATAATAAAATATTATTTTATCAAAAAAGATAAAATATCGATTTTCAACAATGGTCACTTTAAAAAATTTCTCCATCTATATCCACATAAAATGAATATTTTCCTCATCATATAAATTAATAATTAATTATTTACAAATAATATTACAGAATCACAATATTGACAACCTGGCAGTTCTTAGGAAAGATGGGGCTTTCCAATAAGGATTTCTCCTTACTGGCGCGCAATTAGGTGACCAAGCCTCTCCTTAGACAGAACTTTCTAGACATTGCCAATAATGTTATCTATTAATTTTATTCAGATAATATGAATCATTGCTCCGATAATAGAAAATACAGTGTAGTGACAATTATTGAAACATAAGTAATATAAAATATCAACGTTGCAATTATTAAATTAATAAAATAAAATACTGAACAATTATTGAGTAGTGCCTTCTTACGTAAGAATCAATAATTGGTGCAATACCGTGTGCTACTGTGCAACAACGCGTACTACTGTGTTTTAACCACCGGGTATTCCAACAGTATTAACGGTAACAACTACGCCGTTATTTATAAACAACTTATACTTGTCGTTTTCTTCATCTAATTGCTTTCCATTATGGGGCCCACAAAAAACTACGTCTTCGTACGAATATTCCCTGACAGCAAGAATATTCCACAACCAAATGAATATTTTCTGACAAACATGAATATTTTATAACAACTTGCTTATTTAAAATATTTGCACATTTTACCCATAACTAACCACATTAATCAAATTAACCCTTACTATTTCAAAATAATAAATAGAGGAAATTAAATTTTATTTATTAATAATTTGGAGTCTTACATCGTATATATTTAATAACTGAACAATAGTTACGAAATATTATCGATAATTCAAAATAACATTTCTTTTCCTTCAAAACGTTTACAATGACAATATTCAGTAAAACATCAATTCCGGTCCAAGACCATGAGCATTTCATAAGTACTTTGAAAAGGACATCCCGACACTAAGTCCGTAAGTCCGGCATAGCTTACGAGCACGTCCAGGTGATTAACCTATAGTACTCTATGTTAATCAACACTACATTCATTAAACGTGTGTACGTTTAAGTTGTGGCAACCTCACATGCCTGTCGTTTGACGACAAAACTATTTAGCATACTCAGTCTCCTTTTTGAAACCTACACCAATATTAGTTTGGTAAATCATTGACAATACTTTGATAGATTATAAGAAATCCAACATATCGTAAGTCTAGTCGTAAGAATTGGCATTGACTTCATCAGACATTAACTCATGCGTCAAAATACCTGAATCACAAAGCTTGTCTAGATTGAACTGAAATAATGGTTAGAACACTTGCCTTTAACGTCTGCTACAGGTATAACATGTGCACTGTAAGTCTTTAAGGTCTCTACAGTAGATAATAACATCACATAGCACATTAGGCCATGAATAAACATACATGGTTCCTAAAGAATCTTACCCTTCTTCACAATCTAATTACGTATTAGATTTGTTATTATTAGTTCCAGCTTGTCGTTATAACTTACATTGTCATTACGTTTATGTTCGTTTGATTACTTTTAACCTTTAGTTATCAAACTTAAGGTTTAACAAGGTTTTACAATGTTATAATTAAGCTTTACTTCATTACTAATCAATTCACTTTCTTTCTTTACTTAAAATTTTTTCCTTTCTATGAAATCCTTAAGGTTGGCGCTATGGCGCCAACATTCCTCCTCCGTGTCACGCCGCGGCGTGAGTTATTAGTGTGCATGGCCCGGACTCAGTGATGTGGCGCGAGTCCCAGCTCTCTATGTCACGCTGCGGTGCCAACTAACAGTGCACTATAGTCCAGCCTCGCGCTGCGGCGCGGGCTTTTATGCCTTGAGTCGCGCTGCGGCGCGGACTCTGTGCCTTAGAAAATTTTGACAGATTTTTGACTTTATGAGATTTCCGGGCTCGTAACTTCTTCGTTATAAGTTCGAATTCGCTCATTCAACAGCCTACGGTTCACTAATTACATACTCTACATGTTCATGCAAGAAGTTTATCTTTTTGATTTCGTTAACTCTAAATTCACCTATTGGTTCATTTTTAACAAAAACGATAAACGTTTGTGAACGTTCAACGCTCGTTTCTTCGTTCTAAGTCAGAATCCGGCCATTATCGAGTCCGCAACTCTATAATGCCAAATAAGACTTGACTCCATCGAAAACCAATGTTTCCGAGTTCAAACACAAAATTCAACTTCCATTCTGAGAATTTCACGAATTCGACGATTATCGTCCAATCGGGTGAATTCCGACAAAACATCGTTAATTATGATTTGTTCATTGTTTCAAATGAATTCAATTCATCAACTAGACATCTCAACTTGTATATTATATCAACTTATCTTCATATTAAGTTATTGCTTATTCTTCATAAGTTTATAACTTAACAACCTATAAACTACAAGATTTCATTTCCTTATGACTTATTATTTATTTAAGTCCTTCAACCAACATTCTTACATCTTATTAACAAACCAACTTTAATCATGTAAATATGATACAAGCTCAAATATGACCATCATAAGTTCATGACTTACTTAGGTTTAAATTACTTATTCATGACTTATACGGCTTAAGTCCATTGATTATCCAATTCTTATGTGTTCTTAGCATATATGTTCATTAAGTTACACTTCTCTTATCACCCTACAATGGTAGAGATAGAAGATATAAGATCATTTACCTTTGATGACTAGCTTTCTCCTTCTTAAAAATCTAACAATGGAAGTGTGACTTATAAGTGCTTATTCTCTCTAACACTTAAGTTGCTTAGCTTTGATGAAAATTAACAAACAAATAATGAATTATGCGCTTGCTATTTATAAAGCTTCTAAGGTTAGGGCAAATGAGTCATTAAGACATCCACCTCCTTAAGTAACCTCCTTACTATTCCATACTTAATCCCTAAGTAAACTTGCTCCCTACACAAAATGCTTGGCCACTACATAAAGTTCTTTGTCAACACAACACTTGGGCACCAAGATCACCCATGGGTTGGTCCATGGATCACCCTAGTCCAATGGATCATTACATTGGGCTTAGGTTTAATTTGTTTAGCTTAAGCTTTTGGGCTTGCTTTAAATTACTATGGGCTTTAAATTACCAAGCACTTGGGCTTGCACATCCAATTTCTATTGGACTTGTACATCCTACATAATCCACAAGTCCATCTACAAATGGCTTAAAGCCTTAGGACGTATTCTTAACGTATAATTCTTGTATTCTAACTCGCATACTAATTCATAATATACGTTATTCTATCATTCATACATACTCGTATAATACCTCGTATCATATTCGTATAACCTAACACGCATAATATATACATATCATACGATCATTACATTAATTTCTTAACACTTGATTTCCCTAACGTTCTCAAATTTTGTTCGCATGCGAAATATTACGTTTTCCATACTTGAGTTATTATTACATAATCCATCTCACCTCGATATTCTTGAAAATTCAAAAATAAATCCCGAGCGAAAATCGATGAATAGTGTTTTTTAGAAAATTTATCGGAATGCTTTTATTTTCGTCTTGAAAATTCAAACACTTTAATTCCTTCACATAGTTAAAATACTACGACGTTCCGATGTTTCTAGGTTATAGACCGACATTCATCTTACTAACACATAATAATAACAAATAATATTATTTTATTCATTATAAAAGTATTTACAAAAGGTTCGATTTTCTAGGGCGTTACAATGCCCTTGCCCTTGCTAGTAGATAGCTCGTCAACTTTCTCAACTTTACCTGCAGTGTTAAATGCAAGAGTGAGCAAACAATTGTTCACTAATATGATGATGACAATAGTAATAACATAAGAGTAAACAATGAATACTGAATAATTAAGAACTCGTTCTTCGAATCAAGATTAGGAAACAAGTTCGAGATTTGTATTTGAGTGTCTTAAGACCATGAACTATATCCCAAGGTTACTAAGTATTTATACCTCAACCTTTAACAGTCATTAGACTATACGGACCTTTTTTTCATACTTATGGGGATCAGCCATTCGTACCATATATTGTGCACAAACATCTAAACGCTAACGCGTACATAATCCATTAACTATAGACTAGTCAAATATATAAAGTTTAGTTTGGATTAGCTTAACAGTGGTTCTAGAATTTTAGAGCACTCATTAACTATAGACTAGTCAAATCAATAAAGGTTTATTAGCCATTCGAAGGTTCAACATGATAATATAAGATTGAACAATGATATTTAAATCAAAGATTGAATGTCAACAATATAGAATTGAATAAACATTGTATATCCAAAGTATTACATCTAAAAGTGTTTAAAAACTCACTTGGGACAATGTACTTGAACAATTTATGCTTTGAATAGCAAGAAACAAAAGTTTTCTCAATACATATTATAGATAAGAAACTTGTGTAACGATATCAAGTTAAGAATATGAAACTTGCTCAACATAATAATAAGGTTTAAGAACTTGCCTCGTGTGTAACCTATACAACTATAACACACATTCGTCAAAACCCTACATATACCATTAGAATCGTAATATCGATTAGTTACACTATCATTAACCCTATATGTTATAGTTCTCATTCAAATCCAACTTGTTAACACAATTCAAGTTCTGACTTTTGAGTTAACATCACATCACCAATCTGAAATCATAAGGCTATCATACCATTGTAACCTTTAAACCACATCTCAAGACTTAAAAAATTACCAAATTAAAGTTTTACGATTACAGCTTCAACTTTTGATGGATCTACCGAGATTTCGTCCTTGTCAATAACATGCCCAAGAAACTGCACACATTATAACAAAAACTCACATTTTGAGAATTTAGCGTATAACTTCTCTTTTCTCAATGTCTCCAACGTCAACCTTAGGTGTTCAACGTGTTCCTCCTTGGTCTTAGAATACACCAATATATCAGTAATAAACACCACTACAAATTTATCTAAGAATGGTTTAAACACCCTGTTCATCAAATCCATGAACGTTGTAGGTGCATTGGTTAAACCAAATGACATAACCAGAAACTCGTAATGACCATACCGAGTTCTGAATGTAATTTTTGGTACATCCTCCTTCCTTACCTTCAACTGATGATATCCACTTCTTATGTCTATTTTTGGAAAGTACCTAGCTCCCTTCAGTTAATCGAATAAGTCATCAATTCTCGGTAACGGATACTTATTTTTAATCGTAACCTTATTCAATTCCCTATAATCAATGCAGAGCTGCATTGATCCATCTCTCTTCATAACAAATAACACTGGTACTCCCCACGGCGATACGCTCAGCTGGATATACTTCTTATCTAATAATTCTTGCAACTGTACCATCAACTCTTTTATCTCTACTGGGGCCATTCTATACGAGGTTTTAGATATCGGGGTCGTTCCTGGAGCTAGATCAATCACGAACTCAACCTCTCTATCCGGCAGAAGTCCAGGAAAATCGTCCGGAAATACATTCGCAAAATCTCTAATGACTGATATCTCTTCCAATTTGGCACTCTTCTTTTGTGTATCGACTATATAAGCTAGGTGTCCTACACATCCTTTGTAAGACCCCGAATTTTATGAAATGAAAGTATTCAATTTTCTTATAATTATTATTCTATTTAGTAAATGGTTAAATTGATAAAAGGTTAAAGTTAAGGGTGATTTATGAAAATTTTACAAAGTAAGCAAGTTGTAATAAAATATTCGTTTGGTCGTGGAATATCCGTACGACGGCACAATCATTGGTGCACCCCACAACGGACTAACTGTCGAATTTAGAAAACGACAAAAATAACTTTTTTATAAAAATAACGACAAAAGTTTTACCGTTAACTGTTAAAATACCCAGTGATAAAAGTACAGTAATACCCGTGGTTGAATAGTAGCACACGGTATTGTACAGTATCTATGATTATTGATGCTTATGTGAGAAGTCACTCAGTTTTATTCAATTATTGCCACAGTAATTGCTGCATAGTATCTCACGTTATTGATTCAATTATTGTCACAATATTTTATATTATTAAATCAATAATTGAGACGACAAATTTATTCATATTATTATTTATATTATTGATAGTGTCTAGAAAGTTCTATCGAGCAAATGAGTTTGGTCACCTAATTGCGCGCCAATAAGGAGAAATCCTTATCGAAAAGCCCCATCTTTCCTGGGAATGATCTAGTTGTTAATACTGCGAGTTATTATATTAATGATATTAAAAATGTATTTTGTGAAACCAAGTGAAATGAGATAAATAGAGAAATTTTTTATGAAGTATTTGTTATAAATTTGGCTTATTATATAGACCCCCACTTACCCATTTTTCAAAATTATCAGTAGAAAGTTATCTCAGTTTTTGTTTTATATATATAATATAAAAGGTCACGGGGGGGGGGGGGGGATGATTCATGGGGGAATGTTTTATTATATATATATATATATATATATATATATATATTATAAATAAGTTTTCTTTTTTTATAAAAAATAGAATATATTATATTTTATTGATTGCATAGTACTACATAGTATTACATAGTACTACATAGTAAAATCAAAAAAATTCAGAATTCTCACCAGTGAAATCGTCTAAAATTTATTGTGCAGGCCGGGATTATTTTTCTTAAATATTATCTTGCCATTCTCCTATAAATAGGATGTTCCGTTTAGAAATGAAAATCACACCAGAATCAGAGAATTCTTCTTCTATAATATTGTGCGTATTTCTTTTAAGTTTAAGAAAGTTTTGAGCGTAGAAAATTGTATAAGTTTTATACAATAATATCTCCGCTACACCAGTCGAAATTACTCTCCTTTTGAGGTAAGGGGTATAATTTATTTCATATTCGCTTACGATATTATTTTTCATATTCGTATGGAATTTTATTTTCGTTCAGTATTCGTAAGGAATGTTATTTTCGTTCAATATTCGTAAGGGATTTTGTCTTCATTCAATATTCGAAAGTAATATTATTTTCTTTTAATATTCGTAAGTGATATTATTATTGTTCAATATTCGTATGAAATAATATTTTCTTCCATACTCTATAGTATGTAAGTAATATTATTTTGTTTCAGATTCTGAATTCTACACTCATTTTGTTAAAGTATTGCTTCTATACTCCTTGAAATTAGTAGAATATCCTTGAAATTTGTGCTTCATCTAGTATCGATTCACAAGAATATTTTTCTGAACATTTTTGTTAAATTTTTATCTTTTGTATACCGGGGTACTATCCTGAAGTACTATTCATGGCGTAATATTCACTTGGGTACTGTTCACCCGAGGTACTATTCA
The DNA here is from genome assembly GCA_016801055.1 of Panax notoginseng. NCBI lineage: Eukaryota > Viridiplantae > Streptophyta > Magnoliopsida > Apiales > Araliaceae > Panax > Panax notoginseng. Next base: position 115,167,261 of record CM029015.1, on the reverse strand, counting down.
TGACAAAAATTGATTTCTTTTCTATCCAAATTATTTTTGATACGTGAATATTATTCTTGAATTTTACTCCACAAAATAATTATCATGTTGACAATTTGGACATTCTTAAACTCTGGATAAATTGAATTATAAATCTTTAAAATTTATCTCTGTTCTCATTTAATTGAATTCTTATATAGTTGTCACAATCATCATGCTTATATTGTGAAGAAAGTCCTCATTGGCCTATAGTGGATTGATGGACAGTTGTGAAATTAGTATGCACATAAGTCAATCATGTTGATGAGCCATAGAGTGTATCTCTCTGTTAAGTTTTTATTATTCATGAACGCATTTATTTTAAAAATATAATAAACTTTTTATTTTAATCTCAAAATTAGATTTCATGTTAACGAATTATAGTTGAAATTGGATTCCATGATAACTATTTAGAGTTGAAATTAAATTTTATGTTTCCTTAAATAAAGGAGTTTATTTAAATATGGAGTATGATTTCATATTATTCAAAATAAAGGAGTTTATTTGTGAATAGGAAAGAGAATCCGTATTTCCTTAAATAAAAGAGTTTATTTAGATATGGAATAAGATTTCATATTATTCAAAATAAAAGAGTTTATTTGTGAATAGGAAAGAGAATCCGTATTTTCTTTAATAAAGGAGTTTTTTTTACTTGGAATTGGATTCCATAATTTATTAAAATAAATGAATTTATTTTGATTAAAGATTTTGATTAAAATAAAATAGTTTAGTTTATTCAAAATAGGATAAATAAAAATAAAAGTAGTTTACTTTTATTTAAATTTGGATTAAAATAAAGGAGTTTATTTTGATTCAAAATTAGATTTTATGCTAACTAAATTTTCCCATTAAATGATATCAATATATATATATATATATATATATATATATATATATATATATATATATATATATATATATATATATATGAATGTTTATTATTCAAGAGATTAATTAATTTATTGATGCATATGTAGATGTGTATGATAATAAATGGGATTAATTATGGACTATTTGACCAATGTGATTGGATTTTATTTTAGTTGGATGCATGAATGTATGTGTTTTATTAAATGGGGTCTGTGTACCTCGTCTTCTCTAATTTTTTCTTAATGTAAATTATATCTTCCTCCTATGTACTTCCCCTTGACTGCTGATCAAGGTTTATATTTATTTTAAATAGTTTTGTAATAGGAATAATTAGAATTAATTTTAAAGAATTGGAGATCAAAGAGTAAGGAGCGCTTGAAGACTCGTTTGTAATGTAACCCGGGTTTAAATGTAATAGTTTTATTTAAATATTAATTCTTACATCCCTAGGGTTTGACCTTTTGGATCACTTAGTGGCTCTAGTGAACCAAACTAAAATAAAAGTCTATAATCAATCCGGGTAAAATATATTATTATATATGTTCGTGCTTATACTATATATATATATATATATATATATATATATATATATATATATATATATATATATATATATATATGCATGCACGCTAAACAAGATGAGACAAATTACATGCAAACCCCTCAAATTTATTATATTAAGTCCTAAGCGTTCAAAGATATTTAGAATATCTAACGTCGCCTTCTAGCATGATAAAAATAATAGAGTATCAATTAATTATTATAAGTTTGTTGTGTCACCACAGGACTTATCTTAATTCTTTGAGATGTTAATTTTAACACATTTGATGCTTATAAAGAAAATTGAACATTGTTATTTTGTTGTGTCACCACAAGGACAATATTTTTCTTTTTTGAATATATGGAGTGATAGGTTGGACTTAACTTGGATAATTTTGATTCGGATATGCCACCACTTAATCAAAATAATCTAAGAGGTAAAATACAAGGAGTTGCATACTTGATATAATTGACAAGAGTTGTCTACCTATTTATTTATATATAGTTTGTTATGTCACCACAAGGCTATATACATTTGAAATGAGATCATTATTCTTACTAGCAAATCTTTAATTAGATTTTGCCGAACTATATAAGTGAGGGTAATATAGTTTGATAAAAATAGTGAGAGATACCAATTTAAAACAAGACCTAAATTATTTTGGTAATTAATAAAAGAATGTATGCTAAAATGTTGTTAATTACAAATTCATTTATAGAATTTTACAATGTCTAAAATTACTATCACTGCATAGCATATTAGATGCTTAATTAACCGGATCGAATTAAACGGATTGGTTAAGGAAGTTGAGAATAGTTCTCATAGTTGAAAAGCTATCTTATGTCCTTAATACATCTAATCCTGCAATGGTTGCAGACAATGCCTCTAAAGAAGAGATTGCTACTTTTAGAAAGTGGCAAGATGATGCACAGTTGGCTCAATGCATCATGCTCACATCCATGAGTAACAAGCTTCAGCGTCAGCATAAAACTATGGATGCTCCTACTATATTCCTTCATATCAAGTAGATGATGGTAAGGAAAGTAGGACTGATAGATATCAGATATCTAAGGAGCTCTTTCGATCTAGAATGACCGATGACACTACAGTACAGACAAAAGTCCTTAACATGATCAATTTGATTGAACAATTAGGACAACAAGTTTTGTCATGGATGGAAAGTTGAGTCAAGATTTGATCTTGCACTCACTCCCGGACTCCTTCTCACAATTGTTGTTAATTTTTCGTATGAACAAACTAGATATCAACTTCACTGATTTGCTTAACATGTTGAAAAATGTTGAGAGTCACTTTCCAACCAAGAAGGATAAAGTCTTACTGGTAGGGGCCAAAGGATCTTCTAAAAAGAAGAACGATTCTAAGAAGGTAAATAGAAAAGGCATAAACAAAGGATAATAAGAACGAAACTGATACGGATAGCAAAAAAGTTTACTTCCACTGCAATAAGTCTGGACACTGGAAAGAAACTACGAGAAGTATCTTGTACAGGCTAACCAGAAGAAGCTTAGTAAAGATTCGGTTACAAATATAGATTTGTTCATGATTGAAAAAAAGTGATCTTTAAGTCAGGGTTCTACTTGGGTATTGGATACCGGCTTTGGTTATCATAAATATAGATTTATGAAAGGACCAAACAGAAGTAAAAAGCTAAACAAAGATAAGTAATCCTATGTGTGGGAAATGAAGCAAAGGTTGCTACATTAGCCATATGAACTTATTGTTTAGCACAAGACTATTAAGTCAATAAGTTGTTAGTGTATTCCAGTTCTCGTTGGAAACATTATTTCTATTTTGTTATTGGACAATAAAATCTTTGGTATTATATTTAAGAACAATTATTGTTTTATTTATAATAATAATATTTTGAATTGAACTGGAATATTACTTAATGGATTTAGTATACTTCACTTACGTGAAAATAATTTTGCATATTGAACAAATTAGTATAAGAAAATGAGATGATGATTCAAAGAGTTGAATATGTGTATTTGCTGAAATACAAGTGTGAATTATTTGAAAGGTTCAAAGAATTCAGAAGTGAAATAAATTGGCAAAGTATTAAGATTTTTTGATTAGATCAAGGAATAAATACTTGTGCAATAAGTTTCTAGATCATCTCAAATTGTTTTCTCATAATGGACGCCTCCTGATACACAATAATTGATTGATGTTTTTAAAAGAAAAAATCGTACCTTATTAGACATGGTGCGGTCCATAATGATTTTACTGACATTCCAGTATCCCTATAGGGTTATGCCATAGAAATGGCTGCATATCTACGAAAAGGTAACCTCAAAATCCAGCCCCACAACTCCATAAAAGTTATTGACAAGGAGGATTCCTAATCTTAAGTATGTTAAGATAAAGGGTTGTCCAACTTATATGAAAAGGTTTCAAAGGATAAGCTTGGGATAAGATTTGACAAGTACAAATTTGTGGGACATCCTAAAGTAAGTTTAAGGTATATGTTCTATAATCCTACTTAGCAAAAGGTGTTTGTTGCGAAATATACTACCTTTTAAGATAAAGGTGTTTATCATTAAAGGGGCTAGTGGGAGGATAATAGATCTTGAAGAGTTCAAGAATCACAAAAACTATAAGTTAAATAAGAGGAACCTGTAGATAGACCTATTGTACCACAACCGAATCGTAAATCTAAAATAGTACCGAAGATACCTAGGAGGTATGGATTCATCATAGATGATGATGATAAGGTACACATCATAGAAGATGATGATCCAGTTAAATACGATGAGGTAAGAGTTGTAGACACTCAAAGAAATGGATTGAAGCAAGCTTCTCAAATATGGAACATTCGTTTTGATGAGACAATTAAAAAAGTTTTATTTTATCAAAAAATAAGAATGAACCTAGTGTATACAAAAGGGTCAGTGGGAGCGTCGTGACATTCCTAGTATTATATGTTGATATACTACGGATACGGAATGACATGCCAATGCTGGAATCAGTAAAGATAAAGTTATCTAAATATTCCTTTATGAATGATTTAGGAAGAGTATCTTTATTGGGGATAAAAATTAATATATATAGATTTAATAGGATGCTCGACTTAACCCAAGAAGCATATATTCATTTGATGCTAAAGTCGTTTAGTATGGAAAACTCCATGGGATGACTTATGTTGAAGAGCCCTAGAGTGTATCTCTCTTAATAGTCTCAATAGACTCATAAAAGAGAGATCGCATGAGTAACAATCATGTATGCAATGAAATGTATGAGACCTGATGTTGATCAGTCATATTCTCGAGAAGTTTACTACAAGACAGTGAAAAATATCTTAAAGTACTTAACTGAAACTAAGGATGTGATCTTATTCATGGTGGGTCTAAATTAAAACTAGAAGACTTAACAGACTCAAGTTTTTTCAGACAGACCAAGATGATAGAAAATCCATTTTAAGGTAAAGGGTTACCCTAAAAAGTAGTGTAATGAATTGGAAAGGTTCCAAAAAGCAACGAGTTACTGGTTTTATGATAAAGACAAAGTATATAGCTGTAAATGAAGCTGTAAGTTGATTGTTTGGATGAAAAGTTTATTACAGAACAAGGAATAGTTCTTCAGTCTCATCTTGGATCTAAACATGTGTTGTGGCACTTTCATTTAATTAAAGGAATCATTTAAAGATGGAAAATCACTATAGAGATAGTGAACTCTCAAGAACTGCATTACATATCCATTAACTAAAGCTTATCCAACAGTAGGATAATCGTCACTTAGAGAAGAAGGGTATGAGATACCACGATGATTGACTTTAGTGCAAGTGGGAGATTGAAAGTAGTATGCACACAAGTCAATCATGTTTGATGATAAAGCATATAATTTGTAACAATCTTATTCATTTATTAATAAAAAAAGTATTAATTTATTAAAGGCTTTTAATTATCTGCATGATGCTGCTTTATAATATATGATAAACCTATAGTTTTAAGCAATGCTTTTAGAATAATGATGATGATGATTCTAATGAGATCTAAATTCTTAGAAAGCTTAAAACTAAAATAGTTTTCAATCGTTGGATTACTAAATTGGGGATTAGTGAATCCGGATAGATTGGTACATATGTTGCTTGCTCATTGAATGAGGTTGATTGATCTCATGATCATTTGTGTGGAGATACTAAAGCAAGTATGTAGGTGCTTATTAGAGAATAAGTTAACTGAACGTGACTCGCTAAGGAATACCTAATGGAGTTTTACTTGTCTGTCAATAGAAATTCCTGTAGTGATAGTAGTACAAGTGATCCATGGAATTGAGATCATCATAGTATCTTCTGTATGATAAGGTTTAGTTTGACTTATTCCTTAAGACCCTTAGGGTACATTAAAGGGTATGCTTGGGTATAATAAGTTGTACATGGAGATAATGTATGATCAATAAAGAATCTACCGCTTCTAGTAAAAGAAGAGAAATGTCCCATGTGATTCGATAAATGACAACCTAGTAGTCATTGGCCAAGGCAGAATGAAATTAGAAAGGAGTTTCTAATTTGCATTATTTGAAGTTGTGCATTTAAGAGTCGAAATACATATAATTAAATAAAATAAGACTTAACAATAATTTCATGTCTTATATTTAATTGGGACATTGCATGGTGGAAGGATTGAATTGTATGGTAACTATTTACTCAAAGGTTCTTTTATGATTAATGTTAAAATCTATATTATCTGGAAAGTCGTTAATCGCTGTGGAGGCTTATCCCTATTGTAGAATAAATATTATTTAATTAAATAAATTAATAATTTAATTTATTTTTTAAATAAGATTAAAATTGTTCTAATTGATTTATTCACAACCGGTTTAATATGGAGAACCTAAAGGGTCACGCCATAAAAAGAAGAATAATTATTTAAGAAGTTAATTGCATAATCGTAATAATGAGTTAAGTATATTTAATTTAATCTATGATGATAGAATAAATCAAATAACTTAATATTTATTATTTAATATTTTCGAAATATTAAATATAAATTAATAAGAGGAGTCTTATTATTATTATTACAATTATTATTATTATTATTATTTAATTCCTAAAGGAGTTTGGAAATTAATTAATAAAGTACTCTCATATATTCCTAATAAGAGTATGAGGCTAAATTAATTAAAAGAGTTTAATTAATTATCCCTAATAAGATTAGGGAGCTTAATTAATGAAATGAGTTTAATTAATTAAAATAAAACTCAATTCCTTAATTGTTAAGGAGTGTTGCCCACATCTATAAATTAGAAGAGTCTTATTATGGGTGAGGGTGGTTGACACTTTCACAAAACACGTGAATACGTAATTCCAATAGTTGGGAGAGTGCACCATTTTCTATGAGAGTTAGAAAAATTAGGGTTTTGCCAAATACCCATCTTTTTTGAATCTTTCTTCTTCCTTGATGGATCACCTCTAGAGGTCAAACACTTAGGTGGCTAACGTTGATCAAAGGAAGGAACCAAACCCGGTTGATTCAAATTGAACGGGAAAAGGATTTGGAGGTGAACTTGTACTTGAGGAAGCTCGGATCTTCAAGGGTATAATTCTTGTTCTTTATCTTTTAGTTTAATTAATAATTGTGCATAAAGGATGATCCGGGTATATGGTTTGTAAAATTTTAAAACTCTATTTTATCACGTTTCTGCTTAATTTGTGCAATTTGATTACGTTTATGAATAATACAAACCTAACAAGTTGGTATGATTATGACCTGAAATTTTGTATCGGTATAATCATGACCCGCAATGTTATGAATGATGTGGTAAAAGTCCTCATTGGCCCGTAGTGCATTAATAGACAGTTGTTTGGTATGATCATGACCATGGGTTCTCTTCGGCCAAGGGTGCAAAGATGAATTGTTGTTTGGTATGATCATGACCACTGATGATAATAATGAATATCATTGGCCTGTAGTGCATGGATAATTTGTGGATGTGATAGTAACGAATGTCCTCATTGGCCCATAGTGCATTGATGGACAGCTGTTTGGTATGATCAAGATCATGGGTTCTCTTTGGCCAAGGGTGTAAAGATGAATTGTTGTTTGGCATGATCATGACCATTGGTGATACTAATGAATATCTTTGGCCCGTAGTGTATGCATAATTCGTGGATGTGATAATAATTAATATCCTTGGCCCGTAGTGTATGGATAATTCATGGATGTGATACTAACGAATATCCTTGGCCCGTAGTGCATGGATAATTCGGTGATGTGGATTATTTATTTTATAGACAAATAATGTGGTAAAAATCCTCTTTGGCTTACGTGCAAGGATGGATTGTTGATTATTGGTTTTATAGTTGTATATCTTTAGTTTACGTAGAAATATGGATTGTTGATTATTGGTTTTACAGTTGAAAATCTTTGGCTTACGTGCAAAGATAGACTGTTGATTATTGGTTTTATAGTTGAATGTCTTTGGCTCGTAGTGCAAAGATGAACTATTGATTTACCTGATTATAAATATGAATTGTGAATTTAACTATAATCTTTAGTGGTTCAGGTGAAGACAAGTGATGAGAGTTCTCTTTGTCTTGGGTACAACAAAGAACTGTTGCTGAGTATTATATGAATGAAATATTAACAATTGACTTTTAATTTAGAGGAGATAATAGACATTATGTTCTACTTGACTCTTCTAATGGATTGTTATTTCCGCTGAAGTTGTTGATATAAAACTTGTTGTCTATTATATTCTATCAGACTTTTCCCTATTGAGAACTAAGGATAATTTGTTCTATATTATATTAGTCATAATATTATTTACTGGGCTATTTGTGCTCACATTTTTGCTTCACAATTCTTTTCAGGTATTAAGAGTATAGTTGGGTCAAGCGGGGATAATAGGGAAATAGTGTGATGGTTCGAGACTGTGAAAGTTCTCAATACATTATAAAACAGCATGACATGCAATATATAATTGTATTGAGGACCTAAGATGGGTGTGTCGTATTTTATACGACACTTAATAATTGATTTTGGTGAACAACAATAAGGTGATGAGAACTCGAATTTGAAAGCGTCAAAAGTGTACCTCATTAGAATGAACAAGATAGTAATCTTCTCATTCTTCATTGGGGTCTTATAATATTTGCTGCTGTATTTTATATGGCATTGTAATAATTTGAGTTTGGATACTGTCTACGAGACAATATTGTATTAAAACTTACAACTTATGTGTTGTCGTATTTTGCATGATAGTTCCATATTTTTATAAATGAAGTTTGTATTTGAATTCTGTATCGTGTATCTGGCGACTCAACATGGGTTGTGTATACCTATTTTGGGGGTGTCACATCCTTGTCTCAGTAACTTCTTGGCTTACATCACCGTCAGACAACTTGCTTGTCTAGGTGACTTGCTGCCATGAAACACCACCATTGTCAGAGTCATAAGGTTAACACATTTCTTTTGACAATTAATTACTACCTCATAATTGAATAACCAATCCATTCCTAGTATAACATCGAATTCCCCAAGTTTAATTGGTATCAAATCAACCATCATCTCGTGGCCCTTTATATCCACCCCATAATTCTTGTATATAAACCAAACAGGAATCACTTCCCTAGTCGCGATCTCTATTCTTAAAGGGAAATCTTATTCCTCCTGAGGCAAATCTAAATTCATAGCAAAATCATCGGATATAAATGAACAAGTAGCAGCTGAATCAAATAACACATAATCATTAATACCATTGATTAGAATGATACCTGACACCATATTCTTTGACTACACAACATCTTGCATGGTCATATTCAAAGTTCTAGCATTGAGTCGGTTTTATTGCACTGGCCCAGTGATAGTCAACGTACCATTGATGTTGCTTCCCTTGCCTTAACTTGCACCTCTCACTATCTTCCTAGGGCAACCACGAGCCATATGATCCTTCGACCCACAAGTGAAACAGGCTACCTTCTTCGGGCTAAAACAATTTATCGCAATGTGACCTTTCTGACCACAATTGAAACACACTCGCTTAACCTTCAAACACACACCAGTGTGGTTCTTCCCGTAAGTAGTACATGCTTCAAACTTCTTCTTTTGTTGACTTCCCTGATGTCATCCTGCATTTTGATTTTCATTCCATTTCCCCTCCTGGTTATTAGTTCCATTATTGCTTCCACCAGCCTTGTTTTCATTCTCATTATTTCTCTTCTTTTGTTATTAATTATACTTGGTTAAGGCATCGTTTCCTCCTTCCGTGATAATTGCCTTTTCTAGTACTACTGCAAACGTATTTAACTGGAACATTCAAACCTTACTATATAGCCAGGGCTTCAACCCCTGTTCAAACCTCCTCCCCTTACGCTCATCTATATTAACTTGGTACAGAACAAGCATTGCCAACTCATTAAACTTTACAGCATACTCTGGTACAGACGTGGTTCCTTGCTTTAGTTCCAAAAATTGAACTTCCATCTAGTTATGGGAACTCAGTGGAAAGTACATCTCGAAAAAAAATTCTTTGAACCTATCCCATGCTATTATTCCCTTTCCCCCACGAACATTATTCACCTGCCCCCAATAACTACCTTCAGACTTCAACATAAAAGTTATGAAGGCAGTTTTCTGATGCTCATTGACCTTGGAAACGTTGAAAACCTTCTGCATTTCCATGATCCAGGTTGGGGCTTAATTTGGATTAATAGACCCTTAAAACTCCGGCGGTCCAACTGCTTTGAAGTCCTTGAAAGTCGTGACTTGATATTGTGACTAATTCGCAAGTGCTCCTGTTAACAAGGTCACTAATTGTTGAATCGGGTTAGAATTGGCCTCGTTATTATTGTTGTTAGTAGACCCCTCAAAAGGTGGTTGTTGGCATGGTTGTCTTCTTTTAGGAGGCATTTTCTGTTTATAATATACGCTTATTAGAACACTACTCAATTCCTTGAATATTTAAAGTTTAACTTAAACATTCTATAAGATTAAAGCTTAATGTTAACGTCGGGATTTTTATTTATCCCTTTTCTGTTCTTGCTCTTATGTGTTCTCATGTTAGGTGAGATTTGTTTGAAAAAATAAGTTGTGAAAATTTTCGACATTTATATGTCGACAATTTGACTGTAAGAGTCGCCAGTTGATTTTTAAACTGGTTGTACCAACACAACCGAAAAAAGATTTTCACATTGACCCACTGATGTGACACTGCTTAATGGGTCTGTGAAACCGAGATTTATTAGGGTTTGGAGACTTGTTTATGCAGAGGGAATGTTTTAGGTACCCCCCGACATACGTGTTACCACGGTGACCACCACTTTTGAAGAAACTATTATATGAATGTGTGTGTGTGGGTCAATGTGATGTTATTTGGAAGTAGTGATATGCCTCATTTGCACCTATATACAAAGGGTTTGAATTTATATAAAAAATTATTTTTACACAAGATATAGCAGTAATGTTTTGTAAAAAGAGGGTTTTCAAACTCTTATGCTCAATAGTACTTGAGGCCTTTGATACTTCCATTTTATTAAAATGTTCGGCTTGATTGCTTTTATTTTCGAGATGCGAAGCATCTTCGAGAAAATAATGTACAAAGTAGTGTTGAATTCCTCATAGGCATGAAAACTATATAAGAAAATCCAAACACCGCGAATAATTTACAAGCTGCTTACAGCTGAAAATGTCCATCACGGGAACCGAATCTAGATTCAGTAGACTGAATATGTGATCACATGATTCCTAGGCTCACATGACGCCGCAGTTTATATGAAAAGCTGTAAACAGTTATATATATAAAAGCTATAAATATATATATACATACAGACATGATCAACCACCACGAAGCACCTCCATGGGGGATCGAAAAGGTAAATATATAAATTCGGTAAATATATAAATATATATATATATATATATATATATATATATATATATGTGTGTGTGTGTGTGTGTGTGTGTGTGTGTGTGCGTGCGTGTGTATGTGTGTGTGTGCAGCCAATTAACCACCACGAAGCACCTCAATAGGGGGGTTCGAAATATAAATAAAGCAATAAAAATCAATCAACCATCACGAAGCACCTCCATGGGTGATTTATAAATATAAATAAAGCTGTAAAAGCGATCAACTGCCTCGAAGTAAACTTCAGGCGGAACGATATGTAAAGAAAGCTGTAAAAGGTCACGAAGTAAACTCCAGGCCTGACAGAAATATAAATATATATATATATATATATATATCTTATGCGTTTACCGCTTATATATATATATATATATATATATATATATATATATATAAAATAGGACTGTTTTTGAACAAACATAATTTCCCGTTCAAAGTCGTTAAAAGATCCGAACCGTTAAAACTTTGGGATAAATCTAACCGTTGAATCTAACCATGGACTGAAATCAAATAACTTCACTAATACTATTACTTTGAAAAACAACCGTAGCATACACACGTTAGAAAGAGAAATCGCTGGAAAGAAAGGAAAAAGAGAGAAACAAAACACGGAGGGAAAAGACCAACCATTTAAAACCCTGTTCAAACCCATAAGGAATTCCTGGGTTTTTCTTCCTCGTCTACTTGTTCAAACCCAAAAGGAATTCAAAACCCTTTTCAATCTAAACCTCAACCCATCGATTTCTACAAAGAAGAAAAGCCTCAACAAACCAACAATAATCGGGCGATGATTCTCGACGACCCACTACCACCGCAAAGCCACCACCAGCCGATGATTCTCGATGACAGCAGCGACGACGAAGAAAACCCCAAGGCCCCGAATAAACTGGCAAAAACATGGGGCCAAGAAGAGACCTGAACTCTCATCAGCCTCCGCCGGGAAATCGACTCTCTCTTCAACACTTCGAAATCCAACAAGCACCTGTGGGACCAGATTTCAGCCAAAATAAGGGAAAAAGGGTTCGATCGCTCGCCGACTATGTGCACTGACAAGTGGAGGAATTTGTTGAAGGGGTTCAAAAAGTTTAAGCAGCAGCCAAGCATTGATCCCAAGAGTTCGTCTCCTGCTTCCAAATTTTATCCCTTTATGCAACGCTCTGATAAAGGTATAACCTTTATGCATCTGTGGGTCTTTCTTTTTGTTCAGATATTGTGTTTGCATTTGTATTCCAGGGTCTCTAAGTGATTTGTGGTGATTGTTTCTTAAGATTATAAATTATTTCATAAATGGTTTAAGGAGCTCAAGCGACATTTCTTAAGATATATACTACTTTTCTAATTAATCTATTTTAATATAAAGAAAATAATTTTATTGGTTGATGTAATAATTTAGCAACCTTGATTTTGATGAGGCCATTAGTTAAGCGTAACAGAGGAGCCAAGTCCTCTTAAAAATTGTTCTCAACTTTCTGTCTCTGCTTTTTTTCATTTTTTATTGGTTTTCCTCCCCTCCTTTCTTATATTCCCTTGTTTTTCTCTCCTAAAGCTTCAACAATGGCAGACATTACCCACCCTCCTATGGAACAACTCCGTGACCTTGAATACTGCATTAAACTGTGGCATCAGTCTAGGTCCAAATTTGGATCACTTTCAATAGTTATAGATTGTTTTTTCATATACATTTACTAGCGATAACTCGTGCTTAAAGTTTTTTCATATACATTTAAGCTATTTTGCAGATTAGTATTGTTGATTTCTTTTTTCATGGAAGTTTATTTTTTTCAAGCTTAGCATTAGGTATAGACTAACTCCTAATTTGCTCAAGACACATTGTAGATTTCTTTTCAAGTTTATTTAAGCTATTCTTCATTTTCTACTGATTTTGTGCTTGAATTCTTTTTAATGAGTCTTCTTAATTCCGGCATTTTCTACTGATTTCTTTTTGATTTTTCAATTTTTTTTAATTCTTTTCAAGAAAATTAAAAAAATGGGTATTATGTATATATTCTTGCTCGCTGTGAATTTTGTCGTCTAATCGAGAAGAATTCAAGAACGGTTGAAACAGTCGGATAAGAGTTTTGGGTTTATATGTTGGAATTACTCTGCAATTTCTTTTGAATATCACTTTCCTCTCTCTTTTTTTCTCTTTGGGAATTTTAACAAACACTCACTCCCATTGTCATGCATGCAAAGACTGATTTTTTACTTTTTTGATCAAATTAATTAATTTTTAAATAAACAATCTTATTTATATAGTTTTACATTATGTTCATCCTTAAAAAACAATAAAATGAGATATATATGTGCTGCTTGCGTGGAAAGTGGTGAAGCGCTAAATGTGTTTGATCAATTGAAATGTGTTGTGATTGGTGTTTATACTATTACTTCCTTGATTCAAACCATTTGTATTTCAAATAGTTACCTTCTTTGGCAAGCTCTTAAAATCCGATATGTGCTCAATATTGCTTTTAAATTGTTGGTATCTGGGGTTTACAGAGAAGAATTGTTGCAGAGTATTTGGGTTTAATATGTGGTTTAATATGTGCATGAACTTTTTTTTCTTTTTTCTTTTTGGTATTATATTTTAAATTTTAATAACTAGATTGGTTTTAGTTCTGATTGATCCATAACTTTTTTTGGCTGGAATATATCCTTTAATATAAAAGATAATCATGTACACGTTTTAATTTATATTCTTGATCTTTTTTCCCAACTTTCTATAATGACTATTTATCAGGTTCAATCAAAGACATGAAAGACTTCAGATATTCAGTTGGTTGTCTTGCACTAATGTGTTTGATTAACACACATAATATGTCCATTCCATTAACTAATAATAGTATATGAATTTTGTCAAAAAAACAACTAATAATGAGTAGTAGAATTATTAACTATTTTACATAGAAAGAGGAAATTTTTAGTTCATTAGACACCAACTATTGTTGCATTAGTAGATCGACTATATTTGAGTCTTCTTAATTTTTTTTTTAATTTTTTTGAAAATATTGAATATTCCGGTCCAGTAAACATGTCCATGTAGAAGGACTAGCTTTAGATTGTTTGTGTGTCAGTGTTGGATTGTTGTTTGAGCTCTGTAATTCATGACTATACTATTAATTATCTACTAACAAGATTATCTGGTAATTAGTTCACCTTAATTTCTCAATTTTGATATATTCTCTTTCAGTTGCATATGAATTGTATATACACACACACATATGTGTTCGTATTCAGTTGTGATTGTGTACATGCTTTCCTTCCTAGAGTTTTTCCCCCCGTTTTTAAGTTGTTCTGTATCATATCTTTGTTGAGTTTTGTGTTCCAGATGTAAGTTTCCCGATTATGGTAATGTTTGGTTCAAAATTATTATTTTGATTATGATAATATGAAAATTGGGTCCAAATTTTGTAGTGTGTAATATCCTTTTAAATTAATGTCTCTCATTTGCATAAGTACTTGATAAGTTTAATATCTAACACTCCTACATATTAAGTAACCGTACTTATTAGTTGTTATTACTACCTCCCTTTAAAATGACAATCGTACCCTTTATTTAAAATTAACTTCTTCTTTTCATGACACATTTATTCTATTTTAAACAATCATTTAACCTTCTTTTTAAAACAATCAATTAGTAGTTAAATATTGTGAATTATTATTATTTTGAATTTGAAATATTGTTTTAGTTGTGATAGATTTAATTATTAATAAGAATATTCTTTCATCACTGAATTTGATTCGTTTCACACTAAAACATTTTTTCAATAGCGAATATGAATCATGAGGTCACCCTGCCCACGGGACCACCTTCTTATACTGTGTTTGGATATGTAAGTTCCTTTTTCAGACTTAATGAAAATTGAACAATTAATATTCCTTTTTGAAATTGCTAACGTGTCTTTCAATTTGGGACATGAAGATTATAATTTGCAATTCACGGTAAAATTATTTTCTTCTTTTATAGCAAACTTGCAATTTAATAGTTTTTTTTTTATACTTTCTATATTTAACCTTCTTTTTTCCTTTCTTTAATAGAGAGAGCATTGTCGAAAAAAGAATATTGGCATTATCGTTCGAGAAGAATCTGAATTGAAGATGATGCATAAGGCAAGATAAGATTACCTTTTCTTTTCTTAAGCTCATACTTTATTTTCCAAGACAAAACATCTTATATTTGTATACTGTCAGGAAAATCAAAGAAAACATCGAGCAAAGGAAAAAGGGAAGGAGTTTCAAAAAGGAAAAGAAAAAGAAAATCAACCCCCAATTTGCATGTGCTAAGTATACAATATTCCAGACATTTACGTTAATAGTTACAAATATTTGTTACACAAAGTCATTTAAACAAAATATTTGAACCTAATTTATTAACGACACTGGTACTAGACTTATCATAGTCAAGTGTGGTACTTTAGTACTTGAAGCAAAGATGATGAAGCAAAGATGATAATTTATTAATGACACTATGCCTTCTTAGATTTATAATTATACATCTTTTTATGGTTTCAATAATAATATTATTGACGAAAAGGCAATAAACATATTGCATAGCGCTTTCGTGTGAAATACAAAACCAAGCAAACTGAATATATGCACCCTAATCCGAATAAATAGAAAACATTATTTTTTGCTCAAAAAAACACTACGACTTCTTCTCTTTACACTTAGATATCTATTATTATTTGTAGGGATCCAATAAAAATATCCTTGACGAAGCTCCAATTCCTCGACGTAAAAGACGAGAAAGGGATAGTGGTGATGTGCGTTCAATACATATTGCTTAGCGCTTGCGTCGTGAAAGAGATAATCAAGCAAAAATAATACAATTTCAACCATATCCATTTCAACCAAGATTTTTCCCTGGTTTGATCCCTAGGCCATCCAAACGCGCAGCTTATGAACGGGATTGTATCCCGATCAAGAATAATTTTAATCAGCATCCGTTGTTGTTAAAACCCGCGCCATCGGATTCTAATCGAATTCCTCCAGTTCCGATTTTACCACCTCAAGGGTTACATTCAACTAACTCAAATTCAATGGGTGCAGAAATCCTCCTTCCACCAAATAATATAGAGCATGTACATGACTCCCGTACCATTATATCATCTTCCATGCCTACATCACCAACTTTTGGGTTAGTTCAATGCAAATTATTTCAAACTATATACCATAAGGAGTGTTACGATATATGTGAACTATTTGAAACAAGTTCATTTATTTTCTAGGTTATTACCAATTATTCAGTCAATCCTTGATGAAGCTTGCGTACAAGATGAGGCATTGCCTACAAATATAGCACCTCTGCCGCATCCTATTTTAGGAAGACACTACCTCGATAAAATGAAAATACAGTGTCCTCACTGCTCAGCATTGCATTGGAAAGCTGAAAAGTTATCAAATTCATCTGTTGACCGCCCTTTCTTCGGAACATGTTGTTTGCAAGGAAAGATTCAACTTCCCCAACTATTAACGCCTCCTCCAGAAATTCAATCATTATATGATGGCAATGATGATTAGTCAAAGTCCTTTCGATGTTATACCCAACTGTACAATGCATCTAATGCTTTTACGAGCTTAGGTGTACATATGGATGATAGAGTGGTTCCTGGTAGGGGTCCCAACGTATTTATAATCCATGGGGAATTGCGACATCGGACAGGGTTGCTACAACCTCCACCCGGTCAAGATCCAGTATATGCACAGTTGTACATTCACGATGCCGCAGTTGCTTTAGATTATCGTTCTCAAAGAAACACGAAGCTGCGAGAGGATGTCCTACTAACAATCCAGGATAGTCTTTTGAGATACAACTCATTTTCGGGTAAGTTTAGACATGCAGCTGCAATTTTAAGCAGGGAAGATTTGAACAACCGGGACATCCCAACATACCTTCATTATAGTGCAGCAAAAGACCGTCGAACTCATAATTTACCCACGTCAGAGGAGGTTGTTGTCATATTACTTGGAGATGGTGCTGAATTCTCTGCGATGAGGGATATTGTTGTACGGTTAAGAGGGAGTGACCAGTTGATGCAGATAAATGAATTCCATCTAGCTTATTTACCACTACATTATGTATTATTGTTTCCGTATGGTGAGCATGGATGGGAACCAGATTTTAAGCAGTGGGATGTCAATCAAGGTAAAGCTTCATCAAAAAGACTTACGCAATTGCAATATTATGGTTATCGTTTGTTTGAAAGACCTACTGAGTATTCAACTATCTTGAGGGGTGGAAGATTATTTCAAGAGTTTGTTGTAGATGCATGGGCGGCAACAGAGCAGAATCGATTAACATATTATAGGCTTAACCAACAAAAATTACGATCTGATCTATACCAAGATCTGGTCGAGGTAGTTCCTGATGGGTTAGAGGCTAATCAAGTTGGTAAACGAGTAGTTTTGCCTTCTTCTTTTTCTGGGAGTCCAAGGCAAATGTTTGAAATTTTCCAAGATTCTATGGCCATAACTCGGTATAACCAACACCCTGATATTTTCTTAACTATGACTGCAAATTCGAATTGGCCCGAGATAAAAGATGCACTGTTACCACATCAAACGTCAATTGACCGCCCAGACTTGGTGGCCCGCGTATTTGAATTGAAGCGACGAGCTTTGATGATGGAATTTGATAAGAAGAAAGTATTTGGTGCAAAGGTGGCACATGTTTTCACGATTGAATTCCAAAAGCATGGGTTGCTGCACATGCATTTAATAATATTTCTTCAAGGGTCTGATAAAATACGAACACGTGAACAGGTAAATCGAGCTGTTTGTGCCGAATTCCACGATCCAATTTCTGATCCACGTCTATATGAAACAGTTAAAACTTGCATGGTACATGGACCATGTGGTGTTCGAAATCTTAAATCACCATGTATGGAAGATGGTAAATGCACCAAGAGATATTCTAAATATTGGACAGAAGAAACTACAATGGGCGAAGATGGGTATCCGATATATCAAAGGCGCAATTACGGCCGAAAACATTCTCTAAGGTCTGGACATGAAGTTGATAATAGAGATGTTATACCATATAATTCATACCTCTCTAGATTGTTTAGTTGCCATATAAATGTGGAAGTTTGTGCAGGAGTAAGGTGCGTAAAGTATATCAATAAATACATCTACAAGGGTTACGATCGCACAACTTTGGTATTGGGGGCCGTAGATGATATTAAGAAGTATATTGACTCAAGGTACATTGGACCTACAGAGGCGACATGGCAGATATTTGGATATCCTATCCATCAAAAGTTCCCTCCACTTATACGTATGGTAGTTCACCTAGATGGAAAACATCACGTCTGCTATAACCCTTCTGAACCAATAGCTGCAATATTGAACAGAGCAGAGGATCAGCAGACAACTCTAACAGGATTTTTTACATGCTTCTCTACTAATGATTTAGCTCGAACTCTCACATACCAACAATTTCCAAAGCATTTCGTTTGGCAAAAGAAAGAACAGCTCTAGACAGAGAGACAAAGGGGATTTGCAATTGGAAGAATGTATTTTGCCAGTCCAAATGAAGGTGAAAGGTTTTATCTGCGTCTTCTGTTGACGGTTGTAGAGGGACCTCAATCTTTTCAATGTTTAAGAGCAGTTGATAATGTTGTGCACCCCACATATAAGGCTACATGTATTGCAAAAAGCCTTTTGGAAGACGATGAAGAGTGGATTCAATGTCTTAGAGAAGCATCAATAATGAGAACATGCTCTCAATTAAGAAGGTTATTTTCTATTATCTTGACACAATGCTCTCCTTTAAATCCAGAAGCGTTGTGGATCCAATTTTCTATGCATATTTGTGATGATTTATCACATAAAATAAGTACATGTTATGGCATTGATGTTCCTACTAATGCTCAAATTTGCGATTATGGTTTATACCTTCTTAATCTTTTGCTTCAGGAGTTGGGGAAGAGCTTATCATATTACCCACCAATGCCACTGCCATATGCTAATTGGAGAATTATCGTTGGCAATCGACTTATATGGGAACATAGGCAGTTACAACTTGAAGTTGATCAAATAAATATTCAACAAAGCATTTATCGACTAAATGAAGGTCAGCGTATGGCTTATAATGCAATCATTTCATCTGTTTATGAAAATAGAGGAACAACCTTCTTTCGGAGTGGGGGTGGAGGAACTGGAAAGACTTTTCTCTACAATAAAATTGCCAAAAAATGTCGTTCCTTATGCGATATAGTAATTAAAGTAGCATCCTATGGAATTTCTTCTGGGTTGTTACATGGGGGACGTACTGCACATTCAACATTCTGCATTCCACTTAACATATTAGAAAATTCAGTTTGTGGATTCACGAAGTAATCATCACACTCGTAATTATTTCGGAAGGCTAGACTAATTATATGGGATGAGGTTTCAATGCAGCATCGTCACTGTGTTGAAGCAGTTAATCAAACCTTACAAGACATTCGTGATAACTCCCAACCATTTGGAGGTGTTACTGTTGTTCTTGGGGGAGATTTTAGGCAGATTCTTCTTGTTATACCTAGAGGTCTTTGTGAGCATATAGTGGCAGCATCACTACGACGTTCTTTGCTTTGGAAAGATATACATATCTTGACATTACAAGTTAACATGCGCTTGCACGATGACCAATCGTTATTATTTGATTTCTCGGCTTTTCTTAATGAGGTTTGAGTATTTATATCTTTATTCAAATTGACATCCATATATAGTCGAGAATATTTGATAATTTACCAATACTTCATTATTATGTAGATTGGGTCTAACCCTCGAGAATCTATACAGCTTCCAGATTCAATAAAAATAACTCAAAGTGTAGATAATCTTATCTCGACCATCTACCCAGAGCTAGAAGTGCCGAGTAAGGTCACTCCCGAATTCTTAAAAGAGCGCACAATTTTATTTGCTAGAAATGATGATGTCAATGATATCAACCTAGCTACGTTGGCGGTTTTTCCGGGAGAAGTGCATACATACTTTGCTGCTGACAAAATGGTTGAAGATGATGATGTGGATCAAACTATTATGCATCGGTACCCGAATGAATATTTGAACACACTCAATCCCCCTGGACTACCACCGTTCAATTTAGATATAAAAGAGGGTTGTCCAATAATGACTCCAAGGAACATTGCACCGAAAGATGGCCTTTGTAATGGTACTAGACTTATCATAGTCAAGTGTGGTGCTTTAGTACTTGAAGCAAAGATTTTAACTGGTGATAAGCATGGCGACTCGGTATTCATTCCAAGAATTTCTTTGACTCCTTCTTCGTCTGAGTTAAGTATTAAAATGTCAAGAAGACAAATCCCAATGAGGTTAGCGTATGCAATGACAATGAATAAATCACAGGGTCAGTCTGTCAAGTTTGGTGGGGTAGATTTACGTACGCTAGTATTTAGTCACGGTCAACTATATGTAGCTCTGTCAAGATGCACAAGTTCTTCCCGCTTATGCATACTTCTTCGTGAATTAACTGACAAGTCCACAACAAATATCGTCTATCCTGAAGTTTTGTTATAATTTTATATGTTTGGGGTATCATTTCTTATCTCCGTGCATTGTTGATCTTCTTACGATAAAAGTCTTGATATGTTTTGAATTGACTGATAAAAGTTTTGAATTAACTGACAAGCCCACAACAAAAATTGTCTTTATATATGTGTTAATTGTTGAATAGTTGAATATTTGCTAATTGTTACAAATGAGACTGATGCTTGAATAAGTTGTGGCATCATTGTAGTTGTGGCATATGCTAGCAAGACTCCTGATGGGTATATGTGAGTCCTATAGTCATGTGAAATTGAACTTTCTAGGACTAACAAGTTTCCGTATAGAAATAGCAAACCCCATAAATTATTGTAGGGTGTATTACAATATTTTTAGTTGATCAAGCCGAAGCTTAAAAAACATGAAGTATAGGTACTAAAATTACAAAACCGTATATTACACATACAACCTCATGTTTTTGCATCCACGTAATACATTCGTCAACTTATTTTACAGATGATGCCTTCGTAAAAGTTACTCATTCTCTAATTTGCAGAAAATTGGTTTACATTTCCTTGCTCTTTTCTGTGTAAGAAAATCTGATAATGTTTCGAGAGTATGATGCCTCCACTGAGTATCAATTCCTGCTTTGGCCAACTGAATACATGATTTAGTAATGTATGAACATCAGATAACATATCTTAAAGAAAACCATTCAGATAACATACGAGATTATAGATAGATGTGTGTGTGTATGTGTGAAGAACAAATTTGAGAAGCTTGATCATCGCAGTTAACATAATAAACTGGTCTATATTGGCTGAGCTATAATATGCTTATTATATATAACTTATGTTTTAGTTTTACTTGCACGTGAATCGATTAATTTGAACACATATCCTTTTCATTACATTTTGTTATCAATTTCCAAGTAGTTGATTTAATTTGTTGATAGAACTAAACGTTTAAATTCAATTTTTGCAGTCTTAGGATGATATTGCTATTGAATGGAAACGTGTTCATTCAACAACAAGTCGAGGGTGGAGAAAAGTTAACAGGGTTATGTGTATTTTATAATTCTTAAATCGTATTCAAGTAATCACGTGTCAATTGTTTCGTTCTTGCGATACTACTAACATTTTTCTTTCTCTTATAAATAATAGATTTTTGTTACAGACAATATTTGTTGGCTGTGGACGTTGCCGATGGATAGCCTTTCTTTTTAAAGATTTATGTACCGAAGACATGGTAGAGCTTGACAGATCTACAAGGTAATGTTATTATATGTATTTTCGTGTATATATTGAAGGATACTTGGTGTAAGCTGTAAAGAATATATTTGGTGTAAGATGTAAAGTAAAGGGTGGTGCTCAACATGTTGTTTCTTTATTTTCTGCATATATGTATTTTTGTTCTTCGTCTTTTGTAAAGTTGGGTAATTATACATGGTTATGATGATTTTGAGTATGGAATGATGTTGTTTTTGGTGGTTTGGATATGTATGGATGATTGTAAGTTTTTTAAACATGTTTAGAATATTTTGGATATCTATTTTTAAAGGAAACTCTGCCGAAATTTCTTTAAATTAGTAGCTACTAGCTTGATATTTTGGTGGTTGGATATGTGTTGATTATTTAATATGTATAGATATCTGCATGGTATGATGATTTTAGGTATGAAATGATGGTTTTTTTTGGTGGTTTGGATATGTATGGATGATTGTAAGTTTTTTAAACAGGTTTATATTTTTCTGGATATCTATTTTTAAAGGAAACTCTGCCGAAATTTCTTAAAATCAGTAGCGACTAGCTTGCCCAAATTTGTGATGGCCCTGATGATTTTTTTGGCTATATGTTTGACCAAATTTACCTTTTTTTGCGGTTGGGTCAATTATTTTTGAAGTTCTTATTTTATTTTAATTTTTATTTAATCAGGCAAAGGAGCTCCAAACCAATTTGGTGCACATGAACCTTTTAAGCAAGTGGGTATCATTATACTATTTCAAAACTACAATGCTTTTACCTGTTAATATATCAGCGACTGGTATTCAATGGACACATTTGTATGATGTATTGTGCTTAAAATAGTTTTACTAATTAATCCATGTTCCATCTAAAATTGCAAATTAAATGAAGGGAATCAATAGCATATAGGTGAAGAGAAGTGCTTTTAAATGTGCTTTAAGAAAATATGAAGGTCATTGACATTGGGATTGTTTTGAATTTAATAAATGTAGTTAACTGGCCTATGTCAAATTTATTGTTGAGTGAATGTGGATGTTGGCTTTAGTTGTTTCCTTAACAAATTTATTTTTTCTTGCCAGTCTCGATTTGTAAATACAATTTGTAAATACAATTTGTGGTAAAATTCTTGACTTCTTTATTTTTTGGAATTTTCATATTTACAACAAATATTTTTTAATTTTTATCAAATATATACTTTTTAAATATTGTAACTCACATTTATCATTTAAATTCATCTTTAGGTATTAAATAATTACACGAGTATTAGTAGTGCCGGAGGCACAGGTTAACCCTAGTATATATATATAGCATTTATTTGCTTATATATATATATATATATATATATATATATATACACACACATACAAAAAGAAATTAAAGCCACCGACCGAAGCCCGGGCATACACACGCTATACGACTCTCAATGTGAAGAACTGTGTGTGCACAGTAGTGGAGAAATGCTTTAAAGTATGTAAAAAGGCTTATAGTGGACTGCCAAATAAGACTTCAATAACTTGAAAGGGATGAACACTCGGCTCCCGCCGGTAAAAATATAACAATATATGAGCTCACAAGTGTTTAAAATAAGAAAGCACTCAGTTTATAGTGTGTACAGAGCAAATTGGACAAGGCTTCCTCGTCTTTTTCCTATGTAAAATGGATGCCCCAAGCCCTCTATTTATAGAGGGGGTTGCCCTGGGTTCTGCGTGTCTCACCATCTCGAAGTACGTACACGCATGCAACGTGATGTCCGCTCGAACTTTCAAAACATCAACCCGGGCATCCGATCGAGGTGTATAAGACCTTTTTCAGCATACTATCGCCGAGAGCTACACAATGACATGAGATTAGAGGTTGTACGAAGTCAGGAAGATGGGCCATGCCCTCGGTCTTCAAGCTTCAAATTCTATCTGGTGTGCTGTCTTGTGCAGTAGTCACTTGGGAATTGTGCTCTTTGGTTCTTATAGGACATTGCTATGTATAATGTATGTATGTTGTTGTTGAGATGGCGCGATGTGGCATTGGGATGGCAAAATAACGATCTTGCCCTTCACCGGGGTTATATCTGGTTTGAGCTATTTTAGGGGTCGTTCCTCAGGGTTATTGTTGAAATTGGACTGATGCATGTGTTGACCATCCTCAATGTTGTTGCTGAGATGTGCCTGACTTCCCGGGGTTATCTCTAGGCTTTGTGGAATGAGTGCCTCGGGGCTTTTGCTGAGTGTTCTGAAGCTGTTTGCATGGGTTTGTAACAAACATTTTCGGGGTTATCTACGGAACTGCAACGACATGCCTCGGGGTTATCTCCGAGGTTGACGATGTCTTTCCCGGTGTTGTTTCCGGGACTGAGACTAAGTATCTCGGGGTTATCTCCAAGATGACACGGTCTTCTCCGGTGTGATTTTTGGTATCTGAAATGCAGTCCTCGGGGTTATCTCCGAGGTTGAAACTGAAACTCCCGATGTTATTTTCGGGGTTGAGGTTGAAACTTCTGGTGGTATCTGGGTCTGAGCTAGATGTCTCGGGGTTATCTCTAAGATGGTAATACTGAGTATCCCAGGGTTATCTCTAAGATTGAACTGAGCTGTCTTCAAGGGTTATCTCTGAAAGATGATTCTGCCCTTCTTGTAATGTTAGTAACAGGTATGCAGAAAATTACGAGTGTCTATAGATGCCCCTCTTTATCATATTCATGCAATGCAATGGCATGGATAGGATAAAGAATACTAGACACTTTAAATGCAACAAGATAATCATGATGCAATGTACAGCATCATGATGCAAATGTATGTAGTTTGTTGGATTGTTTTCCAACATGGTGGGGTGATTGCCAGCTCCCTTTGACTTCTACCAGGATCAGATGTATCTCTCATGTACAAAAGACTCCGTGGGGATGCACTTTGCATGTTATTGATGTGTATAACATATTCCATCATCAGTCCTACCCGATGAGGATGTTCTGTTAGAGTTACTGCCAATATTCTATGTTATCAGGGTTGCCTGACCTTCACTGAATTGTACATCAACGGATGAAATCCCTGCTGGGGATAAATGCCAAGGCTGCTTGTCCTTTGTTGATGTGTATATCAACTGATGCAATCATCAAATGGCTTTTGACGCTTCGTTCGGTTTACTTTCCAACTGCTGCACTGATATCAAGGTTGCTTAACCTTCGTTAACATGTACATCAACGGATGCAAATGTGTGATACCCCCGCCGGGGATGGGTGCTTTGGTAGATGAAAAATGTAAGATACGCCCGCCGGGGATATGAGTCTTAGATCGCGTGATGCCCCCACCAGGGATGGTGCATCAACAGATGCAGATGCGTGATACCCCCATCGGGGAAGCTGCTCTGAGAATGATGTTTCCAAATTGACGGCATTGGACCTTTGTGCGGTATTGTCGAATGTGATATGCAACTGCTGAGATCATTGGTATAGTATACCCAATATTTGGGCGAATACCAATGAATGATATGAAAGCCAAAGTCGGGCCTAGGAAAACCAGGATTTCAGGCTATTCTGCTCAATTGCATAGCATTTTTATCCCTGATTTGACCTTTTCAGCTTGTGAGAACTCTATTGCAACTCAAACTGGACCGAGCCAGAGGGGTGGGACCCACGTAAGGGAGCTACAGGTACACCTGTGCAGCCATAGGTGGACCTGTGGCCAACCGTGAATGCCCATAAATGGGATGGTTGCTTTCATAAGTCATTTTCAAGTCACGCTGTGAAGGAAATCTGAGAGTTGTTCTTCAGATCTGCTGAGTTCGGACGTCTTTCTGCAAATTTTGTCACCATATAAGTGTTCTACACTGTCCAGGTAACTTATGCATGTCTTTTTTTTCCAGTTTTTATCCATTATAAAATGACTTCTTATATGAAATGTGTCTAAACACATAGTAGTGAATATGTATGCTCCTATGACTTGATAAATATATTCAACATAGTAAATGTTAGTATTAAACCATGCTGAATATAATGTTATAAAAAAATTAACTTTTGAAAAAGTCAAATTATCACCTTTTTTCTGCTATTTCTTATCCTATTTGAGGACAAATGAACAAAGGTGGTAAAGCAAAGTAATCCTGGATTGATGACTTTGACTTTTTAATACAAATAGTATGTATATAACTGTGAGCAGGTGTGCTACTGAATGGCCACCTAGTCATGCCTATGTGCATGTGGATAGTCCTATTTATAAAGGAAATTATGGCAAAAAAAATTTCAAAGTGTAGGCATTGGGTAGTCATGCATTTTTAACTCTACTGTAGGCGTATGTTAAAATAATGCATGCATGCATGTAGTGATTAAATGCATTTTGAAAAGCTCAGGGTTAGAAAATACCACACCCTTTCTAAGGTGATTTGGAGACTTGTTGTCCAGATACTTTGGATCCAGATCAGCCGAGTAGTTCCCGCAGGACCACTTCAGGTGTACAAAGGAGGGCTTCTGAAGTGCCTCGACCCTGTTCAGTTAGACAGCCTTGTCGTCTAGGGGAGACGGTGATACGTCCTGTCCAGGTTGATGTGCCGGACGTCGAGGATGAGGAGGAGGATGTACTGGTAGCGGCTCCAGCTCCTGCTGCTCATGTTCCCCGTAGAGATTTCCCAGGCATTTAGGTGGCTATCCCAGATCTTCTGGGTGATTTGAGTCGCCACCCCTCAGTTTACTTGCACGCAAATGAGGTACAAAGCTGGACTTTGATTTTTCTTCTTTACTATTGATGAGGATTAAAGGATTTTGTTGTTGATCTGCTTTGTGATGCATGTTCCCAGCTTTACATAGCCTAGAGGAAACTAGTTTAGCATTCACTCCATGTACCAGGCTCTGTATCCCGACTATAGAGCGAATGTGCATTATTGGGGATTTGGGGCGTTATTTTCCATTCTTCCCCGCCATTGTCCATGGGGTTACCTCAGGGCATTGTCTGAGCACTGGTTTCACCAGACTCAGCCTCTAAATTTGATGGACTGTGAGGTGATGATGACGCCGATGGATTGGCTATTTATCACCGGTATAGAGTTTGGCAGGGCGCCAGTGCCATGTACGACAGATATTACCCCGATTGCTGTCATATCCTTATTGGGAGTTCCGACTAAGGCGCTTAAGGGTAGGATCATCCGTATGGGTCCTTTGAGCGTAGATGCTATGAGTGGGTTGTTGAGTGAGACCATGCCCGCTGATATGAGAGTCAGGGATAACATTCTTTCGTGATTGTTCCTGGTTATCATCAGGGGTTGTTACATAGCAGATAATTCTTCTACGGTGTCATTCGCTTTGATTAGCACCACGCGGGAGGTGGACCGTATTGGAGAGTACGATTGGGGCTCCTATACCTTTGCCTATTTCCTCAGGGGAATGCGCATGCGTTCGTAGGGCTTGACCGAGGCTTGGCTAGGATTTTACCCATTCTTACTGGTGAGTATTTTTCTTTTGATTTCCCATGTGCAGGTAAAGAGTATTCACTGACAGCAGGTGTTTTTACCGTTGTGTTGGCAGTTTTGGGCCTATGAGAGGCTTCCATGTTTGCGTCATGTGAGCGTGTTAAGTTTAGATACCTATCCACGAGGACGACGACGTCATCTCTCCATTTTGGCGAAGCTTCCTGTAGCGGAGGGTTTCACCCATTGTCGGCTACAGTTGGAGCTGTTGACATCCGATGTCATCATTTGGGTTCCATATTGAGGGGAATATTTGACCATTGGGTTTGAGGATGGATTTTTGACTGGTGTCGAGTACGTGATATCCACCCGTAGGATTCCTCTCTTCACAGATGGAGGATGGGAGCTATATTTAGGAGAGCGTGCTATTAGGAGCACCACATGAGAGATTCGTGTGCCGATTTTTCCTCCTGCCAGACTATTGGCCTGTGTTGTAGTCACCCGCCGATGACATCTAATTGATGGGTATGGACGGATACGCTTTATCATAGGGTTCATATACTCAGGATTCATTCCATCACTGGTGGTCCCCGCGTACCATTGGAGCCCAGACCCGCGTAACTCAGTTTATGGGGGATATGGTTCCTGGATTCGTGAAGATGACGGATTGGCTGACCTGTGTCCAAGATCCGATCATGTGACACAGATTGATCATTTGACACAACAGTTGGATCGGGCACATTTCTTCATCCGACATTTGGGTAGAGATCCTTCAAAGGCAGATACTTTTGATCTTTCTAGCTCAGGCGCTGGCCCCTCAGGTGACCCATATGGCTTTGCCGGTGCAGATCCTCCGTTGTATTGGCCTGACATCCCCGTTGATAGAGATCCAGTGACTTAGGAAGAGTTACATCAGGTGGATAGGATTGATGGTGTAGATATTGACACCATTGTCTTCTTCTGATGTGTATTCTCATTATCTCTTTTGACAGGTCTCCGTTAGATATTAGGTGGTTGTGACCCATTCTCGCTATATCTTTTGATAGGCATCTGTTAGTAGTAGGGCGTCTGTACCCCATTTCCCTGTATTTTTAGTTGTACAGAGATGATATATGTAGATGATGATGTACTTAGGAATCTATGTACTATTTTTCATTCCCTACATCATATTGCCATCTATTATTTGTCATTCATGTATCATGTTATGCATATGTATGTATGTCCAGAGATATTCAGCATTGACCTCTAGATGATTTTATGATTCGGCCTACACAAATGTCTTCTTCGACAGTCAGCCGCATAGATCACACCCCACTAGTATTGGTGGCATCCCGTTTGAGATCTTGGTATGATAGTATGTCACCCCCAGATAGGCTGACCGTAGATCAGTTATTACTGCATTCTATGATCCCCTTGATGTTTCAGGTTCCCGCAGACTTGTGGAGGGTATGCTGAAGCATTGGATACCGGATAGATAGGTTTTTCGATTTGGTATCCAGGAGTTAACTCTTACTTTGGAGGAGTATGAGCGGTTGACGGCCTTGCCCTTAGATAAACCGTGTGCTCATATGGCTGTCAGAGATATGCACCGATAGTTCATAACCCTCACCGGGTTACGGAGTATAGTAGTAGAGGATGAGATCACATCTAGTCATGTATTATCCCAGTGTTTCCTAATAGATAGATTTGGCTCATCGGACAGCTATACACGGTATTCTGGGAATTTCACCACACCAGAGGATCAGTGGAATTTGGCCAGAGTAGATGTATTTGTGATAAGCATAGTGGCGTATGTGTACATGCCAGGATATATGGATGAGCTGGACATCAGTGTTATCATGGTAGTGAGAGCTCTCAAGTAGGGTTGTACCATCATTCCTATGATTGTGGCGGAGACATTACAGTCGGCCATGTTTTGCAGCACCTACCCTGCAGTGGTATTTATAGGCAATTTGATAATGTTATACGTGTGGTTTATGTCACACTTGAGACCGATTGGAACATTCCGCCGACACGGGTACTGCTTCACCCATGATATAGCTATGTCTTACTCCTTTCAGCCATCAGAGTGTACAGATGCTATGTCTTGGTCGATCTTCTTGGCAGGGATCATAGATCCATTTGGCATCTTATCATGTTCAGGGCTCAGCTCACCCCACAACTTTATTACTCACGCTCCTGGCATGTATTATCTCCCTCTGGCTGGTTTAAGGGGTATGACTACCTACCACCCACTGGCCGTGATGTCGCAGTTTGACTAGTTTTAGGACTTTCATCCTTTTGAGGGGGCGTTAGGACATCGTTTAGCTTTTCACCATTTATCAGCAGAGGACCGATCCCGGGTGTATGCTTATTGGGACCAGCAGGAGATCACTGCTTTTTCTGTTAGCCATCCTGGCTGTTCGCTAGAGTATTCTGCGTGGATGGAGATAGAGACTTCATCGGCTGCGGTAGTATCCACAGTGCCGAGTATTGATTCAGATGGTGGAGAGCCCAAGGAGGACATTAATTCCCACACTGAGGATGAGCCATTCCCTGGGTTGCCAGCAGCTCTTTTAGATTTTCCCAGTATTAGCATTGTTGTGATCTAACATTCATCATAGTACTTCGAGCAGAGTTTTCATCTGATGATCTTTGAGAGAGATTAGGCTAGAACCCTGATGTTGGTAGCTCTTGATGGGAGAGATGTCGGTCTATTAGAGAGAGATGAGGAATTAACACATAGAGATGCCACTGTTGTTGAATGGGATGAGGCCGGATCAGCCAGAGATGTCGTGATAGTCGAGAGGGATGTCGCCGTATCTACCCAAGATGTAGCCGTCACAGATAGTACCATAGTGAGGTTCCTTACTACTGGCATGATTGTAGAGATGAGTATGCACATTGATAAGCACCATGTCACCATGCAGATGGTTGTGGATCTGTTATCTCATGTGGATACCCGTGTGCTTGAGACCACATCATTACCTCCTTCTTCTAAGAGAGATGCCATGTTGGGCTTGATAGCTCGCATATACACTGATTTATAGATGGGCTTGTATTTTTCCTGCACAAACTAGCTTAGCCATTTTTTCATGTACAGTTCATATTATATATATCAAACAACATTATATATAGCAAAGAAAAATATATTTTTGATCACTTCCCTTTTACTTATGCCTTATTACTTGCTTGATATCTGCATATTTTTTTAGGGCTTGTGATCTAGATGTATTCTAAATTCCTCCTTGATGGATGGACAATGAATTATCTCAGGATATTTCAGAATGGATCGTCGATCTGTGTGTATTCCCTACCATCTTTGGTGTCTTGCGACTGGTTTCTATATAGATATGTTGAGAGGATTGTGGCTTTCCTCCCTGAGGTTGACCGCACCACAGATGGTCGCCAGTACTCCTTTGTATGGGGGAGCCCGGTTAGTTCCATCTCTTATGGTTTGGTGTTTCTCTTTGAGGAAAAACCGCAGCTTAGATAGTCGCCGATCCTCCCATTTAGGGGGAGGTCAGGTAGTTCCATCACTTTGGTCTGAAGCCGATGAAATGTGACGGATTGAAGGTTGATCCCAGTACCACTTAAAGGTTTTTATGTTTCGGAAGGGGGTTAGACCGAACCATGAATGGATGCCTATGTACTCCTATTGAAGAGGAGATCAGGTCTGCGTAGTTTGAACCCGGTGTAAGAGGTTCAACGTTGTGTGTGGCAAAAAGGGTGTAGAGATATTTTTGTTTTTGTAAGGAAAAAGTTTGTAAAAATGTTTTTGTTCTTTTTGTTTTATTGCGATCAGACCATATAAAATATGGTTGCCTACTCACTCCCGTGTATCAAGGAGATCAGGTCGGTGTAGTTCCCCCCGTTTTCAGGACGATTTGCATCCAATAAAAAGTTTAGTCCCGTCTTCAGGACAAACTGCGGGGGAAAAAGTTTAATCCCATGTATAGGATAAACTACGGGTGTGAAAAGTCTTCTCTAGTAGGGTAAAACTACAGGTGTGAGAGGTTCAATCCCTAGTGGGATAACAGGAGTTGAGTAAGGGTTCAAAACCAAGTGAAGAGAAGGATCTAGCGAGCTGAAAACCAGGCTGCTGGTTAGAAAAGTGTGTTGGTCCCTGATAGGGCATAAGAGAAGTTGTAAGTAGTAAAGGATTACAAAAAACCTGAAATGACTAGGGATTTGATGATCCAAAACTAGGATGTTTGCTTGATGGTAACCTCATATATAGTATCGTTTCACGGTGTTCGAGTTAATAAGATGTGGAAACTCATCGCCATCCATTTCCTGTAATTTGAGAGCACCTCCTATCAATACCTCCTTGACAATAAACGGGACTTCTCAGTTAGGGGTGAATTTTCCCTTAGACTGATCTTGGTTATCAATGATCTTCTTCAAAACCAAGTCATGTTGTTTAAAATGCCGTAGCTGGACTTTTCTGTTGTAGGGCTAGGCGATCCTTTGTTGATATAAGTGACCGTGGAAGATAGTAGCGGATCGCCTTTCGTTTATTAGAGATAATTGGTGATACCTATCTCATACCCACTGTTCTTCATCCAGCTGAGCGTCTATCAACACTCTGAGGGATTCCATTTCCACTTCTATGGGGAGCACTGCTTCCATCCCATAGGTTAATGCGTAGGGGGTTGCCCCAGTGGACGTACGCATTGATGTTCTGTAGGCTAACAAAGTAAGAGGCAATAAGTCAGGCCCTCCTTTGTTGCTGGCGGACATCTTTTGCATGATCTTCTTGATGTTTTTGTTAGCCGCTTCAACAGAACCATTCATATTTGGACGGTAGATGACGGAGTTGAGATGCTTGATGTGGAATTTACTACACAACTCCTCCATCATTTTGTTGTTGAGGTTTTTAGCATTGTCTGTTACAATTGCCTCTGGTTGTCCATATCGACAAATGACATTGTTTTTGATGAAAGAAATGATGACTTCTTTGGTAACCTTGGGGAAGGAGGCGGCTTCTACCCATTTGGTGAAGTAGTCGATCATGGTGAAGATAAACCGATGCCCATTACTGGCTTTGGGCCCGATCAAGTCCATTCCCCACATTGAGAAAAGCTAAGGCGAACTCATATTATGGAGCTCCCTCGGAGGGGAGTGGATAGCATTCCCATAAATCTGGCACTGATAACATCTCCTGAATTGATCTTCATAGTTAGCCTTGATAGAGAGCCAATAGTGCCCTGTTTTTAGGATTTTCTTACACTAGTACAAAACCATAGAAAGATAACACTTAAAAGACAACGTTTTTTATAAAAAACGTTGTCATGTTTTTTTACAAAGTTTTTTAACAAAACGTTGTAGATAGATATGATAAAATGTTATGTATTTATAAGGGCAATTTTTAGTTTTAAATGGATAACGTTTTTAAAAAAACGTTATCTATGTAAAAAATACGGAGAAAAAAAACATAGAAATTTAAATTTGATAGATATCTACTTTCTTCTCTCTCCTATCTCAATACTTTCTCTCTCTTTGTTTGCTTCGTTATGTGCCCGTTATGTGCCCGTTTCTCCCCACCGTACCTAACTAAGACCTACAATCGGCGAAGCCCCTCATTCTCTTTTCTCAATCCCCTTTCTTTCTCCTTTATTTTCTCTCTCATTTCACTCCCGTCACCGTTACCCCAAGAAAACCTTTCGTACTGATGTTCAGTGTCAGAACCAGATTGACACTTTGAAAAAGAAATACAAGACTGAAAAAGCTAGGGTTTATTAATCTATTGGAACCGTACCTAGTTCGTGGCCGTTTTTCTCCCAGCTTGATGTTTTGATTGGATCTGGTTTGAAGAAGCCCTCACCTTCACTGCCTTTGGTAGTTTCTTTGTCGTATCGGGAACCGGTGCCGATCGCTTTGATGAAGTCGGTCGTGTTGCCGCAGAAGCGGGCGTCCCCGGTGGGGGATGATTCTTATTTTAGGCGAAATTATTCCACGGTAGCTGCAACAGCTGCCGCGACTGAGGATGCAGGGGGATCGGAGGAGGAAGAGGACGATTTGGGGACGAGTGAGGAGAGCGGTGGAGCTGAAGGACAGAAGGAGAGGCAAGTGGAGGGGATGAAGAAGCTGACAAGGGTGATTGAGAGATAAGGGATAAGGGATTTGGAGAGATACTCAATACGTTGCCTTGTAGCTTGGAGTAACTTTACAAGGGAACTGCAAAAACGATGAAGATCACGAGGGAAATAGTTGATGCAAGTGGGTAAGTCTGTCATTCTAGTTCAATTTTTTGTACTGACTCTATTTATTTGATCAAAAGTTCTGTTTGTCTGTTAGTATTTCCATCCTAATTGAAATTGCACATAGAAATTCAATAGTTCAAATAAAAGATTGTCAGATTAGAGAAAAAATATCTTAACTTTTCAACTAGAGTCCCCCTCTCCCAAATTGCAATATTAAACATAGCTCAGGAACTATTAGTGGAGATAATCGTCATGTGGCTGAAGCTGAAGGAATCTATTTGTGCTTATAAGGATTCCTACGACTGGAACTACCAATATAGCCTAGTCCGGCTGTCCCTATTTGACTGGGACATTTAATTGGGCTCTTGTTGCCCTGATTGTCTTTGCCCAACCCTTGTCTAGGTTGATAACTCAATGACATCATTTCTTGAGTGACCGACATTACTTCGGCACAGATCTGGGGTATGAGAGGTGGCACCCCAACAGGATGGTAGTGAGTGTTGCTCACCTCTAGGGCATGAAAACTGACTGGCTCAACTTCAGAATTGAAGCTGATGAGTGGTATGTCACCTTGTTCAGGACATTCCGGCTCAGCATTGAAACTGACTAGGCTATTGCTGATAATGTACTTAAATTGCTGATGAAGGGTGGAGGGGGCCATATGAATCCACAGTCTTCCCAGAAGCATATTGTATCATGTATCTATTTTGAGAACGTTTAAAGACATGCAGAATGTATGTGGACCAATGTCCACTGGCATTTTAATCTCTTCGACAGAGTTTCGGTGGGATCCATCAAAAACTTTGATAACCGTATGGCTATTTCGGATTCGATTGAGATTGATGTTCATCTTCCCAAAGTAGCATAAGGATAGATATTCAGAGATGAACCCCCATCTATCAAGACTCCTCCCACCATATACCTGGAGGACAGAACCGCAATGTGCAATGACCTGTAATGGCCAGTCCCTTCGGGAGGTATATCATCATCAGTAAAAGATATCACATTGTTGTTGAAAATGTGATCCACCAGATGCTGGAATTTCTCAACATCTATTGACTTAGGCAATTGGGCTTCTTCCAGAACCCTGAGCAAGACCTTCTAGTGATCTTCAGACGAGAAAACCATGTCCAATATGAAATTTGATGTGGGGCTTCTCTTAAGCTTAAAACCACCTTGGCTTCATTATGACCCATAGTATAGAGAAATTTTTCCACCTTTTCCATGGAAATCTTCCCCTTTGACTTAATGGTAGGCTTCATTACCCGTTGAGGAAGATACAGTGGATTATCCTTCGACACTACAACAGTTATGTGTGATGTGGATCCTTCAGCCCCTCCATAATTCCATGGACATCGCTGCCATCGGCTGCCATCTGCAGGATACCACTGTCAATTAAATTATGAATAAGGTGGCGGAGTGCCCAACATTCTTCTGTGCTGTGACCGCGAGATTGGGAGTGATATTGACACACCCCATTGAAATCAAACCGTCTTGAACGCGGGATGATTAGAGGTAGCAGAGCTGTAATTCTTCATTTATCAGCATCTGTAGTATTTCTTCCATTGGTTGGCCTAGGTATGTAAATTCCCTTTTATTGGAAAAATCCCGACGGGCTTTGGCATTTGCTCTTTTTGCAATTTTATCCTCCAGTGTTTCCTTTTCTGGAGCGTGCAGTGGAGTGTTGGGAACAAGAGGAAGGAGATTGGCATACTCCTGACTAAATAATTGGGGTGTGAATTGGTGCTGATGGACCACCAGTTCTGCCAATTGGTTAAGTTGCTCATGTAGAGCATTAATTTTTCGCTCCATTGTAAACTGTAACTTTGCATAGCCCCACTTATCAGCACTATCCTTGCTGGTCTGGGAAGATCCACAATTGAAATTGGAACTCTATCCATTGCTCCAATTAATCATATTAACCTCCTTTTCTTTGTGTTGAGGAAGAGGGTTATCTTGGACATTGGGTTGATCGGGTTTGGTGACCACGATCTCACCGCTGTCTATTAAATCTTGGATCTTATGTTTCAAGGCCTAGCAATCTTGAGTATCATGTCCCGGTGCCCTGGCATGATAAGCACACTTCTGAGTAGCATTGTAACCCCTCCCATTCAGGTTGGCTGGTGGCAGAAGATCCTTAATTTTCTTCTGAGTGGTCAAAAGATTGAGGATATTCTCGAGTGACTCCCCTAGGGGTTTGAACACTCGAGGGCGTTTGACTTCTCCACTCTTAGATATTGGAGGGTTTGAAGACAGTGCTTGAATGGGAGTGTAATTTCTCCTCTAGATAGGCATATTCGGACTGCCTTTCTAACCTTGTAGGATCGAGGAAACATCCTCCTCTTTCTTTTTATGGACCCTTTGGGGGTTATTTCCATAATTTCCAGACTGGATGTGCTCAGCAACAGCTTTAAGGGCAGCTAGGTCTTGAATCTTTCTTGACTTTAATCCCATCTCAGCCATCTACCCATGCTTAATCATTTTAGAGAATGGTTTGCCAATGCCAGCTAAAATCCTATCATAGAAAGTAGCTTCTTGTATGTCTATGAAGGTCAAAACCATTTCTGACTCATTCATAGAGGGAACAACTTGAGCAGCAAGGTGCCTCCACCTTTGAGCATACTCTCTGAAAGACTCATTAGTTTATTTCCTAACTTTAGTAATTTGGTATCGGTGAGGGGCCATTTGAGACTGGAAGCTTTACTGAGTGAGGAAGGCATGAGCTAGCTCCTCCTAGATATGGATCGTTGAATTGTCTAATCTGGTATACCATGAACATGCTTCTCCAGTTAGACTCTTTTGGAAGAGCTGCATTTTGAGCTTCTCGTCTTCGGCATAAGATCTGAGTTCTCCAATGAATACCTTCAAATGTGTGTAAGGATCTCCTAGCCCGTTATACTTTTCAAAGTCACGAGTCTTGAACTTCTCTGGATAATGCATACCAGGGAATATACAAATATCAGCATATGAAACACTCTCATGTGCTCCAATCCCTTTGATAGAATGAATGGACTCTTCCATTAGAAAGACCTTCTTTATGATATCACCGGTGTGTAGATCTTCTTTGAGATGGGTGGTATCATGAATTTTGTTGATAGTATCCAACCGAAGCTCATGTATTGGAATGACTTTATCTGAACCATATGTTCCTTCTTGTGTAGAGGATTTAGCATGTAAGGGTATCTTCGTACCCTGAGTAGACTGTTGTAGTTCTTTAAGTAGAACAGCTAAATCTGTGATTTGTTTACTTAATCCGTCGAATTCTTTGCGGGTGACAGGATTAAGATTAGCCTGGTCAGATGAAGACATAATTGCCTATAGGCTCAAGGCCTTTTTGGACTTTGAATGGGTAATGGGTCCGATTGTTTCCCTACGAAAAAATAGATGTACTTTAGTTTTTTGGGATTGTATAACTGTTTACATGCTATATGGCGTGTCCGTTTTAGGAGTATTTATCCTACAAAACGGATGTTAGCTGTTTGTAATACAGGATAGCATGTAAATATGCATGTGCACATATTTTTTCATATTTCTCATTACATGGAGATCAGTATGGAATGAAATTATAAGTAATTGAATTAACAAGTAATTTTGAAATGAGAAAGTATGAAAAGACTTTCCTCCGCATTTGGTTTATCTGAGGCTGACCTATCTTAGGCTACTCTCGCTGCTTTTTGGCATGAAGGTTCCCAAGTCATCGCAATTTACTCGAGGGGAAGTTAATCTGGTCTTTCAACTAGAGTGAATTTGGGTGTTGCCTTTCCTGAGCCTCGTTGGAATTAGTCTTCCTACGAGTCCAGTAATCAAACACCGACAGGATAGCCTCCTGATGGAGGAACCACACAACATACATTCACAAATAACTTATCTCACTATTTATGAAAATGATGACATGTGCGAAGCATTAATATCGCAATCCGATATAGTATAAAACATTAAGTACAGTAAGTAAATGCATTCGTTCACATCCATCAAATGTAAATGCAACATTCACACACAAGCATATAACAGTTTTGAAAAGCTTTTAATAGCGGCTTAAGTTCTCTTACTGGTGTCCCCAGCAGAGTCGCCACCTGTCTGTTAGGTTTGTAATATTCAAGAACGCAATCAAATTGCACAAAATAAGTGAAAACGTTTAAAAATCAGAGTTTAAAATTTTACAAACCATATGCCCGGATCATCCTTTATGCATAATTATTAATTAAATGAAGAGATAAAGAATGAGAATCATACCCTTGAAGATTCGAGCTTCCCCAGGTATGAGTTTACCTCCAATCCTTTTCGCGTTCAACTTGAATCCACCGGGTTTGGTTCCTTCCTTTGATAAACGTTAGCCACCCAAGTGTTTGGCCTCTAGAGGTGATCCACCAAGAAAGAATAAAGATTCAAGAAGATGGGTGTTTGGCAAAACCCTAATTTTTATATCTCTCATAGAAAGGGGTTTACTCTCCCAACTATTGGAATTACATATATCTGATATATGATATAAGACTCCCCTTATAAAGATATCAGGTAACCCTATTAAAATAAGGTATTATTTATTTAATTAAACTATTCTAATTAAATGGGCTCCCTAATCTTATTAGGGATAATTAATTAAACTTCTTTAACTAATTTTCCCTCCTAATCCTATTAGGAATAAATGAGAGTACTTATATTAAATTAATTCCTAAACTCCTTTAGAAATTAAAATAATAATAATTGTAATAATATTAATAAGACTCATCTTATTAATTTATATTTAATATTTCTAAAATATTAAATAATAAATATTAAGCTATTTAATTTATTATATCACCATAGATTAAATTAAATATACTTAACATATTATTACGATTATGCCATTAACTTTTTAAATAATTATTTTTTCTTTTACGGTGTGACCCTTTAGGTTCTTCATATTAAACCGGTTGTGAATAAATCAATTAGAACAATTCTAATCTTATTTAAATAAATAAATTAAATAATTATTTTATTTAAATAAATAATATTTATTCTACAATATGGATAAGCCTCCCTAGCGATCAACGACTTTTCCGATAATATAGATTTCAACATTAATCATAAAAGAACCTTTGAGTAAATAGTTACCGTACAATTCATTCCTTCTACCATACAATGTCCTAATTAAATATAAGACATAGAATTAATGTCAAGTCTTATTTTATTTAATTATATGCATTTCGACTCTTAAATGCACAACACCAAATAATACAAATTAGAAACTCCTTTCTAATTTCATTCTGCCTTGGCCAAAGACTACTTGGTTTGTCATTTATCGAATAACATAAGATATTTCTCTTCTTTTACTAGAAGTGGTAGATTCTTTATTGATCATACATTATCTCCATGTAAAATTTATTATACCCAAGTATACCCTTTGATATACCCTAAGGGTCTTAAGAAATAAGTCAAAGTATAACTCATCATACACAAGATACTATGATGATCTCAAGTCCAAGGATCACTTGTACTACTATCACTACAAGAATTCCTATTAACAGGCATGTAAAACTCCATTAGGTATTCCTTAGCTAGCCACGTTCAGTGAACTTATTCTCTAATAAATACCTACATACTTGCTTTAGTGTCTCCACACAAATGATCATGAGATCAATCATCCTCGTCCAATGAGCAAGCAACGTATGCACCAATCTATCCGGATTCACTAATCCCCAATTTAGTAATCCAACGATTGGGAACTATTTTAGTTTTAAGCTTTCTAAGAATTTAGATCTTATTAGAATGATCATCATCATTATTCTAAAAGCATTTCTTAAAACTATGGGTTTATCACATATTATAAAACATCATCATGTAGATAATTAAAAGTCTTTAATAAATTAATACTTTTAATTAATAAATGAATAAGATTGTTACAAAGTATATGCTTTATCATCAAACATGATTGGCTTGTGTGCATACTACTTCAATCTCCCACTTGCACTAAAGTCAATCGTCATGGTATCTCACACCCTTCTTCTCTAAGTGACGATTATCCTGCTGTTGGAAAAGCTTCAGTAAATGGATATGTAATGTTGTTCTTGAGAGTTCACTATCTCTATAGTGATTTCTCATCTTTTAATGATTCCTATAATCAAATGAAAGTGCCACAACACATGTTTAGATCCAAGATGAGATTTAGAAACTATTCCTAGTTCTGTAAAGAACTTTTAATCCAAACAATCAACTTGCAGCTTCATTTATAGCTATATACTTTGTCTTTATCACTAAACCAGCAACTCTTTGCTGTTTAAAACCTTTTCAATTCACTGCACCACCGTTTAAGGTAACCCTTTACCTTAAAGTGGATTTTCTGTCATCTTGGTCTGTCTAAAAAACTTAAGTCTGTTAAGCCCTCTAGTTTTAATTTAGACCCACCATGAATATGATCGCATCTTTAGGGCCGGTTAAGTACTTTAAGATATTTTTCACTGTCTTACAGTGATCTTCTCCAGAATATGACTGATCAACATCAAGTCTCTTACATTTCATTATATACATGATTATCACTTATGCGATCTCTCTTTTAAGGAGTCTATGGGGACTATTAAGAGAGATACACTCCATGGCTCATCAACATGATACATCTCTTGGAGTTTGCCATGCTAAACGACTCTAGCATCAAATGAATATACTTTCCTTGGGTTAAGTCGAGCATCCTCTTGAATCTATCTATATAGATTTTATCCCCAATTAAGACACTCTTCCCAAATCATTCATAGAGGAATGTTTAGACAACTTTATCTTTACTAATTGTAGCATTAGTATGTCATTCCTTATTCGTAGTATATCAACATATAATACTAGGAATATCACGACGCTCCTACTGACCCTTTTGTACACACTAGGTTCATTCTTATTTTTGATAAAATCAAACTCTTTGATTGTCTTATCAAAATGAATGTTCCATTTAGAGAAGCTTGCTTTAATCCATTTCTCTGAGTGTCTACAACTCTTACCTCATCGTATGTAACTGGATCATCATCTTCTATGATGTGTACCTCATCATCATCGTCTATGATGAATCTATACCTCCCAGGTATCTTTGGTACTATTCCAGATTTACGATTCGGTTGTGGTACAACAGGTCTATCTATAGGTTCCTCTTATTTAACTTATAGTGATTTGTGGTTCTTGAACTCTTTAAGATCTATTATCCTCCCACTAGCTCTTTTAATGATAAACACATTTATCTTAGAAGGTAACGTGTTTCGCAACAAACACCTTTTGCTAAGTAGGAATATAGAACATATACCCTAAACTTACTTTAGGATGTTCCACAAATCGACACTTATCAAATCTTATCCCAAGCTTATCCTTTGAAACCTTTTCACATAAGTTGGATAACCCCTTATCTTAACATACTTAAGATTAGGAATCCTCCCTGTCCATGACTTTTATGGAGTCTTGGGTATGGATTTTGAGGTTACCTTTTTCGTAGATATGCAGCCATTTCTAGGACATGACCCCAGAAGGATACTTGAATGTTGGTAAAATCATTATGGACCGCACCATGTCCAACAAGGTACAATTTTTTCATTTAGATACATCAATCAATTATTACGTATCAGGAGGCGTCCATTATGAGAAAACCATTAAAGATGATCTAGAAACTTATTTCATAAGTATTTATTCCTTGATATAATAAAAGAATCTTAATAGTTTACCAATTTGTTTCACTTCTGAATTCTTTGAACCTTTCAAATAATTCATACTTGTATTTCATCAAATACAAACATTCAACTCTTTGAATGATCATCTCCTTTTCTTAAACTAATTTGTTCAATATGCAAAGTTATTTTCACGCAAGTCAAGTATACAAAATCCATTAAGTAATATTCTAGTTCTATAAAAATATTATTATTATAAATAGAACAACAATTGTTCTTAAATATAATACTAAATTTCATTGTTCAACAACAAAGTAGAAATAATATTTCTAACAAAAATTGTTATACAATAACAACTTATTGACTTAATAGATTTGCCCGTACGCATTGCTAAACTATAAGTTTTATGGCTAATGCAGCAACCTTTGCTTCATTTACCAGACATATGATTACTTATCCTTTATTTAGCTTTCTACTTCTGATTGATTCCTTCATAAATCTATACTTATGATAACCAAAGTCGGTATCCAATACCCAAGTAGAATCTTGACTTAAAAACATATTTATTTTAAATCATGAACAAAATTGTATTTGTAACCGAAACTTCACTAAGCTTCTTCTGGTTAGCTCTGCAAGGTGCTTCTCGCAGTTTCTTTTTCAGTGTCCTGGCTTATTGCAGTGGAAGCAAACTCCTTTGCTATCCATATCAGTTTTATTCTTATTATCCTTTATTTTTGTATTTCCATTTACCTTCTTAGAATCATTTTTCTTTTTAGAAGATCCTTTGGCCCCTACTAGTAAGACTTGGTCTTTCTTGGTAGAAAGTGACTCTCAACATTTTTCAACATGTTAAGAAAATCAGCGAGGCTATTATCTAGCTTGTTCATATGAAAAAATCATAACAATTGTGAAAGGAGTCCGAGAGTAACTGGAAGATCAAATCTTGGCTCAACTCTCCATCCATGATAAAACCTGTTGTCCTAATTGATTAATCAAATTGATTATGTTAAGAACTTTTATCTGTACTGTAGTGTCATCGGTCATTCTAGATCGGAAGAGCTCCTTAGATATCTGATATCAATCAGTCCTACTTTTCTCACCATCAACTACTTGATGTGCAGGAATATAGTAGGAGTATCCATAGTTTCAGGCTGACGCTGAAGCTTGTTACTCATGGATACGAGCATAATGCATTGAGTCAACTGTGCATCATCTTGCCACTTTCTAAAAGTAACAATTTCTTCCTCAGAGGCATTGTCTGCAACCATTGCAGGGATAGGCGCATTAAAGACATAAGATAGCTTTTCAGCCGTGAGAACTTTTCTTAATTTCCTTAACCAATCCGTTTAATTCGGTCCGATTAATTTAGCATCTAATATGCTTCGCAGTGATAGTAATTTAGACATTATAAAATTCTGTAAATAAATTAATTAATAATATTTTAGCAAACATTCTTTTATTAATTACCAAAATAAATTAGGTCTTGTTTTAAATTGGTATCTCCCACTATTTTCTTCAAACTATATTACCCTTAATATATATAGTTCGGCAATATCTAATTAAAGATTTACTAGTGAGAATAAGGATCCCATTTCAAATGTATATAGTCTTGTGGTGACACAACAAACTATATATAAATAAATAGGTAGACAACTCTTGTCAATTGCATCAACTATGCAACTCCTTGTATTTTGCCTATTAGATTATTTTGATCAAGTGGTGGCACGTCCGAATCAAACTTATCCAAGTTAAGTCCAACCTAGCACTCCGTATATTTAAAAAAGATAAATATTGTCCTTGTGGTGACACAAAAAAATAACATTGTTCAATTTTCTTTATCAGCATCAAATGTGATAAAATTAACATCTCAAAGAATTAAGATAACCCTTGTGGTGACACAACAAACTTATAATAATTAATTGATACTCTATTATTTTTATCATGCTAGAAGGCGACGTTCGATATTCTAAATATCTTTGAACGCTTAGGACTTAATAAAAAATCTTTGAGGGGTTTGTTATTAATTTGTCTCATCTTGTTTAGCACGCACACACACACACACACACACACACACACATATAAATATATATATATATATATATATATATATATATATATAAAATACGCGTCATATTAATTAGCATGCGAAGCATGTTTGCATAATATATAATATATATAGTATAAGCATGCACATATAGAATACTATATTCTACCTGGATTGATTATGGACTTTATTCTAGTTTGGTTCACTAGAGCCACCAAGTGAACCAAAAGGTCAAACATAGGGTTGCAATAATTAATATTTAAATATAACTATTATATTTAAACCCGAGCTCCATTACAAACGGGTCTTCAAGCGCTCCTTGCTCCTTCCAATTCTTCAAAATTAATTCTAACTATTCCTATTACAAAACTAATTAAAATAAATAGAAACCTTGATCAGCAGTCAAGGGGAAGTACGTAGGAGGAAGATAAAATTTACATTAAGAAAAAATTAAAGAAGACGAGGTATGCAGACTCCATTTAATTAAACACATACATTCATGCATCCAACTAAAATAAAATCTAATCACATTGATCAAATAGTCCATAATCAATCCCATTTATTATCATACACATCTACATATGCATCAATAAATTAATTCGTCTCATGAATAATAAACATTCAATATATATATTGATATCATTTAATGGGCAAATTTAGTTAGTATAAAATCTAATTTTGAATCAAAATAAACTCCTTTATTTTAATCCAAATTTAAATCAAAATAAACCTCTTTTATTTTAATTTATCCAATTTTGAATAAAATAAACTATTTTATTTTAATCAAAATCTTTAATCAATATAAACTCCTTTATTTTAATTAATTATGGAATCCAATTCCAAATAAAAAAAATAAAACTCCTTTATTTAAAGGAAACACAGATTCTATTCTTATTCACAAATAATCTCTTTTATTTTGAATAATATGAAATCTTATTTCATATCTAAATAAACTCCTTTATTTAAGGAAATACAGATTCTCTTTCCTATTCACAAATAAACTCCTTTATTTTGAATAATATGAAATCTTATTTCATATATAAATAAACTCCTTTATTTAAGGAAACATGGAATCCAATTTTAACTCCAATTAGTTATCATGGAATCCAATTCCAACTCTAATTAGTTAGCATGAAATTTAATTTTAAAATTAAAATAAACTCTTTTATTTTAATATTAAAATAAACCTTTTAATATATTATATATAATATAATATAATATATTCACGTGGCTTACCACGTGAATCACCACGTGAAAAGAAATTCCTTTAT
Organism: Panax notoginseng; assembly: GCA_016801055.1. NCBI lineage: Eukaryota > Viridiplantae > Streptophyta > Magnoliopsida > Apiales > Araliaceae > Panax > Panax notoginseng. Next base: position 115,122,737 of record CM029015.1, on the reverse strand, counting down.
CCGAAAACCAGGGTGCTAAGATATATATATATATATATATATATATATATATAATTATATATATATATATATATATATATATATAATATAATATATACAGAGAGTCTCTAAAGTGAACTTTAAAAAGCGAACCAAAGACGAACCGTCGTCTTTGGTGTCTATGGCGACGGTTCGACCCGTCGCCAAAGACTACATGGCTATGGCGACGGATCGAACCGTCGCCATAGATACCAAGGACGACAGTTCGTCTTTGGTTCGCTCTTTAAGGTTCTCTTTAGAGACGGACCGAAATATATATATATATATATATATATATAATATATATTAGGATATGATATCATATAAGAATCCTGTTAAGTAGTATATACATACTAACTAATATATATATACAAGTTAATTCATGATTCTTGTAAAAGTTAATAGTAGCTAATACATAAAAGTTAACAGGAGAAATATATCACGTGAATTCCGAAGAACAGGACTTGATTTCTCGTTTTTTTTTAATAAATTTTATACAATAAAATTATGTCCAATTAAATTGTTCTAAACACATATCAATATATATATCAAATTAAAACAATTAATAATTCGCATAAAGGTTTGGCTCTGATGCCACTGTTAGGTTTGTAATATTCAAAAACGCAATCAAATTGCAAAAAATAAGCAACATGTAAAAATCAGAGTTTAAAATTTTACAAACCATATACCCGGATCATCCTTTATGCACAATTATTAATTAAACGAAAAGATAAAGAATGAGAATCATACCCTTGAAGATTCGAGCTTCCTCAGGTACGAGTTCACCTCCAATCCTTTTCGTGTTCAACTTGAATCCACCGGATTTGGTTCCTTCCTTTGATCAACGTTAGTCACCCAAGTGTTTGGCCTCTAGAGGTGATCCACCAAGAAAGAATAAAGATTCAAGAAGATGAGTGTTTGACAAAATCCTAGTTTTTATATCTCTCATAGAAAGGGGTGTACTCTCCCAACTATTAAAATTACGTATATCTGATATATGATATAAGACTCCCCTTATAAAGATATCAGGTAACCCTATTAAAATAAAGTATTATTTATTTAATTAAATTATTTTAATCAAATGGGCTCCCTAATCTTATTAGGGATAATTAATTAAACTCATTTAACTAATTTTCCCTCCTAATCCTATTAGGAATAAATGAGAGTACTTATATTAAATTAATTTCTAAACTCTTTTAGAAATTAAAATAATAATAATTGTAATAATATTAATAAGTCTTCTCTTATTAATTTATATTTAATATTTCTAAAATATTAAATAATAAATATTAAGCTATTTAATTTATTCTATCACCATAAATTAAATATACTTAACATATTATTACGATTATGACATTAACTTCTTAAATAATTATTCTTTCTTTTACGGTGTGACCCTTTAAGTTCTCCATATTAAACCGGTTGTGAATAAATCAATTAGAATAATTCTAATCTTATTTAAATAAATAAATTAAACTATTAATTTATTTAAATAAATAATATTTATTCTACAATAGGGATAAGTCTCCCTAACGATCAACGACTTTTCAGATAATATAGATTTCAACATTAATCATAAAAGAACCTTTGAGTAAATAGTTACCGTACAATTCAATCATTCCACCATACAATGTCCCAATTAAATATAAGACATGAAATTACTGTCAAGTCTTATTTTATTTAATTATATTCATTTCGACTCTTAAATGCACAATACCAAATTATGCAAATTAGAAACTCCTTTCTAATTT